>CM022176.2:5502686-5967901 GCA_011420285.2 Erysimum cheiranthoides | reverse complement strand
TTTTTTTTTCGCTTTAAAAAATCGCCTAGGGCCTCTGAATATGTTGGCACGGCTCTGTACTCACCCTCCTAATTATGCTACTAACCAATGAGTGGTATTCTAATTAATGTGTTGGTTGGGAAAAAAAAAACAGGGTTTAAAATATGTGTATCTTTTATTAGAGGCCTAGAGGGTAAGAATAAACTTAGATAATATGCATGCATGACTACTGAAAATACAAGAGATAAAACAAAAAAATAAACTAGTAAATCTACTTCGAACCAAACCAATCCTATCTAAGGTAAAACCGTAAAACCAAGTAATCTTTAACAACTTTGCATAATTCATCTTAAAATCTTGACTACAAAATAGAAACTAAACATAATCCAAATACAAATTTCTATATCCAAGTAGAGAGATGATAGACTCCAAACTAAACCATATAGCTCATAAAACCTAAGCCAAGTAGCCAACTCATTAAAAATAACCATACAATAATTAAACAACTATTCTAGTGAGAAACGGATCCAAAAAGAGGATAATAATAAAAAAGCTAATTAAAAAAAAAATTTGGTTGACAAAAAAAAAAAAAAATTCCATTTTTTTTTTTCCTTTTGCCCTAAATCGTTCAAACCCCAAAATCCAATTTCATCTCTTCTCTCTTTATCCTTCAATAATGCCCAAACCAAAGTTGAAAACTTTATCTTCAATGAGATTAGGAAACTCATTATGTTAAAAATCTCTTTTGGGGCTTAATATTTATTGATTAGCAAAGAAAAAAAGATTTCTTCTTGAAATCGAATCCTTTAATTTCAATATATATATACATGATCTTGCGGAGACAACAATACAACAAAGTTGTGTTTTTTTATCGCCAATTCGTAACGGAAGTGTTGTAAAGTTTCGATCTTTCGATCTCTCTGTCTCTCTTCAATGGCGGATCATCAAGAAGATGAAGATTTGAAATTGGCTCTTAAGATGAGTATGCAATACAATCCACCTGATGCAAAACGGAGCAAACCCATTGGAGAATCTGGATCCGGATCTCATTCTGGTGAATCACCTGAGGCTAAGTCTCGTAGGTTGCAAAGAGAGCTTATGGCTGCTGCTGCTGAGAAACGAATTGTTTTGTTTCCTAAGAGTTCTTCTCCTGTGAAGAAACCTCAGGCTTTGCCAATTAGTGTTGTGGAGAGTGGTGAAGAGGTGAGATCTGATTTGGGGAAGGAGTTATTAGTGGAAGAGTCTGATCAGTTGTTTGGAATGGTGTTTGGTAATGAGGTTTCGAAAAGTGTACTTGCTCAATGGACTAATCAGGGAATAAGGTATGATTTTAGTTTGAATTTTGTGTTGTTGAGTTTGGTTTTGTTTATGGATATATTGATTGAGATTTCAGATTTGTGTGTTTTTTGCCAATGGTTTAATGTGTTTCATATAGTAGCAAGGCTTTTCGAAATCGATAGGTTTTAGAGTTTGAGAAGTATATAGAAGCTATGGTGTTGGTGTGATGGGAAGTGAGAACAAAAGAGTTTGTTATAGTCAGTTGTGGTGATATATGGTTAATGACTAGTTGGCGCGGATAGGAGTTGGATCGGTACTAAGCCGTTAAAAACCGTTTGGTAGTAGTAGTTAATACAGAAGCTAGATTAAGAGTGAAGGGATACTATGGCCTTTTAAGGCATTAGTTTGTACTATCCGTTATCCGACGTGGAATTCTTCTCAACACAAAAGGTAGATTGAGAGTGAAGGTATCCTTAAGGCATTAGTTTTATTATCCGCTATCCGACGTGTGATTCTTGTAAACCGAAAAGCTATATTAAGATTTCCTAAAGCCTTTTAAGGCATAAGTTTTGTTACTCGCTATCCGATGTGGGACTTTTGTCAACACGAAAGGTAATTTAAGAGGGGGTATCCAATAGTCTTTAAGGTGTTAGTTTTATTATCGGGTATCCGATGTGGAGTCTTCTCAACACAGAAGCTAGATTAAGAGTGAAGGGTAGATAGTCAAGGGGGAAATATATGAATACTTTGATAGAAAATGTAGAGAAAGCAAAGGAAAATTCCCCACACGGAAAGCTTCTTGCAGTCGGCGAAGCTTCACCGAATAGGAAGTCATAGTATTTGTATTCCCAACAAGAGATGAACCCTCTTGTCCCTCGGAAGCAATCTGATTATTACCCTCTTGTCCCTATTGGTAGAACGACAACCATAATCCCTAATTCTTTCACAACTATAGATACCAAATCAGTCATATGTCAGTTAATCTCCAGCATATAATTGCTGCATATCTATCAGAATCGAATTGACCTTTTCTGGAGAATACGCTGTGGTGAAAGGCAATTGAATTTTGATGGCTATAACTATGAACACACATTAAATGCATTAGTACAGTGCTTGTTATTTTATCTTCTTCGTCTCTAATTTCAGAAATCAAATTTGCATTGTCTCTCGAAATGTTGAGTTTTCCTGACTTGTCTTCTCGTAGATATATTGATATAATTGTGGACCATAGTTTGTTTGTGTCAGGCATGTCATATTGTTACATATTTTGTTAATGAAATAAGGTTCCTCACTAAATTGTAAGAGCTTAATATCCGTTTGTATCCTAGATGCTCAGTTATTTCTCCAAAAAGTGATAAATGTAGTAAATGAAATATCTTTTATTGCCATATCCATATGTCGCGTGTATCGGTATATTTCACTGATAACTTATGTGCGCCTACAATTTAACTAATGTTTTTGACTACTTATTTATAGGTTTAGCCCTGATCCTGAAACTACTATAGGCTTAGTGCAGCATGAAGGTGGACCCTGCGGTGTTTTAGCTGCACTACAAGTAATTCTCTTAGTTTTCTTGCTTTGATCTGTTGTCTGGGTTAAAATGTGATTGATGGTTGTCTAAGCATGTTCCATTTTCTGTGTAGGCATTTGTTCTTAAATACCTTATTTACTTTCCGGATGACATAGGTAAAGCTTCCCCAAGTATGGGTGTCTGGACATTATCTAAACATCGTTATGTTGCATCAGACTCCTTCTCTTCTGTAACCGAAGAAGCAAAAACAAGGTGATTTTTCTCAGAAGATTAGTTAGACTATGAATCACGTCCGAATTTCAGTTGTAATGATTAGTACTCAGCATCTGTCATTGTATTTCCCTGATTTTGCAGGGCCCTTGTCAGAAGCATGTGTGAGATTCTATTTATGTGTGGAAACAATAACCGCGCTGTAGTAGCGAGTTTCACTAATTTTGAGGATTCCAGTACTACTCAGAGAGATGAGGTTAGTCGAATTTGAGTATTTCTTCATATTTGGTGCAAACAGTTGGTTTGCTTCACGATTTACGTTGCCTCCCTTTTAGATCAATTCTGATTTATTGTTTTACAGGGAGTGGCTGGTGGGCTCCCCATTGAGTCTGCTTCAGATCTGCTTCAGATCTTAAGATTCGAGACATTCACAACTCAATCCAGTGCCCTTAATAAGCTAGAAGGAACAATAACTGCTTTCCAAAGTCGCATGGGTGCTTTGCTATTCCTAATTTCAGCTTTACTCTCCCGTGGACTGGTATTACCTTGATCCTTATTACTCCTTTGTTTGTTTATATGTGTACAAGGAGGCATACCTGAATGATAGATTAGGGGGTTGATTTGATGTTTCATTCTCACAATAGGTTCAGTTTTTCAAGCAAATTTGAATCCTTTGATTTGGTTGTGTGGGATCATTTCATTTGGTCATGTGGTCCTTAATATTGCGGTTTCAGCAAGAAAAGAGAACTTACATAATGTATAGAGAAAGATCTCAGTTGCTAATTATACTGTCTATCTTAAAAATGGAAGAATGAATCTGATAACAGTTCATTAACAATACCGCATTAGCATTTTAGTCATGTAATATAAGTAGAAAAATGCTTATGTTGTTTAGGTTGTTGAGTAATTGGTGACTGGTTAACCATTTCTTTGGTTTAGGTTTCTAGATTTTTCTTTGATTCTGTCTCTATTCTATGATTCAGTAATTAATAAAGCAATATATTTGATTTCTGATCTCTTGACTGGATCATTGTCGTAGATTTTTGTATATAGATTATTCATTTCAATTCTCTAAGTCAGCTCAAAGAATCCTCCTTGTTCCCTATGGGTCTATTACTGCTTAGAATAGTTTAAATTCCTTGTTGTGTAGCTGTGAAATGAACAATTTTGTTATGAACAGGATTCCGTTCAAGACGACAGGGATGATCCAAACCTCCCCCTAGTTACTGCACCATTTGGACATGCTTCCCAGGTAGTAGAACGAACACATTTTAGAATCCCAACTTGTTTCTTTACTTTTTCTCTCACTTATTTTCTTGAGGATTGCTGATTTTTCTCAATGGCCCTTTTTGATTAGGAAATTGTAAACCTGCTGTTGTGTGGAGAAGCGGTCCCTAATGTGTTTGATGGAAGGATGGATCTTGGAGGCGGCATGTTTCTAAAAGGCATATCTAAGAATGTGGAGGTGGGCTTCCTCACGTTGCTCGAGTCTCTCAATTTCTGCAAAGTTGGTCAGAATCTCAAATGTCCCAAATGGCCGATATGGGTTATTGGCAGCGAGTCACATTACACCGTCTTGTTTGCACTCGACCCATCTGTCCAAGAAGAAAACGAACTTGAGCTGAGAGAGTCTCAGATAAGAAGAGCTTTCGATGCAAGAGACCAAAGCGGAGGAGGTGGTTTCATCAGCGTGGAGGCCTTTCACCAAGTTATTCAGGAAACAAACATTATACTCCCAACCGAGAAGCTCAACGATATCTGCGCCACAGGGTTCATCGTGTGGAGCGAGTTATGGCAAGTGATCTTGGACTTAGACCGAAACTTGGGAGGGATAAAAGATTCAACAGGAATGATGGGAAAGAAAGTGTTTGATATTTATCACTTCAACGGAATTGCCAAATCCGATATAAACAATGGTGGTCAAGCAATGGTTGTCGAAGGTGGGTCGGTTCCTATGCAAAGGCCACGGCTGACAAAACTAAACGTCTCTGTTCCTCCTAAATGGACACCAGAGGAGTACATGTCTTGTGCACTGCCTAGCAGCTCTGAGAAAGATTCAGAAGTGAATCAGCCTAAACCGGTACAACATGCACCATTGGTGGATTGTATCAGAACTCGATGGTCGCGTGCAACTTGTAGCTGGTCTGGAGATCCTCCAAGTATAGTCTGAAGAATGTTGTATTATGACAAAGCTTGAGCATTGTTGGATTCTAAAAGAAAGAAAAAACGGGAAACTGCTGACTGATTTGGCGGTTTAGACGCGTCTGAACTTCCTTTGCGTTGTCCGTTTTTTTTTTCATGTTGTGTATTGATGTAGATTTTTTTTGTTATCTATTATTGAACATTATTGAGACAAATGAATATTTCAATTGTTGGATAAAAATTGCTTTCAATAACCATTGATCTTGTGGCTGCTTCTGTCGCACATATCATTAGAGCCTTAATAAGTGTATGTTTGTTTCATCGTCCACAAATAATTTATGGTATTTGGGTAAAATTTCCGTAGGGTTGGGTAATCGGGTACGGTTAAAATCCGATCGAGATAAAACTTGATCGGATTTGAATCTTTCGGGTAAAGAAGTTTAAGATCCAATAAGATAATTTAAAATATTTGTTGGGTTTCGGTTCGGGTTTAATCGGGTTAGAATTAGGTTGGGTTTAGATTTTCAGCTATATGTTTTGTTCTGCTTTTCTTTGTCGACAATGTTCGTTGTTGTCGTATGCGTCTGTATTATGTATTTTTCCATCGTTCATAAATTAAATAAAATCTCCTTGTGTTCGTTATATTATGCTTTCTGTTAGAATCGAGCTTATTATGGACTTCTAACTTAAAACCAATTGGCAATGATAAAGATGTGGTTCAGTTTTTAAATAAATAGTTATTTCAATTTATCACTAATTTTTAAAATTTTATTATTGTTATCATATAAATGAACTACGGAAAAAATGTATATAAGAGAAACTAGAGCAGAAAAATGCATTTAGTTTAGTGGTTATTTTTTTTTTTTGTCACTAATAATTTCGTTTTCATTGATGGAATTCTAATTGAAATACAAGGAGTCGGATAGGGATACACCTTTCCAAAGACAAAGCTGGCGAGTACATGAAAACTTCCAGAGACTTAGAACTAAGGTAAACAAAGGAGAAAAAACTCAAACATGACAAATACATTAAACAAGTAAATTACTTCCCATACTCATATTTCAGTTATAAATTTCATATATTGGTCATAGTCAAACTAATAATATACATGCCAAAATTTTAGTAAAGTATTGATTTAGGGTCTTTTTGGAAGGATATTTCTACTAGGTTTTTATTTTAATTTCTTTCCGGTCGTGTTGTAGCTTCATTAATTATATCATTTTTGGTAACCTAATTAAATTGTATTTTAGATATTCAATAAATCTTAATGTGGAGTTTTGGTATTGTTTTCCTATATATACTTGTCTATCTTACTTATCAAATTCATCACAAAACAAAATAAATAAAGATCATTTGAGGAAGAAAAATTGTATTTTGCTTTCAAACAGAGGTATTATGTTAGTTCTATAGTTCTATGATTACTTTGTTCCTTGTTTTCTAAAATTTCATATAATTTAAATTTCTGTTTTCACCATATAACATATAAATAACTTTTTGGGAATAAATCTTAAAACAAGCCAACTCGTTTATTGATAACCAATTTTTTTTTGCTTTTAAAGTGGTCTTGCGTTGAAAAGAGCTCATGGCAAGTGGAGATAATGATATTGTGAATGCACAACCTGAAGTAAAAGGCATAAGTAAAAAATTTTGACTTTTTTTTTATTTTTTATGAAAAAAATATTTTGGTTATAATATTTTGGGTTTTCGTTTTAGCAGTTGATGGAAGCAAGAGTTATATGTACACACAATTATGGAAATTGTGTGCTGGACCTTTATGTGATCTTCCAAAACCTGATGAAAAGGTTTATTACTTTCCTCAAGGGCATATCGAGTTTGTGAGTTCTCTCTCTTTCTTTCTCTCTATATCCTCTGTTTTGTTTCTCTGTTTTGTCGGTGAAACATTTTTGAATGACCTTTTCAGGTTGAGGCATCTACTAGAGAAGTGTTGAATGAGATACATCCAGTTTTTGATCTTCCTTCCAAGCTTCCATGCCGTGTTATTGATATTAAACTTAAGGTCTGTCTCTTTGATGTTCTTTTCATTTCATTATTAAAAATAAATAAATTTGTAATTAGTTCTTTAATTTATGTTTGATTTTAGGCGCAAAAAGACACTGAGGAAGTATTTGCTGAGATCACTCTAATGCCAGATACAACAGTGAGTGAAAATTTTTAAGATTTTGTTTCTTAGTTAATTATAAATTTTCTTTAATTCTTGTTAACTTATTGTGTGATTGTTTTTTTTTTTTTATGTTTTAGCAAGTTATAATCCCAACTCAGAATGACAATCATCAAACTCTAGAAGTCAATTCATTCACAAAGGTCTTAACGGTCTCAGATACAAGCACTCATGGTGGATTCTCTGTTCCAAGAAAACATGCCACTGAATGTCTCCCTCCTCTGGTGTTATTACTATTTAATGAATTCATATTTTAATCAGCTTTCATATGATATTTATGTAATAAATTTTGTTTTAGGATGCTTATTCTCAAGCTATACCACAACAAGAGCTTTTCACTACTGATCTCCATGGTAACATATGGAGATTTAAGCATAGCTTTCGAGGTACTAAATCAATTTATTTATAAAATATATGAAATTTGTGATTAGTAGTAACTAATGATCTTCTTGTTGTATGCAGGTACACCGCGCCGACACTTGTTAACAACAGGTTGGAGTGCATTCGCAACAGCAAAGAAATTGGTCGCTGGTGATTTTTTCGTCTTCCTTAGGTATGTTATTTTGTTCTTTACATTTCTTTTGGTTCTCGGTTTTGGATCTTTAAACTATTTACTTGTAATTTCAAGAGGAGAGAATGGAGAGTTACGAGTTGGTATTAGAAAAGCGGGACATCAACAAGGGAACATTCCTTCATCACTACTATCAACTGAAACTATGAGACATGGAGTAATTTCTTCTGATGTGCATGCTTATAATAAGAAATGTATGTTCGTTGTGGTTTACAAACCAAGGTAATTCAAAGAACTACTTAAACTCACATTTATTATGATTCTATTGAAATCTCGTGATTTCTTCGACATGTATGTTTATATTTTTTTCTTGATATGTATCAGGTTAAGTCAATATATATGTTGTGAGCTACGACAAATTCTTAGATGCTGTGAACAATAAGTTCATTGTCGGTTCGAGATTTGCGATGCGGTTTGAGGGTGATGATTTCTCTGTAAGAAGGTAACACCAAATCAATTTTTTTTTGTTGTCTTTTTAAATCTTTTTCTAAAGTTTATATCTATTATAACACATTTTGTTTATTTGATAAAGATATTCTGGGACAATTATTGGAGTTAATGATATCTCCCCTCATTGGAAGGATTCAGAATGGCGAAACTTGCAAGTAAAATTCTCTTCACACTTTCTTACATTTTTTTGAAGTATGTTCTTGAGTGTACATAATAAATAACATATTACTAATAAACTCTACTTTTGCAGGTGAAATGGGATGAGCATGCATCATTTCCAAGACCTGATAGAATTTCACCGTGGGAGATCGAACATTTATCGCCTTCATCAAATGTTCTCCATTCCACTTTGCTCAAGAACAAGCGCTTGCGTCAAATTAATGAAATCGGAATAAAACATTGTTATAATCTTCTATCTAATGAATTAAACATTCTTTGTGAATACCTTCTCATTATACCTATTTTATATATAGGTTCAACATCATCACAACCTCTCCGGCCTCCTACATTGACACAAAGTCCAGAAATTGGACAATCAAGCATGGTCTCTCCAATAAGTATTTCTCAACATAATTATCGCGATAGAATTGAAGATGCTAAGACTCCTTCTAGTTGGCTAACGAACTACTCTGTCCCAACAATGCCCAAACTTAATTACAATGACGACCAAATAGTTACACCAATAAATTAAAGATAAGATGACCACCAAAGCAGGCACTAGTTTTAGATTGTTTGGAGTCTCCTTGGGCGCCACTCCTTCAGAGATCAACGATCCCATGGAACCAATTGACTCATATCAAATATCCGAGATATCTCTAAGCTCTCTCAAGAGAAAAAGTTTGGTCTGACCCAAATTTTGACATCTCCAAAAGAGATACAAAGCAAGCATTTCGGTTCTACTAGAAGTTGTACCAAGGTAAGCAAAATATCACAATATTTTTACTTTATATATGAACATGTTTATACTCAACTCACACAATTTTGATATATTATTAATATTATTGAACAGGTTCAGATGCAAGGTGTACATATTGGAAGAGCTCTGGATTTGAGTGTTCTTAATGGATATGATCAGCTGATAAGGGAACTTGAAAAACTATTTGATCTCGAAGGGCAACTTCAAACTCGCAACCAATGGGAAATAGTTTTCACAGACAATGAAGGAGATATAATGCTTATTGGGGACGATCAATGGTCGTAAGTTTCTTTTATCTTTCTATCTATTGAAAGATTAATTAAAATCTTGAGAAATAATAGTGCTACAGATGAGAGCACTATATTCTCATTTTTTAATTACAATATTTTGGTCCTACTACAGATGAAAGTGGCTATAAGATATGTTTTGTTTTCTAAGCCCATTAGCCCAAATCCCCTTACGTAATAAATCTACGGATAACTGGATATCCGGTGGTGAATTTTTGTGTTATCCGGATCCGGATCCGCCGGATCTGTGTTTTTAATATCCGGATCCGGATCCGGTTTGCCCGGATATCCGATTTTTCGGACCGGAGCACACCGGAGCCCGGATCGGACCCCGGATCTCGGATATTTAGTCCCATGGCTACCTTTACAAGTACTAATGATTTTTATCTTTTATAGAAGTGAAGACTTTGAATTTACAGCCATGATCGAGGCTGGAATGGGTGTGTGAAATATTGATGAGGTAATTTTCGAGGCTTTACCCTTTTGATATGCGGCTCTAGATAGTTTTATTTTGTCTTTCATGTAACTCATATTTCATAATATTTTTCTTTTTCAGATTACAAGGTGAGAATATGAAGATGAATGGGTACAAGAACATCAAGAATACATCTCTGGAATCTTTTGAACCTTTTCTACTTGATTACACTTCGGATAATTTGGTGTATCAAACTTAATCTGAATATTATTTATGTTTTTTTGGACTTTAGTATCTAAAACAGGTAATATTCATGATATTCAGATTTTAACGGTTTAACTCGGAACGGTTTTTTGAACTGATATCCGAAGACCGGATATCCGGGGTCGGCGGATCCGGATCCGGATCCGGATAGTCCAAAAAGTGCCGGATATCCGATCCGTCCCAGGGCTACTGGATAGGATTATTATTATTTATTTTTTTAAAAGTAATAAAGTTCTTTTGTTGGTAACTTTCGAGAATATAGGTTTTTTCAGACCCCTTGAAAAAAAAAAAAATAAAGGTTTTTCAGACCAAAGACATCACTTTGGTCCTACTTAGTACTTACCTGCCCCTCTCAAACTTCTGTACTTTCACATTTCTGTAATAATCTCGGTAGGTTTACACAAACCTCGCCGCCGGAGAAAAAAAAAAAAAAATCAATGGAAGGAGGAGAAGAACCAAATCAAACGATTCTCAGTGAAATTCAACATATGCCTGAAGCTCCACGTCAACGTATCTCTCATCACCGTCGAGCTCGTTCCGAGACTTTCTTCTCCGGTGAATCAATCGACGATCTTCTTTCATTCGATCCTTCAGATATCGATTTCTCTTCTCTCGATTTCCTCAATCCACCACAACCACAACCACAAGCTTGTCCGATGTCCGTTGATTCACCTTGTGAAGAAACTTCATCTAACGGTGTTCATCCTCTTCCTCCAAAGCCCTCCTTTGGTCGCCATGTTCGTAGCTTATCAGTTGATTCAGATTTCTTCGATGATTTAGGAGTTACTGAAGATCAGTTTGTTGTTGGTAAATCTTTAGCTACGAGTTCTTCTGGAGAGAAGAAGAAAGGGAATCATCATAGGAGTAATTCTATGGATGGAGCAACGAGTTCGGGTTCGTTTAATATTGAATCGATTTTAGCTTCTGTGAGTGGTGGTAAAGATGGTGGAAAGAAGAATATGGGTATGGGTGGTGATAGACTTGCTGAACTTGCTTTGCTTGATCCTAAAAGAGCTAAACGGTAAAAAGCCGAAAAAATCGAAAATCTTGAATCTTTTTTTTTTGGGGTTTGTAGAGGTTAAAAATAGTGTTTTTTGTGGTGGTTTTTTGATAGGATTTTAGCGAATAGACAATCGGCGGCGAGGTCGAAAGAGAGGAAGATTAGGTATACTGGTGAATTGGAGAGGAAGGTTCAGACACTTCAGAATGAAGCAACAACTTTGTCTGCTCAAGTCACTATGTTGCAGGTATATCTTTATTATGTTTATGTAGGCATGTAGCTGATGTGTTAGTGAAGATTAGTGAAGATCTCTACACCATATTGTCTTTAAGGCTTTGTGTTTATGCAGCTGATTCTAAGGATTATCTTGGTTTGAGTTATATTTGATGGCGATGGCTTTGTGCTTGTACTTCGGTCTATAGGTTTAGAGTAGTTTATAAGCGTGTAATTGATGCCTAGCGTGTTTAAAATTGCTTCTTGTGTTTGTTACTTGGAACAAGTATAGATGAAGTGTTAAAAGATATGTAATTGTGATGTTAATTCAACCAACATGTGAGATATGTTGATAGTCTTTCGCAGTTTAGTTATAAAGGCGACGGAGTAAATAAAATGATTCTAGTCGCGAGAGCGTATTTTGTGTCTTTGTGTGTTTATGCATCCATTCTAATCTGTTATCTTTGATATTATGCAGAGAGGAACATCAGAGCTTAACACTGAAAATAAACACCTCAAAATGCGTCTGCAAGCTTTAGAGCAACAAGCTGAACTTAGAGATGGTAAGCCATTTTCTTCCAATGAGTCATTCTGAATATGTAAACCAAAGTTTTTGGTATGAAAGATTTAAAGTCCCCATTGTTCGGTGTAACTTGCAGCTTTGAACGAAGCGTTGCGGGATGAACTGAACCGACTCAAGATGGCAGCAGGAGAAATTCCTCAGGGAAATGGAAATTCATACAACCGTATTCAATTCTCGTCTCAGCAATCGACAATGAATCAGTTTGGAAACAACAAGAACCAGCAGATGAGCACAAACGGGCAGCCATCGCCGCGCCCAAGCTTCATGGATTTCACCAAGAGAGGCTAAATTCATTTTACCCTCTAAATGTTGGCTTGAGTTATTATAAATACCTTATATTCATTTTGGGGCTACAATATTGGATGTATGTATGTATGTATGTATGGATGGTTCATGTATTATATGGCTTGATTGTATGTCTATGCAGATATGTTCATCGCGATATCGGTCTTATCTTTTAAGAGTATAGTAACTACTGTAATATTCTCTCTGGACATCTTTATGGTAAACACTTCTGTAAGGTCTTTAGCACTAATAATCTAAAACACAGCCAAACCGGCCGCGTTAGGCAGCTACCTCTAGTTGTCATAATGTTAAAATCAAGTGAAATCGCGAATGGATCGATGAACGAAGGTGATATGATCATGTTCCAAATGAGCTTCAGTCTTCAGAGCAATTCAACATTCTATCACAAACATTTATATTAATACGAACTGTATCTGAGGTTCCACTAGCAACACTAGACGTTTTTGTGAACATTGTTTAAAACCATAACTTGAATTAATAAGAAAAACATACAAAATTTTACGCTGATTGAAACCGAATTCAGAATTACTATGGAGAGGATTTAAACTAGATGGATTACGACAACACAACAATGCCAAAATATGAGAAATTGCGCGGTCACTTGTGAGCTGGACAGATGCAGTTGTTGGTTCCTACCTCCGATGCAAGGCATGGAGGCTGAGATCCGTCCTCGTACCAGACCGATCTGTGTTTGACAAGGTCTTTCAGGAAAGTATCAAGCTTCTCGATTGTAACACTTGGCATAACCACCACATGAGCTATATCTCCTTGGCAAGCGAGCTGCCACCTTCTAACAAATTCTTCATCTTTGGGACGTTCAAAGACAACAGTGCTGCTAAGTTCGTTGAGCATGGCGCTGATCCCAGCTTCGCGGAGCCGATCTTTGAGGTAATGCGCGTTTCTCAGACATTTCTGAACTTCTTTCTGGAATCCTTTGTACCCTTTCCTGTTTAAGGTGTACCAGAGGAACAAAGGAGCATGCCCGTTCCGGCTTCCCATGATTGTTGCATCTCTTGAGGCGAGGTACTCAACGTTACTGGAGAGGACTTTGATGTGTTCCATTCTTGTTATCTGAACACCACAAGGCATTGGACACCCGACAAATTTGTGGCCCGACACACTCACACTTCCTATCGGTTTATTGAACGTGACTTTTGGTGCCTGCGGAAAGTAGAGAAAACACAGCTCAGACCACAATAAGGCTATCATAATGGTTCTATAAAAATGGTTTGATTAAAGATAGTACACTTACACGTTTGACAAAAGGCATCATAAGTCCGAACAGAGCTCCATCGCAATGAATATAGAACCTGTCATGAGAGAACCCACACTCTTCGAGAGTTTTGATTACAAGGTCAAGATCATCAACAGCTCCTTTAACCGTTGTTCCTGCAGAAACAAGACTTAACCATCAGCAAAAAATCCCAAACCTTTCCCCAATACAACAAACCAAAGTAATAAAGAAGACACAAACCTATGTTAACATTAAGAATCGCCGGTTTATCTTTATTCGCCAACAGCTTTTTCCTAAAATCATCGCAATCAATTTCTCCCGAGATAAGCGTATCAACCTTCTCGCACTCCATTCGATACATACGAGCAGCTTTAAACACAGAGTAATGAGATTCACGCGACGCATACAAAATCCCATCAGGAAACATCTCCCTCCTGAAAACAAACATCAAATCAAACACCGCAAAACCGGGAAAATACAAACGAATCAAAGATGGATTCTGCAGACTCACCCAACTAAAATGCCATGAAGGTTTCCTTCAGTACCACAATTTGTAATGTAACCCCAATAATCATCTCTCTCAATCTCCCAAAGACGAGCAAACCAATCCAACACACCAACTTCAAAAGGCCTTGAGTGTACACCATAGTTGCTTTCAATAAACGGATCTCCAAGATTATTAATCGAAAAATGTTGTAACTGACCAAGCGCACCATAGTCGAAATCCAAATTATAAGGATAACCTACACACCAAGATTCAAATTCCAACGATATTCAAACTTCTAAAACATTCACAGATTCATAAAAAATCAATATTCAAACTTCTAAAAACATTCACAAATTCGTAAACAAAACTTCTAAAACATTCACAGATTCACAACAAATCGATATTCAAACTCCTAAAACATTCACAGATTCCTTAAAAATTCGATATTCTAACTTCTATATCATTCACAGAACATTCACAGATTCGTAAGAAATCAAATATTCAAACTTCTAAAACATTCAAAGATTCGTAAAAAATCAATATTCAAACTTCTAAATCATTCACAGATTCGTAAAAAATCTAATATACAAACTTCTAAAACATTCACAGATTCATTAAAAAAACTAATATACAAACTTATAAAACATTCACAGATTCATTAAAAAATCAAATCTAAGTCGATTGATTAATTGATAAATTCAAATACTTACCTAAATGAAATTTGGTTCGTTCAACCAAAGTTTTCCGATACCGAGCAAGAACACTAGCCATATAAGCTTCTTTATCTCCAGTATCCTCATCATTAACCTCAGGTTCCGTCACCGCAAGAGACGTCGTATGAATGTTCCTACCAAGAACCATTTCTCTATCTCCTCCATTAGAAATTTTCACACTCCCATCTCCGATTCCGTTTCCGTTTGTTACCACCGGAGAAGGTAATGGTTCGGTGATCACAACAGCGGTTGGATCGAAATCATCAGATAAGATATCGAATTTCTCGTTTAAGTTCGTCATTGAAAGGATTTGATCAGATTCCAAAGCACCAACCATTGTTAATATAAGGAAAGGAGAATCTGAAGAATCTGTAGATCTGAGAAATGAGAGAGAAAGAAGTGATTGGAGGAGATGCGGTGAAAATGGTGGGACAGAGAGAGAGAGACGTAGCTTCGTTGATTTTTTTATTTATAAAGAGGCAAAATTGATTCTCTTTGGAGTTTTTGCCCTTTCGCCGTCACTTGTGTGCTATTGCCTATTTGAGATTTGATATTTGATTTTTTTATAATAATGTTTTTATAAAGTTTTTTTTTTTTTTATAAAGGTTGTAATTATATTTGAATTATATAAAGAAATGCAAAGGTATGCTACAATACATAACCACACATCTGAACTTTTAAAATGTATCTCTAACTACACAAACTATATGTATTGCATGCCCACATATACGAATTATATGTAGTCATGTCGTCAACATCACGAACATTTATTCCGGTACACTTTTCCGGCGTTGACCAGTTTGACCGGCGTTGACCTATATGTGGTAATACAATACATATAGTTTGTGTAGTTAGGGATACATTTTGAAAATTCGGATGTGTGGCCATGTATTGTAGCATACTTCGTGTAGGTAGGTATCTTTTTCCCTTTTTTTATTTACTAAATCGAGACTTGAAAACAAAATTTGATTTTATAATGTTTAAAAGAAATGATTTAAAACTTGGTGCACATTCTCAAAAAAAGAATCTTTCTATAAAAGAAAAAAGTAGAAAAAGACTTCCCCATTAGAATATAGCAATAAAGAAAAATTATATATAGCAATTGATTTATGTTTAGTTTGAATATGAGTGTTTAGGATTTAAGTTTAGTATTGAAAGAAGAACAAATAGTATGGAATGAAGGAGCTCTGGGTATAAAAATTGGAATTGAAGAACCGAACTAGCCGAACTAAAGTTACACTATATTCTGGATATCAGATAGTATTCGAACCGAATCAATATCTGATATATATTCGAATAAACTGAAAATATTTGTCTAATTCTTTATAAATTTATAATTAACGCCAATAAATATTGGTACAATCCCTAATCAACCTATTATCGGTTTAATATATTTTTGTCACAAAAATTTGAATCTTTGGTTATTTTAGTTACTTTTTGATATTTTGGATAAAATAACCGGAACCAAATCTAATTTGGTTATTTGTGTTTTCTTTCTAAGTATCCAAACCAAACCAAACCGATAAGTAACCGAACCGAACCGATAACTAGTGACATAAGGTCAAGTGTTATTTAAATATCTTCATTTTATTTCATGCTTTTAATTATTATTATTTTTTCTTTATTAGGGAGTCTAGATCCCTTACACTCTTAATTGATAAAATTAATTTATACAACTTTTCATTTTGTTCCAATTTATAGTATAAAAACAAACGTTTTGTAAGGATATATTTGATATAGTATGAACCTACTACATGCGAAACATGATTTTTATTTTAAAATCGGAAATTGTTTAATTTTCTAAACCTTTAAGTAACAAAAAAAGCATAATATTACCTTATTATTTTAACCAATCATCATTGTTTTACTTTTTGTATTTGCTTTAGTTGCTTTATAAAATATTAAAATGACTAATAATTTATTTGGTGGTAGGCTAGATCTAGACCATTAATGTTTTGTTAATTTTTGTTTTCTTTTGGTTTTTGGTTTTTAGTTTTTGTTTTTGATTTTTGGTTTTTGATTTTTCGAGTTTTCATTATTGTTAGTTTTTCATTGCCAGTCTATCAAATTTTTTTTTTGCGGGTCTGATTTAGGTTTAACTTGTTTTGTAACAGTATAATTCGACTCGACCAATGGTCCAATGTTCATTTGGGATTCATAAAAGTTTACTTGAAAAATAAATTTTGTTTGGTGGTTTTTTTTTTCGACAAATCAAATATATTATTTCATAAAAATTTTACATGATACATGATACATGAAACCATTCAAATACAACCATTGAAACAAATAAAGGAAATTAAAACCCAATTTCGATGAAGAAGTGGAAGTAACCATGCTTTCTAGCAAAAGCCTTACAGGCAACAGAATAAATCTGTTAAGTCCCCTCTTCATACACTCGTAACAGGCTATCATCTTATAGATGAAACTTCTAAATGCTTTCCGCATCACTTTAATTGAAAGAAAATTATGATATGTTGTTTGAAATGGTTCTAGACCATGTTTTTTGAAACGCCGGATGCATCTTTGCTCGTTAATGATCATAGTTTCCTTATGCGTTACTATTGAACTTTCCAAAATCCTCATCTGCCCGTTTAGTAGACATATCTTCAAAACTTTGAATCCAGTACTTTGATGTAAATCTCCACATATGAACCTCTCACCGTGAGTAAGTTCCAACTTTTCTTGTTTCTCTGAGTCTGAAATCCACTTGAGAAAATGCCAAACATATCAAAACGCCAACTGATTATTCTCCATGTAAATCCCAAAGTCACAATCAAATCAATTATAGCGTCCATCTTAACAAATTCTTCAATATCGGCATTATCCAGGACTAATAATCGTAATAGCCATTGGAACAGTGTTCTCTCCTTCTGAGAACTGACAATTTTTTCGAAATCGAAGAAGGTTATCACAGTTCCAGATCATTTGGACTCTCACAAAACCAAAATTATGAACATTCGCCTCAGAGTCTACCGCAGTTACCAGGCCTATCCCAGATCCAGCAAACCTAGCCATAGCATTAGTGAGATAGAGAGTAAGAGTACCACTGATTCGAAACCATAAAGGGATTATCTTCCTCGCCTCTTCAATGATGTTCGGATACCACCGATGAATAGTCAGCATCCAGTCGTTGAAAGGCCGATGGTCACGGTGGAGAACCCAATTCATTGATTCCTCATTCCTAAACTTGAATTAAACCTTCCCCGGACTAAGAATCCGTCCAACACAGGCATCAGCCAAACCCCAAACCCAAAGCCTTGGACCAATCAGAGCACTAAGGTGTTGCTTTCGTGAATTCACCGTCGTGACTACCAGATTAAATCGATTGATTGAAGCGGCGCGAGACTCAATCGCCAGTGGCAGAGCAATTGGCGCATCAACGAAGCCCAAAGTGAGATCTGGAACGGATTTGCGAAGATTATCGCCCATGATAGAAACAGACTTTTGCCAATAAGAATCGGGAACAGGAGAGAAGAGTGAAACAGAAGAGTGATTTATATAGTTAAGGATCCATGGCGGTTTTCGACCCGTAATTGATTTCCAACAAGTGGGAAAACAAACTGTCATAGCGTTGATTAGACAGAAACAAACCGCCAACGATCCTTACTTGAAGACAGAGGAAGAAATTGCAGGTCGGAAAAGTACTCCGGGGAAGAGAAATCGGAAGAAATGAAATGGTGTGACAAAAGGAATCGATCGCCCAGATATCACCCTCGGAGAGAGCCATTGAGTCGTTTAGTTGTGTAGAAAAAGTATAGAAAAAGAAAAACACGAGATGGCCGACGCCGGAGAAGCCGACGCCGGCCGGCGGCCGAAAAACGATGAAGAAGAAACGAAACGGTGTTTGGATCGCCTAGAGGAGAGAGAAGAGAGCGTTTGAGGGAGGTTTTTATTTGTTTGGTGGTTTTAAAAATGAAAAATGGTCTTTCTTTTAGGAAAAATGATTGTTAGCTACACGAAATATACAGCAACACATCACCACACATGCAGACTATTTTAATGTCTCGTTAACTACACGAACTATTGGTATTACATACGGACATCCCCGAACTATCATCGGTTATGTGTGCAACACCATAACCATCAATTTCAGATAATATAAATGTCTTGTTAACTACACGAAGTATTTCCTTTTTTGTCAACTACACGAAGTATTTCCATCAATTTTTTTTAAAAAAAAAAATAATTAAAAATGAAAAAATAACTAAAAAGTAAATATTACACTATTATGAATTATATGTGAAGTGATATTGGTCTAGTGGCAAGTCCACAGAAGACAGACACCATCACACTAGGGATCGAGTCCCCGGCCCTACAATTTGTAGAAATTAGGCTAATGGGCCGGCCAGTTGTGGCCCAAATGTTGACAAACAAAAAAAAAGAATTATATATATATATATATACTAGATTTAGGACCCGCATATACGCGGGTTTAAAATAAAAAATGTATAACCCGTGTAAGAAAAAAAAATTAATGTCCACTTACGTTGGTTTATAACTAAAATTTTTATAATCCGTATAAAAACAAAATTAAATATTCTGTAAAATATTTATAAATAATTTAATTAAATTTTTCTCTTTGTTAATTAATTATTTGAATATATTTTAATTATATAGTTTTTTTATAATCAATCATGTTTTAAAATTTTATATCTTCATCCAGTGAAATCAATATTTACGCATCAACCTCCTGAACGTTGTCAAAAGAATTTATAACTTATCAAAACATGTAGAAGCATAAAAAATTATCACATTTATATCAAAACCTCTATTATAACACAATAGTCATATCAAACGTCTCTAAATCCTCGCATCCACAAAAATATTAGTACACTAATTCTAAATAATCACATCAAAAGTAAAACATATTATACATTATAAAAAATTCACTTATTCATCCAATGAAAAAAATCATAGGGTATCCACCTACTAAACGTTAATAAAATAGTTCAACACCAATTATCGAAACACTTTACTATTGAAGTAACAGTGAATTTACTATTATTCCATGACTTGTGAAAATAACTAAACATAATAATGGACGGGTTAGCCGCCAATAATGTGGAGGACTCTGTTACCATAATTTATTTATTGTTATACGGATAACTTTGTCATCATAATTTATTTATTGTTATTATGTAGATAACACTATCATCACAATATTGCCATTAAAATATATTTATATTATTAGTTATTATAAAAGGAGGTTCACTCACCTTATATAAACCTTTATTTGAAATCGTTAAATTTAACCGATTAATTTCTATACATTTATATCTGAAACTGGTAAATTTTATCTGACTGATTATTAAATTTACAGATTAATTTTTCGTTTAAATATTTTTCACCAACGGCCACAAAGCAAATATTTCAATTTTTTTCATTTTTCAAACTGCTATGAACAATATTTTTTAATCTATAAATACACTCATTTTCACTCAATCATTCATTCAAAAATCTCATCTCCTTCAAATCTTTTTCTAAAAAATATGTACTTATTATTTTTGAAAAATCGCTTGTTTTTAATATTTTGTTTAGTTCTAATTATCACTTGTATTTATGGTCTCTTCGTTGGAGAATATATTCACGAAGAATTCATCATAAATATTGGTTTAATTTTCTATGCAATTATGTTCTTTGTAATCCCTTGCATTATTAATATAAATAGTGCATTTTAAAATTAATAAAATTATCGCACTAATAATATTTATTCGGTTTTTCTTGTGTTTAGATAACTAATGACAAATATTTGAGAAGCTTAAATTCCCGGCTCTCAAAATTACTTGAGCAAACTACATAGCATGGACCACCGATGTGGAACTCTATTTAGAGTCACAAGAATTGTCCGAGACAATAAAATTGAAAAATGAATCGACTCTCAAAGATAAGGCAAAAGCGATAATTTTTCTAAGAAAACATTTCCATGAAAATGTGACGCATGACTATACGCACATAAAAGACCCAGCAGTGTTGTGACAAGCTTTAAAGCGCATTTTGACAACCAGAGAGAAATAACTCTCCTTCATACATTATTATCGAGATGCTTTTAATGCTTGACTTTTAATGCTTTTAAACTGCACTTTTAATGCTTGCCACAACTTTGCTGGATCTTTTATGTGTGCATAAGTTATGCGTCACATTTTTATCGAGATGCTTTTTTAGGAAAATTATCGCTTTTGCCTTATCTCTGGGAAGTGAAACATTTTCCATTTTTATTGTCTCGGACAATTCTTGTGACTCTAAATAGAGTTCCACATCGGTGGTCCATGCTATGTAGTTTGCTCCAGTAATTTTGAGAGCCGGGAATTTAAGCTTCTCAATATTTGCCATAAGTTATCTAAACACAAGAAAAACCGATTAAATATTATTAGTGCGATAATTTCATTAATTTTAAAATGCACCATTTATATTAATAATGCAAGCGATTACAAAGAACATAATTGCATAGAAAATTCAACCAATATTTATGATGAATTCTTCGCGAGTATATTCTTCATAAATATTGGTTGAATTTTCTATGCAATTATTAAAACTAAACAAATATTAAAAACAAGCGGATCATTTTCAAAAATAAAAATTAAAAATTTCTTAGAAAAATATTTGAGGGAGATGAGATTTTTGTGTGAATGAATGAGTGAAAAATGAGTGTATTTATAAATTGACAAATACTGTTCATAGCCGTTTGAAAAGTGAAAAAAAAAAAATTGAAATTTTTTCTTTGTGACATTTGGTGAAAAATATTTAAACGAAAAATCAATCTGTAAATTTAATAATCAGTCAGATAAAATTTACCAGTTTCAAATATAAATTTATAAAAATCAATCGGTTAAGTTAACAATTTCAAATAAAAGGTTTATTTGGACCAAATTCGATCATTTTTCTGCATCTGTTAAGAAGTTTTTCTTTACCTCTCGGCAAACATATAATTGCGTTTCCGGGAGTTTCTAGAATTTAAAGTTCACATCATCCTTGTTTTTTTGATATGAGGTTATATTTGGCCTCTCTAAAGTTATGTGGTTTGACGGCACAATATATTGAGCATGCTTCATTGGAAATATGGTTAAGGATCAAAGTCTATGGAAAACGCGCTTATGAGTTTTTTTTTTCTATCATAACTACATATATATAGAAGTGTTTTGTTTATTTTTGACAATGGTTATGATTCAGACAAGTGACGTGGAGGAAATGCAACAAGAATAAGACCAGCAAATAAGAAGGATGGAGACAAGATTAGATTAAAGAGAAGAATGACTTATCGTATGACCTTTCTAATGATGAGTATCATATTTCTTAGAATGTTTACCTTCAAAGCAGAACCCAAAACAATCTCATGAATAAGATAATGATATATGTCCTATAAAATAAAAACCTCATGAATTAAGTTGAGAAACAAACTTCATTACCTACATCTAATATTTTACTGAATTCTGGAAGAATAGCGTATATTCGGATATGCTAAGAGTATTAACTACTATATACTTAAAAGTACGAGAAAATAATGTGAAAAAAGGAGAGAGAGATATGAATGAAGTGGTCTGGGAATAACAGATAGTTTGAAATTACAAAGAAAATCAAAACAAAGTTTAGTAACATATACCTTCGACTTCCAATATTTTTCTACACAAAACAAAAATATTTTTGGGTATTCGGTTAGTTTAGTTTGGTTCATTGATTATTTGTAGTTTGTTTACGTAAAAATATTACCGAACTTTGTTTCGTTCAGGTTCAATTCATGACAAGTTAACTAAAATACAAACTTTTTCAAAGCGAAACACTTTCACCTATCCATATCCTACATCCGCCTATGTAAGCAACAATTTAAATATTTGAACGACAACTAAACACTAAAATATGAAGATAATAAACACACCACGATGGAAAAATATGTTGCATTTTTGTGTTTATAAATGTGATTCTATTAACTTCTTTATTGTTCATAAATTATAAACTCTGAAGTTTAGTTTTAGCTGAATTAGAAGATTATATACGCATGAATGGTGCTACGTTGGAAAAAATAAAAGGAATGTCCTTGCTTGATGGAGTTGACATGATCAAGAACCATACTACTTTGGTTAGTAATGAGCAGAGTGATAACGATGGGCGTTTGAAGAAGGATCATCAACGATGGTTACCATAGTTACTCAACGAATAGAAGAGTGTTTATAACGAGATTCAAAACGCAGTTCAAAACAAGTTAACAGTGGTGTTTATTTCTTATATAGATTTTGTAAGACTGGGAAGACCTTTTGTAGAGTAAAGTCGGGGCTGCTTTGCGATCTAAAGGTGTTATCGGGATTAATGTTGCGTCGAGTGGAATTGAATTATTGTTTTTGGAAGGTGGACACACAAGTCATTGTAGATTTGGAATGTCAATTAATCCAAATGAATTTACGACTTTCTCTATGAAAACTTGATCACATCTGTCTGAGCTGATCAAACTAACAAAACTAATGAGAGAAGAAGAATTCAATTGCCTGATGGAATATGCATGATCATCAACGAAGTTATAAGAAGCTGAAGGCATATCATCAACGATGGTTGCCACATTTAACTGATGAGAAACGGGGTGTTTATGATGAGACAACGATGGTTATATATGGTTTTGGTGGGAGTTGTAAAACCTTTTTGTGGAGTATATTAGGTTATATATCATGGTAAAACCCTAATCTCAAGTTTTCAATATGTTTGAGCTTGTAGACGAGTTTCTCAATGGTATGTCTATCGATTTGGTCGTCATCAGGAATTAATGAAAACTTAGTTTTGTCATTGATACGTGTTTTTAAATACGTGTCACAGACTCACAAATACCCTATATATTAATTGAGAAGACACCAAGAGAATTTTTTGACGCGTGTCTCACTTTGAGCGATTTAAGGAGAAGTTAACCAATGTGATATGTCTATACAGACATGTCAACAAAAAAATAATACAGTCAGCCCCTATATATTAATTGAGAAGACGGAGAGGGAAAATAATGCTGACGTGTCAGCGTTAGAATAAAAAGAGGATTTTTAGGAAACATTCCAAATTAAAAAAATTTATATACTTTTTGAAAAAACTAACATATATATCATAATTAATTCAATATAAATTTAACAATTTTAATCTATTTTAATCACCAAAATTAAATAAAAATAGTGTAACTTAATAAAAGTAAATTAATTTAAATATTAAACTATAACTAAAATGCATTGATAATAATATATAATACCCGCACTTGGTGCGGGATATAATATAGTTTTTTTGATAAATCAGAATACCGTTTCATTGTATATATTTATTATACCTTTTTGGTTTCTTATATTGTATTGTTGTATGTGATGGATCGTTTTGATGCCCTTTTGCTTCGAGTCCGTTTTATTTAATTTTTCTCAATCACTATAGAATTTTAACAATGTGAGGCATTATAACACATAACACAGTTTATGTGTTTTATTAGCTTATTCTTAGGAATTGACACTGATTTCTTGTATAGAGTTGATTTCATCATTTAACTTTTACCCCTACCATATTATAACTAGTTAATGAATAATAAAATTAACAGTGACAGTTTTAAAATGGATGGTCCCCTTATATTTCCGGCGATTTTAGAAAATGAATTAATGACATAAAACAATTGTATTGAAATTGAGTTAAATCATTTAAACTAGGACTTTTGACAAAAACGGGCTTTGGGCCCAAAAAGGCCGCTATAACATCGTTAGTGTGAGACCCTCCTCCTGTACTTTAGGGATTGGGAGAGAGTCTTTTTTTTTTTTTTTTTTTTTTTTTTTTTTGTCACAATGGGAGAGAGTCTTTTGACCGGTGAAAAAACCCTAAATTTGATAATGTCCAGAAAACGTTTCAATCCGCAGGAAGATCCGCCGATTGCTTTTTCAAGCAAGGAAGACGAAGTGGAGGCTTCAATCGGAGAAGGCGAAGGAAATCCATCCATGAAGAAGCGAGAAACTGATATCGCTGCGGCGGAGAAGAAGAAAGTTTCCGATTCCGGATCTGGGTCTGATGCCGACTCCGAAACCGAGAGGAAAGATCCGGGTATGAAACCAAAACAACCTTCTGTTGTGAGATCTGTTACTAAAACCAATGATGCTAAAAGGCTTAAATCTTCTGACAAAGACGGAGGAGGAGCATCTTCTACGGATGTGGAGAGGGTTTCAGGAGAAGACGAGAAAAAGAGTGGTGGTGGAGATGAGACGAAGAGCACCTATGTCGCAGGAGTCCCACTTGTTTGGAATGAAGAAGATGAGATTGCGTTGTTACAAGGCATTATTGATTACGAAACCGCTACTGGGGCGAGTTTTTACTCTGACTTTAGCGGGGTTCATCAGTCGGTGAAGAAATCTATTAGCTTCGATGTTAGTAAGGCTGAATTCTTTACAAAGCTTAGGGTTTCAATGATAGCTTATGAGAAGAATGTTTCTAAAGGAGAGGAGCCGACATTTGCCAAACCTCATGATCGCAAGGTCTTTGATATGTCCTCGACTATTTGGGGACCTAACCGAAAGAATAAGACTTCTACTTTCAGAAAGGGAAAAGGATTTAGGCTCGTTAGGTGGGAGTTTATATAAAGGATGGCTTCTTCGAGTTCTTGTGGCAGAAGAGGAAGACGATGGCGTTTCATTAGTAGGTGGTAATAAAGATGGCTGGAGCATTTTGATCAGACCCCTAAAACTTGGGCTTTTTTTTCTTTTCTTGTTTCTCTGTTGTTTTCTATTTTTGCGTTTTGGAATATTTGCGGATCTTGGGACCATTTTTATTTTTAATGCTAGAACCATATATGTTACTGTTGTCTTTTGCTAAATTCTTGAAAGGCTTGCTCAGCTTAACAGTGGAGCTGACCTGCGGATGATGGAGTTTGACCTCGGCAGCGTATAATCGATGGTCACCTTATTGCTCCCGTAGTTACATACGTAATTACAAGTTAATATTGACCTCGGAACAGTATTTTTCAAACCATGGTCACCTTTTCCCCGATGGAGCTTGTGTCTTGAGGATCTATGCGGGAAGTTTGACTAATACTCATATGGATTAATCGGTACATTTGAATTCATATCGTCTACCGTATGTAAAGATCTAGGACCTTTGTATAATTTTGGATGAGCTTTTTAAATGTGTTTTCTATGCCTCCAAAGAGGATAGTACTAACACCATTACCTTTTTATTTATAGAAATTTAAATCAACGTGTGTATCTATTGTCTTTTCTGTTATTAATCAATACTTTCTCACATGCGATACTAACGATCACGATCGGTTTATGCTTTAGGATCTATGCGGGAAGTTTGACTAATACTCCTATGGATTAATCGGTATATTTTGGATTCATATCGTTTACCGTATTTAAAGGTCTAGGACCTTTGTATATTTTTTGGATGAGCTTTTTAACATTATACTCATTTGACCTAATGTCGTTTGCGGTATTTGTTTATTATTTTATAAATATATCATATGCTATTTTCAGTTGCATGATAACTTGTACTTTTTGTTTTTAATTCAGATGTTTAATTTTAATCTTCTCTAATGGAACAGTGTGTGATGTTGTTAGGTTTGCATGGATATCTCTGTGATTCTCGGTAGGTTATCTAACTCTATATGTGAAATTTGGTTAATATTGTTAAATTTGACGACTAACTACTGTTGTTTGTTTAAATTTGGCGATGCGTATACATTTGTATATATAGATGTGTATACATTTGTTTGTTTTCTATCCTATTCATCATTATTTAATTTTTTTGTGCAACAAAATTCTGTCATTTGTACATATAAAAAATCTTTAAAGTATTTTTAAGTCTAAAATAAAATGACCTAAAGTCTAAATTTTGTGTATACTTTTGTTTCGAAACTAACGAGAGTTTTTTGGTACTTATTGTCTCGAAATTTCAAAAAAATCTTCCGTATATTTCTTTGATTTACATCTTTAATAAATAAAGGAAATTTTCTTTTATATTTTATGTCGATAATGACGTTGTTTCTAAATAAATGTCAAATATAATAGTAAATCTAAAAAAGTTATGTTATTGTTCCAGATTTTAATAAAAATAAAAGGAAATATTATTTAAAAATAACATGGATAATATTAAATAAAATCAAAAATTACGAATATTAATTATTATGATATTCAAATCTTTAAATATGTAAATATTACATTTTTTTTTGTAGATATCGTCGGAAAAAAAAATCCTAGATCGTATACCGCCTCTTAGTTTGATATAAATACTTGCCGTGTATTCACTTTCAGATCATAGTAGCTAACCCCTTTTCTGCATTCTTTTCTTCGTTCTTTTATTTTTTATTTTATTTTTGCTACACATATTAATTAATGATTTTTTTTCTATGATCGTAGGATTTGTACGGAAGCATCATCCTGAAGCATGGCAAACTAGACGTATGGAAACAGTGACATGATTCAATGCATGAAAATATGGGTGGTCGTTCAACTGATCTATAGGTGATATTTACGAAAAAACATGTAGATTCTCGAAGAACATCTCCTAACAAGTAATATGTGGGAATATAACCGAACTTGTTGCGAACAAACACGTCGCATGTGTGGCATAAAAAAGGTATTATGACTATATCTTTTAGGCTTTTAGTTTTTGAGAAATTTGGATTAGTTTGATTTTAGTTGCGATTCAATTCGTTTTTGTGTGGTGGTAAATGATAAGTATTTTAAAAAATTAATTAATTTTCCAGGTTTTGAAGTGGTTGGAATTTGTGGAAGTTTTCCCTGTGAATTCAAAGGATTTCTTTGCAGCTCTTGAAAAGTTAAATGTTCCACGCTGATGTGTTTTCAGCTTTGCATTCTTCAGTGGTACCACTTTTCTTTGTTCCGTAGTTTACTTATCTTTTGCTCCTGTATAAGTAATTTTATGTTTATTGTTAAAGATGCTAAGATAAAACTTTCATATAACTCTTGACTGAATATGGAGCTAGCTGAAAGACTAACTGTTCTCTGTTTTACTTGCGGTTCCAAGCTTGGCCTCTCGGATTCAGACAAGGAGAAAGTACCTCATGTGATAAGAAAAATGAATTACGTCGAGGTAGGTTCAACATCATATAATTTTTATTACTTGATTGCACCAAGGTGGTCTCTAAATATATGGAGGACTACTTTATGTGTAGGCTGTAAGGAATCCAATGGTCCTCTTCTTTTTTATTGTGTGTAGGAACGTAACCAAAGAAAAAAGCTACAAAAGAGAAGGAGGCCAAAAAAGAAAAGAAGAATGCTGGCGAAACAGAACCAGCTAATAATGAGGCAGAGTTTAATGTCAATTTGATTAATATTCAGGTTGGTCTAATTCGCAAAGCATGGAAGCACCCATCGGCGGATAGTTTTGTGGTCAAAACATTTCAATCTTATGGCCCTGTTTTTTTTTACATATTATCTCTTCGTTCTTTTTTTCTTTTTTTGCTACACGTATTAATTGTGTTTATCTATCATCGTAGGATGTGTTGACTTGATGGAAACATTGTCCAAAGCCTGGAAATTTAGTAGTTTGGTGGCGGCTGTTACATACAGAACATGGAAACGATTACGGTAACGTACGTCAATCGTATCGAGATCTCTCGGAACCCGTCGGTTAGGTCTGAAGAAAGCTCACATCTCACTATTTATGTATAGGTTCTGCAAGTACGTAATTTTTTTTTTTTATTGTCTTCCAAAATTTCAAGTACTCTCTCTCTTTTTTTTTTCTTGATAACACCTTCTCTTTTTAGTAAGTTTTCAAGTTGTAGATGTTTATAGGTTTATAGGTTTGTGATTATAGGTTTGTGATTCATTTGTGAAAAGATTTCTAATATATTCATTCTCTTTTTAGTAAGTTTTCAAGTTGTAGATGTATGTATTTATTATCTAGATCAAAGCATTTTTTGGTGATTTTATCTGGTCAACCAACTTGCAGAGCGAAGAGATGGGAAGCGACTCATACGAAGAGGCTATTCAAGCTCTCAAGAAGCTTCTCATGTAAGTAAATACATATTCTTTAATCGCATATGATTAAATTTATTGGATTAAAAAGGGCTAAAAAACTTTTATAAATTAATATCAGGGTTTTTCAGTAGTAGTAAATAATCTTTTGTGATTAACTATGAAATTTGTATAAATATGGGCAGCAAGAAAGAAGAGCTAAAGACGGTTGCGGCGGCAATGGTGGAGCATATCATGGTGGAGCTTCAGACAGGTACTTCGTCGGACAAGAAAGCTTTGGACCCCGGCCCGTGGAAAACATTAAGCAGGGATTCATCATTATCAAGGAGAAATACGAGTAATTATATTATTTCAATTTTATCTTTTGTTCTTATAGTTATATTACCAATTATATTAGTCTAGATTTTAAACATACACGTTTATCATGTAATCTGAGTAGATGTGGGTACTAACTAACGGCTGGGACGTCATGAATATTGAAGAACCGAGTAAGTCTGAATATGTCATAAAACCAAGAGTAAGATAAAACGAAAAAAAGATAGGTTCAAGGGCCGAAAGTGGGCGTAGAAACCCACGAACAATGGCAGCAGACGTTACGAATATGAAAGAAATGAGTAACTCTGAATACGACATAAAACCAAGAGTAAGATAAAACAAAGAAGATATGTTTAAGGGCGAAAGTAGACGTGGGAACCCACGTCCAGTGGTGGCCGGGACGTTAAAAGTATGAAAGAAACGAGTAAAAAAATACAAAGGACTGTATTCCTTCTTGGTTTATAAGCCAAGAAACGAATATGAAAGTAAGAAAAAGAAGATGGGCCTAAAGAAACGAGTAACCATGAATCCAGTGAACAAAGTGAATGACGGATATTTATCCCTTTTTGGGGATTTATAAGCCAAGAAATACCGTTTATTGGTTTGATATAAATACTATGTTTGTTATTCTGTTTTTATTATTAATTAGTGGTGTTTATCTATGATTGTAATGTGTGTATAGAAGCATAATCATAAGTTTTGTTTTTCGTTAGCATTATCATAAGTTTTAGTTATCCTAACTATTTTTTCTAATCAGGTAATCGAACATGACGTGTTGATTTGATTCTCGGAATATGTTTGTTGTTGTATTTATAACCTTTAAAGATTAAAGAAGAAACGTGACTTCGTAAAGACTAAACTGAAAAACAAATTAATCAAGTTAATTCTCTATGTATTGGAACCAAATTTTCGACAAGTGGTTTCCTCCGATTAAAGAACCGAAGTAGAGAAGACATGGTAACCATAACCTCACCATATTCTCCACGAGTAGCACGAGCGTTCTCTCCATTTCCATGCCTCACATGATTCTTCGTTAGATTGAATAGCTTAAACATTGTCATATAAAGTTGTTACGTTTATTTTATAATTTAATTGGGTATTTTTTATATATATTTAGTTTTGATTAGAATTAAAATTTAGTACCACATAAGTGTTACCTATTTTCTTGATTTGTTTTTTGACATGAGTCCTAGATAGTACTGATGGATAGATACTGAGTGTAGAATGGCTACAGAAACACATAAAGCTTAGATAACAATAAAACAATTGATTAATAGTTTGACGTGTCTATTTCGGATAACGGCACAGAGATTAACAAAAAGTTATGTTCTATATTTACAAAAAAAAAATTGGAAACAAAATAAAAACTATGATATTTTGAGGAATTCCTCTTAATTCATTTTAGATAGTAGAACATACGTTTACGGATCAAGATATATACTGTATATATAAAAAAAACAGTTGGATTTTAGATATTTTGGAAATTAAGTTCGATTCAGAAAGTTTGTGACACGATATTGATTACCCTATATAAATGGTAAGAAGAATCATGACAACGAAATCGGAAACATATTAAAAGATAAATGGTGTGAAGAATATTGTAACACCCTGATTTCATGAATTTGGTGGTGCATGAGGAGAGCTTAAAAATAACTGATTTGGCCATGTATGTTATTAAAATACACATATTTTTTTTTTGGTCAAACATTCTGAGAGAACTTCAAAATTGAGCGTGACTGAGCTGGATCAATTTCAAAATAGTTGACATCCGGGAAGTGATTGTCAGTATCGTGTGAGTGAGTATAAAACACAGAGAAAAATAATGTGGTGATTTGTAGGGTCGGTAAACAACAACGAATTCAGAAGCAATGAAAAAAAGAAACCCTAGATTTCTTCTTAAATAAAAACGAACCGATATGACATTTCGAGAAACGATTCAAACATAAAAATAATAAAAAAAGAAACGTTACCCGTGACTAAGATCAAAAGTCATAAGTAAGTGACTAAGATTAAAAGTTTTATGAAAGTGACTATGATCTTTATAATCAATCATGGACAACATCGCATACGACAAATATGCGACAACCGAACAGATTAAAACTGTTGGAGAGCTTGCAAACGCATCTAAATTTGTGGATAAGCTTCCATAAAGTTTGGATACAATGGTTGGCGAACATTGTACTCAGCTTTTTGGTGGACAAACACAAAGAATTGATGGGCTCACGAGCCAAGTGAACACGTGGGACCCAATAACAATGGCGATCATGGTATTACAAGTTAATGTAACACTTCCACTTCAAAAACTATGATGGTACATGAGGATAGCTTTAAATAATTGATTTAGCCACCAATGTCACTAAACTGCACTTATCTTTTCCGTCAAACATCCTGAAAGAAATCCACAGTTATGCATACTTGAGCTTGAGAAATTTTAGAACTGGTGACTTACCAGAAAGTGATTGTTGGTATCGTGTGAGTGAAGATAAAATACATGAAAAGTTTATGTGGGGATATGCAAGGCCGGTAAACAAGTCTTTAAAACCTCCATATAGTAAACCGACTATCGGAGATAAGATAGGCCCAAAGACCAAAACTGGACGTGGGAACTCATGGACAGTGGCGGTCGGGGCGTTAAAAATATGAAAGAAACGAGTAAGCATGAATATATCATAAAACCAAAAGTAAGACAAAACCAAAAAGATGGACCCAAAGACCGAAATAGGACGTGGGAACCCACAGACAGTGGCGGTCGTGGCGTTACAAATATGAAAGAAACGGGTAAGCATGAATATGTCATAAAATTAAAAGTACGACAAAACCAAGAAGATGGGCCCAAATTAAAGACCGAAACTGGACGTGGGGAACCCACGGACAGTGGTGGTCGGGGCGTTACAAATATGAAAAAAGAATAAGCATGAATATGTCATAAAATCAAGAAATACAACAAAACCAAGAAGATGTGCCCAAATTAAAGACCGAAACTGGACGTGGGGAACCCACGGACAGTGGCGGTCGGAGCGTTACAAATATGAAAGAAACGAGTAAACATGAATATGTCATAAAACCAAGAGTATGACAAAACCAAGAATATGGGCCCTAATTAAAGACCAGAACTGGACGTGGGAACCCACAGACAGTGGCGGTCGGGGCGTTACAAATATGAAAGAAACGAGTAAGCATGAATATGTCATAAAACCAAGAGTATGATAAAATCAAGAAGATGAGCCCAAATTAAAGACCAAAACTGGACGTGGGGAACCCACCGACAGTGGCGGTCGGAGGCATTACAATACGTCATAAAACCAAGAGTAAGATAAAACGAAGAAGATAAGTTCAAGGGCCGAAAGTGAACGTGGGAACCCACGTCCAGTGGCGGCCGGGACGTTACAAATATGAAAGAAACGAGTAAGTCTGAATACGTCATAAAACCAAGAGTAAGGTAAAACGAAGAATATAGGTTCAAGAGCCGAAAAAGGACGGTGGGAGATATGTTTTTGAGATTCTATAAAACCAAGAGTAAGACAAAAGCAAGTATAAACCTTAAGTTAAGTGAAATCTTAGACAAATACAGATGCGATGCTTAACGATGCGAGTTAATATAGAACAAAAAAGAAGTTCAATAAAAATGAGATACAAGAAATCACACGCAAACAATAGAGAGATAGGAAGACGCAAACAAGGATGATATGGAGACTATGGAATTAGAGATTGAATTGATGGAAGAGGTAGACACAAATAAGGATGATAATGGAGATTATAGAACTTGAATTGGTGAAAGGTTTTGAGTCAAATAATAGAGAGATAGGAAGCGATAAAGAGAGATAGTTCATTGTGATATATATTAATACAACAACTACAAAGTTATGGAATTGGGATAAGAGATCGATGGCTCTATCAAATACAAGGTCTAGGCAAGACAAAATCATAACTCCTTATAAATTCTCGAAGTTCATTATTTATAGTTTTTTAAAAATAATTTTAAATCGTTCTTTTTTTTCTTACATAAATAGTCATGTTTATTTTGCAATATGTTATGACGGTAACACACTTGGACTCTATAAACCTTCGTCGATTCAAATTTAAAAAAAAAATGTTAAAAAAAAATTATTTACTATCCTAAGAAATTATGAACATAAACATCAAATATTTATTTTTTTTGGTATTGCAGAAGCTTACATTACTAAATATATATTTTTTAATTTAACTAATTCAAGCAAAAAATATAAAAACAGTAACACTTCGCGCAGGGCGCGGGGACCTCACCTAGTATAACCTAAGATTAATTACATGCTAAAATTGTTTTAGACTTTATAATGATAAATAACCATAAGTGAATCCTACTTGATAAAAAAAGATTTTATAACTGAAAATTATTTTTCAAAATGAGACATATTATGGTTTTAATTATTTTTTCGACCAACCTATTAATTATATATTTATATGCTTAATAATAATATAGGTGTAAAATAGTGAAAGTGCTGACGAAAAAAAAAAAGAAATAAGAACTTAGATGATCTACAAAAGTGGGTTTATTGCTATCGTGGGATACATTTTTTGAAAATAACTCATATGTTTTTCGTCCCTGTAAAGTTACTATTAACACCCTTGATTAATTTTTTTTGTTTTAACTACAAAATGAATTAAAACAAATTAGCATAATCCACGTCATTAATTGTAATCCCACGTCGATAAAAACTTCAATTCTCAAAACAGAGGGAAGGGAAACTCAAGAGTCCATTTTTCGCAACTGTTCACGGCGAGGAAAAAAAAAAGTCTCTCTTCTCTTTCCGGCTATTTCGAACAGTAAACCCTAAGTCGAACGAAATTTCGTCTTTTCCGGCCGGTTCTCCGTCGCATTTCGTCTCATTTTCAACGAACTCGAGTGGGTTTCTTCTGATACAGAGGTTTTAGCAGAGGAAGTCTCAAGTGGGTATCAATTCCCTGAGCACTTAAACTGACGTTGCAGCACAGAGGGTGTCAATCCATAATGAGTGAGTTATTGACTAATTAGGATGCAATCAAATTCACTTAATTCAAGCCAAGATACAAAACGGGAAACAACTAAAAATGCAATGGTATATACAATGGTGGAGTTGGAGTGGTACCTCAAGGCTGTGTTAAGAAGGAGTCGATGGATTGCTCCATGCTCTCTCGCGTGTAGGCTAGTGCAGGAGGCTCTGGCGGTAGCAACTGGTCGATGCAGTACCTCGATGCTGAGCCTTTTTATCTCCACTGCCTAATCTCTTGACTGTCTTGAGCTCCTAGTACCCTGCCCTTGCCTTACCACCTGAAACACTAAAGAAAACAAATCAAAAATACCAAAAACTAAAAACAATATGTACAAGGATAGACATGGGACTTCCTCCCAAGTGAGCTTGTTTAAAGTCACTGAGCTTGACTTTCAATGCTCATTAGGCCCAGGGTGGTTCATGGAGATTGATGGTGAGGACCCGTGAGAGGAGCTCTTGGAGTTTTGCTTTGTCGCCTTGAAGTTGGGGATGAAGTTTGGCTCTGACACTTGCAAAAGGTGTGGAAGGACCCTTGCATTTCACCTTGTACTCAATAGCTCCATCAACGAGCCTCAAAGGATGTAAGCTCATAGAATTAGAGGGTAGAACAAGGGAGGGAGGGTGGATTTCTTTCGTCTCTCTCTTGTTCTTTTCAAAATCCTTCTTACCTTTACTCATCTCCTCATCTGTAACACCTTTTTTATTCACATCAAACAAAGAGTGTAGACATTCACCGTCCAAAGTTTCTTCATCAAGCCTCAGAGCATAGTCATTCTTCACATTCACAACTCTGATCTCTTTATAGTGATCCTTAAAATCTGTAGGCTCTTCCTTGGCTTCCACCTCTTCATTAGTGATTGTTCCACAAAGCTTGGTGGAGAAAGGCTTGATAGGGTAAGAGATCTTATTATTCACATGAAGAAGAGTCACTCTTTTGTTTGGGAAGTCGATGTTAGCTCCCACAGTGTTGAGGAATGGAGTTCCAAGAATGAGAGGAAGCTTGTTGGTCTCTTTCATCTCAACAATCAGAAAATCCGTTGGAACTATGCATTCTCCAACCTTGAGGGGATAGTTCTCAACCAAACCGAGTGGGGTTTTGGAAGAAGTATCTCCGAACATGATAGAAGAGGAGGATTGCTTCATGCTCTGGATCCTTAGACTCTTCATCATCTCAAGTGACATCACATTCACACTTGCTCCTGAGTCACATAAGGCATCATCAAAGTTCAAATCACCAAGTGAGCACGGTATGGTAAATTTACCCGGATCCGCAAGCTTAGGAATCAGCTTTGGTCCAAGTTGTGGTGGGCTTGGTGGATCAGAGATTTCCATTATCTCTTCCACTTTCTCTCGGTTAGCTAAAATGGCCTTGATGAACTTTATATGGAGAGGAACTTGAGACAGGTTGTTCCCACAAGGCAAAGAAACTCCAACTCTACTCATGCTAGCTGTAAAGCTTGAGAAAACTTTCTTTTGACCAGTGTTTTCACGCCCGACCCGGACCGTCCGGTCGGCCCGGTTGAACCGCGACCCGGACACTACTCCGGTTCGGGTTTAATACTAAAATCCGTCAATTTCAAAACCGGTAAAATCCGGAAAAACCCGCCATTAACCCGTGATCCGGTAAACCCGGTAAACCCGGCCGGGTAAAAAACAAAAAAATATTTTTGATTTTGTGAATAAATTAATAAATTATAAGGTTTTATAGATATTTTAGATTTTTTTTTACTAATAACTAATAAATAATAAATTATAATCACTTTTTATTATTGTTTGGCTTCATATATTTTACTAAATATAGTATAACAATATTTTATTTTTAATTTTATACAGTCATATATATAATTTCTATAAATATATTAAAAATTATTTAATTATTTAATCCGCAATTGACCCACGGTTCGACCCGGTTGACCCAGTGACCCGGCGACCCAGACACTATTCCGGTTCATGGTCCGGGTCGGGTGTAAAAACACTGCTTTTGACTCTTCGTAAGAACTCTCCCAGGAAATGGAAGTGGGGGCTTGTATGGAGGTGGATCAAAAGATGATCTCTTTTCCATAGAGATTTCAGGTTCTGTAGCAGAGAGTGCGCTGGAACTATCAGCTGATCGATCCAGGTGATCGATGCTGAGCTCAAGAGTGACTTTTTCAGTTTTAGCTTGAGATTCAGAGAAATCCTCCCCATCTTGGCTGTCACTGTCGACGTCACTCTCAAACACCAATTTCTCAACACTAGGACAATAGAGAAGTCTAGAGATTTCCTCAATTGCACGTTCATTCTCATCAACCATGTTGTCAGCTCTTACGCCTTGGGTGCTGATATTGTCATCTACATTCAATTGAGTGGAGAAGATAGCATTGCAAAACTCTTTGGGGTTTTGAATGGCCTTTCCTGGAAGCTGGCCTGTAGACTTGACAGTAGAGGTGGAGGTGTGGTTACTCTCTAGATACTTCACTTTAGAGTGCAACGCCTCAATCTTGGTGTTTAGATCGTGGAAATTATGGTGCACTTCAGAGAACTGCTTTGCAACGGTCTGAGCACTAGCTGCCTGACCTTGGAGAAGCTGTTGAAACATGCTTGCAAAATCCGGGAGCGGTGCCTGAGGTAGAAATCCTGGAGAGTTGGTCATATTGGTTTGCTGCTGTTGATAGTTGTGCTGGAACTGCTGCTTAGGAGCCAAACTTGGATTCTGGATGTGAGGAACAAAGGGCTTATTCTGCGGCTGCGATTGCTGTAGCTGAGCGTGGGGAGGATGTTGTTGTGGAGGCTGCTGATAGTTGTTGAATCCTCTATTGTAACCAGCTTGGTTCTGCATGTAGCACAACTCGTCAGTGTGTTCACCCTCCCCATCTTGGACCTGAACCTGCTCAGCTTCACAAACAAAGTTGAGTTGCTTTTGCTGTACCAACAACAACTTGTCTAGCTTCTCATTAAGAGCTTTCATCTCTTTCCTGGTCTTGTCATCAGAATCAGTAGTGCTTCTAACAGTCTTGTCATAATCCTCACTGTAGTTTCCATCAGATTGTGCCAAGTTCTCCACAAGCTCCCAACCATCTTCTACATCTTTATTCAAGAAATTCCCATTGCTGGCTGTATCAAGCATTATCCTAAACTTGGGTAAAACACCTCTGTATAGTGTGCTGAGAAGAGACTCATTGGAGAAGCCATGGTGTGGGCACTTGCTGGTGTAGCTTTTGAATCTTTCCCAAGCCTCACAAAAGGTTTCATTAGTCTTCTGAGTAAAGCTGGATATCTCATTTCGAAGTTTAGCAGTCCTGGAATTGGAGAAGAACTTGGCAAGAAACACTTTCTTGCAATCATCCCAAGAAGTAATAGATCCTTGAGGTAGAGCTTTCTCCCACTGTCGTGCCTTATCACCAAGAGAGAACGAGAATAGTCGCAGCTTGAGAGCATCATCACTCACTCCATTGATCTTGGTGAGGCCGCAGAGCCTATCAAAGTCATCGAGATGATCAAGAGGGTCCTCCATAGGCAAACCATGGAATTTGTTATTCTGGATCATGTTGATCATACTGCTCTTGATCTCAAAGTTGTTGTTTGGGATTGTAGGAGGCACAATTCCCTGACGCTGGGCGTGAGTATTGGGTGCATCACCAGCCCCAATGGGGCGTTTCTGCCTTGGCAGATTGCCATTAGCACCCGGTGGAGGTGGATCTACTTGGTTTTCCATATCAATGCAGGTTTGGAGCTGGATCGATGTACTAGATCGAGCAGAGTGGTAGATGCTGTGCACAAGTACCTGAAACACACGGAAAAAACAATCAAACCAAGTCAGTAAGCGAAGAAAGGAAATAGGAACTTGATCTTAAGTGATCCGAAATCCTAAATGCAACAAAAATCACTCAAATGGCAACGGCGCCAAATTGATACAGAGGTTTTAGCAGAGGAAGTCTCAAGTGGGTATCAATTCCCTGAGCACTTAAACTGACGTTGCAGCACAGAGGGTGTCAATCCATAATGAGTGAGTTATTGACCAATTAGGATGCAATCAAATTCACTTAATTCAAGCCAAGCAGTGATAGTTTGTTATCTAGCAACCTAAATGAACAAAAGATAAAAACAGAAACAAGAACTAACAAGAACTAGCAGAAACCAAAGCAAATCAAGCAAGCAAGCGAATAACAATCATATAAAGAGATAGAGCTCCTGAGAATGGGAATAATGGGTCAGTGAATCCTCTTAATCGACCAGGGTGTCTAACAAAAACTCACAAAGAGCTAATCCCTAGACAACAGGTTCGAATACAGATCAATCCACTCTCGTGGTAGAGATCCTCAAGCAGAACTACCTCCAAACCTAGATCTCTCTAGAGAAGCATAGCAAAGCAGGCATTATGATTCAACCTATTAAAGCCAATAAACACTCTAAGCAACCAATCTCTTGGGTTAGACATGTAAATCTCTGGAAAAAGTTGGTTCAAGCATTTCATCAAACACCTTTCGGGCAGGAAATACCTAGGGTCTAATTTCAATTGATCAGAGAGAAACTAACATTAAGAACATTCACCCAGAAGGGATCTAAACAGATCTAAGCTTAAACACCCTAGAAGATCAAGGATTCATCACTAACCTAACCCATCCTCAAGAACCCTAAGGAGACTACTCACAAATCATCATAAAATGCAAAAACCCAGAAATGAAAATAAATTGCATAATCATAAAGCTAAGGATCAGATTAAGAGAACTGTGAATATAGAAAATGCAAAATCAAAATATATTAAGAGAGATCTGGATTACAAAATGTCTGATTTAGAGGAGTCTAGAGAGAAAAGAGAGAGAGATTAGGGAAAAGAGAAAAGTTTTAGGAATAAAAGATAAGATAAGATATGATATTTGTCTCAGCATAACAGCTGTATTTATAGTACTTAGGAAAAAGTCAAAACTCTAATTCACTAAAAAACAAAAGTCAAAGGCGGCTAGGCTCGTCATCGATCAGTTTGATCGATCAGGTTGGTCGATGCCCAATGTTCTTCAAAAGTGGAACCTTTTTGCCTCAGGATCGACCACACATCGATGCAGCAGGTCGATGCTGTGTTAAAACAGACGTAACTTTCGAACCACAACTCCGATTGACCTGAAACCACCGGCATTGGAAAGCTGACTCAATTTCCTACAACGTTGATGAAGACGTCGGAAGCTGAATCCCAACGGAAAAGTAAGTAGGAAGCTCGCAAAGAGTGGATCGACTTGTTGCTCGAGTGGCTTGGTCGAGTCAGACTCTTTTTCCCATAAACAGCTCCTTTTGGTACCTAAACAACTCCAAATGCAAGTATGTATGCAATAGTCATGCAACAACCTACTAAACATGCAAAGTGACTATAAATGACTAAAAATGGTATGATTAGAGGATGAAATAATGCTAAAATGATGAGAAATGAATGCTTAAAACATGAAAAATATAGACATATCATCTTCATCTTCCATTGATTGCGTAAAAATCTCTGTTTCATCACTCTCGGTAAGTTTGAATATCTCTATTTTTGAGTTTAAACCAAAATATGAAACTTATAGATACAAAGTTTGAATATCTCTATTTTTGAGTTTAAACCAAAATATGAAACTTATAGCTTTGTATCGGTGATTATTACGGCTGATTTCCACCGTCATTGTGGCTGATTTGATAGATCTACTGGTTTTGGTGTCTGGTTTAGTACGACTGAGTTACGGGTTGTGTTAGGGCTAATTTATGGTTTATATTGGTATATGTGGCTTTTTATCGGTGATTATTACGGCTGATTTCCTCCGTCGTTGTGGCTGATTTGATAGATCTACTGGATTTGGTGTCTGGTTTATTACGACTGAGTTACTGATTATGATAGGGCTAATTTGTGGTTGCGTTGTGATTTATACTCTGTTTGATGTAATCTTCTTATCAGATGGAGGATGTACCAAGGAATTACCCTCCAAGACTGTATCCGGAAGGGCAGTCTAATCTGGATGACAAATCTATTAACCACAGTGGTATCAAATATATAGATACATTCAGAGTATCCGTCTGTGAAACTGTGTGGAATGAAATTAAGGAGCACCCAACTGGAATAGCAGCCAAAATCTATGAGAAAGCCCTTGTATGGTCTGGTAAAACTGTCCACTACCTTCTATGCAGACAATTAAGAGTAAGGAAGAAAGAGGTTTGGTTTCTCATTGCTGGTCAACCTATCAGATTTGGGTTGAATGAGTTTGAGCATGTCACGGGTTTGACCACATATCTGTTGCCTACAGAGCAATTTGAACCTGAAGCTGATTACAGATCGTTTTTCAGAGAGTTGAATGTGCCTGCTGGAGAAGGTCCCACTTTAGATGAGCTTATTAATGGATTAGGTAAATGCCGGGCATGGCCACCAGAAGACATTAAGCGTAAATGGATGGGACGGTTGTTCTTATTAGCAATTGGTATCCATGGACTTCATCACAACTCTAGAATACCGTTCGAATCTGCTAAAAGAGTTTTTGATGATGAAGCCTTGAATAATTATCCATGGGGTCGGGTAGCATTTCAGTCTCTTGTTGGGTCTATCAAGATCATGAATCCTACCGGAAGGACGTACACCGTCAACGGTCTGGTGTACGCATTACAAGTATGGGCTTATGAATCTATCACATGCTTTGGAGAACAGTTTGGTAAACAATCCGACGGGGATATGAGTCCGCTGTTGCGATGGCAGGGAAGCCGCACACGAAGAGAGTTGGATTCGGTCATTGATGAAGAAATCGAAAAAAATAAAAAGGTAAGATTTAAACTGAGTTATAATTATTATGAGTCATTGATGGTTGAGTTATTGTTAATTGATAGCTGAGTTATAATTGGCTATGACTGAGTTATGGATTACTCTGACTGAGTTGTGGTTTATTGATGGTTGAGTTATGGTTTATGATGATTATTGTTTATTATATCTGATGTTGTAGGTGCGTGTAAGGCATATGATTGAAAATGCTAGAGTGCTATATCCTGAGTGGCCTAATGAACAAGAAGACCCAAAACTTGATAATCTGATCCAAGACGTAGCTGATGAGAAGTTTGTCTCAGGCTTTTGGGACAAGAAGATGCCTGAAAATAAGAAGAAGAATAAGAAGAAGAAAAAACCAGATGATAAGGATGATTCTCAACATCCCAAAAAGAAGCATAAAAGCTTGCAGGAGAAGGATAAAGATGGTGATTTTGATGGTGATGAACCAAAGGTAATTGATATTGTATATTGTGTTGATATTTAATGTTTGGTTAGCTTGCTTATGCATTTTTTCGTGTATATGTGTTGCAGTTTTGTAATGAGAAGGCATATAATGTGTCGCTTAGAAAACTCATTATGGATATGGTGGATAAATTCAGAACAAGATTTGATAATCTTGATACAATCATTAACTGCATGTCTTCACGGCTAGAGAAGGTGGAGAGTGAATTGACAGACTTGAACAAGTGGAAAGATTCAAACAATTTCAGTATACAAGATCTGATGGCTGCAGCTAAGTCATCCACAGGTGGAAAGCCACCATCCACTGTGGGTATAAAATCATCCGTACCCGTCGACGCATCCACTCAGGGAAAAGTTCCCGTCGTCCAAACCCCGTCTACCTTTCCACCGCCACCTATGAAACATGCAAGTAGTCATCCTCTGGTAAGCTAACAGTGCCATACCAACGACTGATTTATCATTTTATCGGCTGAATTAAAAAGCCATTATGACTGAGTTATCTTATTTTATTTGTAATGTTATAAAGGGGAAGGATACCAAAAGTCTTGAGAATGTTCAGAAGAACCTGAATACGAATATGGAAGTGGCTGATACTGATAATCTCGTTGAGGTGGTTCCTACAAAAGATGATGGTAAGAAGAAGAAGCATGATGATGTTGTGCGGTCTCCTGTATATTTGAGAAAAAATAGGAAGACAAAGACAGTAGGAATAAAGGACAAAGAAGAAACAAAGACAAAGACAGTAAATGACAAAGAGTCCAAACAAGCAAAAGCAGATGCCGAGAAAGCTTTAAATGATAAACAAGCATTGGAGGGGAAACCGGGAAAAAGGCCTAGGGGAAGACCTAGAAAGTATGGTATTGTTAACGAATCCAATGGCAATCCAGAGGGGAATGAAGCAGAGTTGACATCAGCTGATGATGCGCTGAATAATTTAGCTGGTGAAGCAGGTAAAGCTGATGATGTGGATGAAGCAGTTAAAGCTGATGATGTGGCTGATGTAAAAGCTGGTGATGATGAACCGCAGAAGATACTTGGTGAAAAAGCTGGTGATGATGGTGGAAAATACAATAATGATGAAGAATTAGCAGATACCACAGTTGATGTTAATGAGGACGCCATGCTCATGATAACTGAGTCTGAGGATGATGATGAGGAAGAACAGCTAAGGCTTAAACTCATACGTGATATCAGGAATCAGACCGTTAAGCTGTCCGTTAAGGGGAAAGATACGAGTAAACTAAAAGATAGGCCAAAAAGTGTTTTTCCGACTATTAGAGACGACGGACTGAACTGCATGAGAAAGAACTGTGAACCTTCATCCGCAATATATGATCCTATGGCACCTGTTGATCCGGATAGATTAAAGAAACTGACGGAACACATAGCATCAGAACTGAAGTATGATCTTGTTCATTAATTTGTTAATTACACCTTATTGTTAACAATGTTGTTTTAATATGTTGACTTGTGTTTGTCTGTCAGGGGCAGCAAATTGGGAAATTGTAACGACCCTAACGAGTTCTATAGGGTCATCATTACCCCGCGAAGATTGTGGCCCGCCACAGACACAACGTGGGGATGGCTGAACGAAAGTGTAAGTTTTACGGCTGAGTTATTATACGACTTATTATTCGTAATAACTGAGTTATTATATGACTTATTATTCATTATGACTGAGTTGTGCTGACTTGTGATTTATTTCGGCTGAGTTATATTAATAATTTGAATACGTTACGGCTGAGACAGACGTATTATATACATTATGACTGAGCTATGCTTTTTTATTTCAGCATATCAGTGCGTACTAGAAAGTCCTCAGACGTAGGTTGATTACTGAACCCTGCCCATATCATACCAAAGGCATTGCGTTTGTAGATCAGTATTTCACCACTTACATGGTCCGTGATTATGATCGTGAGTTCAAAAAGAGTCCTAAGGAGTTCACGTTTACCGGGACCAACTATGAATCTGTAGTCAAAGGTTTGTATCCGGACGATCAACAGACTCGTACGACGTGGCTGAATGAAGTTTGGCATGTGTATTTCGTTGTACATACCGGAGGTAATCATTGGGTTGCGCTGGACGTGGACCTGGCTCGTAGCCACATTGATTGCTACGATAGCATATATGTTCCGGAGAAAAGATCAGAAATTCTTGAAGCTTGTAGGCCGTTTAGGGAAATGATTCCGTACATGGTGAACGATATATCTACTTCAAAACATTATCCCTACAAGCCGTTTACTTTCACATGGAAGAGTCCAAAGAATGTGCCTCAAAACGAGAATCCCGGAGACTGCGGTGTGTATGCGCTAAAATACATTGAATGTCTCGCCCTTGGTGTTACTTTCGATGGCCTATGTGATGGGAACATTCAGGGTTTACGGCTTAAGATGGCAGCAGATATACTGGCGGAGGCACCTGAACATTACAAGGGATTTATTGACTAAGGAGGCAGACAATTTTCTATGTAATTTTATGTTTTATTTCTAGGAATGTTTATTTTGTGGACATTAGATATAACTCAGCCAGTACGCATTATTAGTACTTCAATTAACAATATAAATCAGCAGCAATGCATTTATGAATCAGCCGTGAAACGGAAATTATTAATAAATCAATAAACAATATAACTCAGCCACAATGAATCGTTAAATAATCTATTAAGCATTAGTTGTACATTAGTTAACAATATAACTCAGATATTAGCCGCCAAAACAAAGGTTAACAAACTTTGGCGCGAAACCATCAGTTAACAAACGTAACCTTTCGCATTCCTCTCTGTATTTTCTCTATTTATATCAGATTACCCTCATATTGTTTGTCATTTTCTCTATTTCTTTCTGTTACATATTCTTATCGACATGGAAGGTGTTCCTCAAATCAGAAGTCAGTTTCACGGAGATGTTAAAGCGATCCTATACGCTGCTGATCGTGAGAATCTATCCGTTCTAAACCCTGGTAGTGGTTTTGGTTTCAATCTTGACAAAACCTCTGACACGTTTAAAGAGTTCGATTTCAAACTATATTGCGCATTCACAGATATCCTGAGAGACAATTGGGTACATGCGTGGCCGACTTCTCGCTGCATTCCATTCCATTATAGGAAAAAAATGGTTTTTAACACTCGCGGTAAGCAAGCAGTACCGATATTTCCCTTGATATTAAGCAGACTAACAATTCAATGTTGTTTCTTATGAATATATTATTTTTATTTATTATTTTTTTTTATGAGTAGCGTAAATACAAGTGGGATCCGAGACATACTTTTACGGTGTGGAAGCAGTTTAATTTGGTGGTTCGAGAAGTATACCGAGGAGAGATTCGTCATCTCATTTGGAAGCATAGAAATAATAAAGATAAGCCCTACTGGATGAATAAGAAAGTGTTGAAAGATTTTCTTTACATTTTTAGGGAAATTTTATTTTAATCTATTTTCAATTATCTGAAAATTAACTTTTGTGTTAGTTCACCCATGTATTTTGACAAATGAATATGATAAATCAGACATGAAATTAATTATGAACAAAATAACTCATCCAGAATGAGATAAATAAATCAGCAATGAAGCATTATTGATACACCATTTAACATATAATTCAGCCACTATGTGATATATACGCAACCTTTCGTTTTCCGTGAAACGAAAATTTGTCTCGAAACCATAAGTTAACAACCGTAACCTTTCGCATTCTTCTCCGTTTTTTTCCCTATTTATATTAGATTACCCTAATTTTTCTTCTCATATTTCGAGCTTATTCTCCCTGTCTCATATTCCAGCGAATTTTCTCTATTTATAACTGTGTTACATCTTCTTATCGCCATGGACGTTATTCCTTCCATCAATAGTCAGTTTGACAAAGAGGTTGAAGCGATCCTTAACGCTGATGGACGTGAGAATCTTCCCGTTCTAAACCCTGTTGACAAAACCTCTGACACGTTTGAAGAGTTCGATTTCAAATTATATGGCGCCTTTAGAGAGATCCTGAAAAACAATTGGGAGCATGCGTGGCCGACTTTTAGCTCCATTCCATTCCATTATAAGAAAAAATGGTTTTACACACTCGCGGTAAGCACTGATATGTGATATTAAGAAAGCTAAAAATTTATTTTGACTGTTATATATGGATCAATTTTTTTGTTCTTTTTCTTTTTTCTTATGTGTAGCGTAAATACTCGTGGCATCCGATGCATACTTCAACAGTGTGGACGCAATTTAATTTGACGGGTCGACAAGTATACAGAATGCAGATGAATGATATCTGGCTCAAAGTGAGATCTTGTAGCGATAAGCCCCAATGGATAAATATGAACGTGTGGAAAGATTTGGAAGATATGTTTAATGAATTTGGTTGTTTCTGATTTTATCTACAAGTTATTGTATTGTATTTTCAATTATCGGAAAATAAGCAGATGTGTTAGACCATCTCCGACAATAGATATGGTCTTAGAGATCTAAATCAATTTTTAATTAACTATTTCAAAAAGGGTCTCTTACTCACATGGGCTACAACCCATCGAAACAACGAATGAATTTGTTGTACCTCAGCCATGCCGTCATAATACGAGCCGTTACGTTTTAATAAATCAGCCAATACCCGAATATATTATAAGTGATTTTTATTATCAAAATATCTCAAAATAATTACATATTTATTAATTAAGTTAAAATACAAAATTATGCGATTTTAAAAAACAGTATAATGGAGCCGCTGTGTGATACTCTATATACGCAACCTTTCGTATTCCGTCTTTTTCTTTCTATTTATATACTAGATTACCCTAATTTTTCATCTCTATATCGATCACTATTTTTCTTCACAATGTCAGAAAGTTCCTACTCTTTGTTGCCCAACATAGATCCAATTGAATTTGATGATGCTGATCATTATGGGATCCCTAGTGTTTGTTTCTGTGGTGGAAGGGCACTGCTTGAATCTTCCATGACGAATCCGAATCCGGGAAGACTCTTTTACACATGTCAAGAAAGATTTGTAAGTAGTTCAATGTTTTGGTCGAATTTTGTTTTACGGTTCAATTTACGAATTAAATTGTTAAATTTGGTTTTCAATATGTATGTGTAGGATGGGGGATATCACATTTCGAAATGGTGGGATGAAGCTATGATGGAGGAATTAACAAAGTTAAGACAAAAAATTCATGAGTCTCCTACTATGAATGAAATGCGTGAAACTCTTACTGTCCATAGAGACGCGATTGCTCACCTCCATGATCTCCAAACTCAAAATGATAATGAGTTACTTAGGCTCAAGGCGATGATTGACAAAAAGAGAGATGTAATAGCTAAGGAGTTGAAGAATGCGGTTGTTGCGGTTTTTGTTGTTCTAACGATAATAATATATTTGTTTAAGTAATTTAGTTTACCATGTATCTTCACAAATGATTATGAGAGTAATTAAAAAAAAAAAAAATCGACTCTTCTCCTGAAAAACAAAAAAAAAAAGAACATAACTCAGCCGAAATCATATAATTCAGTCGCAACGTATGTGTTGAATTCGAAATTTTGAATTTTGAGTTTTTTTGAATTTTTTTGAATTAAACTTTACTAAGTAGTAGTATTTAACGTCTGTACAAACGTGATAATTACTGAATTTACTGCGCGGATAGACACGTAATGATGGGGTGCGTTTCTCTATAAACACGCTTTTCCTGCAAAGAAAAGAGTAATTGAAACCAAAAAAAAGTTCGTTTAAAAGAAAAAAAAAGATTCTTAAATACGCTATCTCAATATTTTTGATTTATGATAAGTCAGCCGTGTATTTACGATAACTCAGCTTAACATCGAATGCAGCAAATGTGAATTTTTTTTACTTTTCATGTAAACAGCGAGTTAATATGACATTTATCTGATAAAGATCATGAAATTACATCATGTTCGTGCATTTTCAAACTAATCGTGCGGAACGATATAACACAAACCCTAAACCCTAAACCATACATTGTCATATACCATAGGCTTTACTTAGACAGAGTTAGCTTTTTTTTTTTTTTTTTTTTTAATTGTGAATGGGATGTAAATATACTGTCAATAATCTGAAAATGAATATATATGTAATAACAATTGTTTTAAATATATGCAAAAAAGTAATTTTTAAATAATGAATTATTCTATAACTCAGTCGCAAAGAGAATATAACTCAGTGGTAACGTAAATACTATTAAAAAGAATTCGAAATTTTGAATTTTTTTGAATTCTTTTGTGAATTAAGCCTAATTTAACCACTGAACAAACGTGATGATTACTGAAATTACTATGCGGCTAGAAGACACGTAATGGTGGGTTGCGTTTTCCCATAAACACGCTTTTCGCCAAAGAAAAGAATAATTTAACAAAAATAAAAAAATAAAAATCAATAAAAACAACTCTTCCCCAAACGAAAACTCGATCTGCTTCACAAATCCCGAGGTCGAACATTTAGTTATCTAAACATTTTGTTCTCTAACCAATGTTAGTCGATTCTTAAATACGCTATCTCAATATTTTTGATTTATGATAAGTCAGCCGTGTATTTACGATAACTCAGCTTAACATCGAATGCAGCAAATGTGAATTTTTTTTACTTTTCATGTAAACAGCGAGTTAATATGACATTTATCTGATAAAGATCATGAAATTACATCATGTTCGTGCATTTTCAAACTAATCGTGCGGAACGATATAACACAAACCCTAAACCCTAAACCATACATTGTCATATACCATAGGCTTTACTTAGACAGAGTTAGCTTTTTTTTTTTTTTTTTTTTTAATTGTGAATGGGATGTAAATATACTGTCAATAATCTGAAAATGAATATATATGTAATAACAATTGTTTTAAATATATGCAAAAAAGTAATTTTTAAATAATGAATTATTCTATAACTCAGTCGCAAAGAGAATATAACTCAGTGGTAACGTAAATACTATTAAAAAGAATTCGAAATTTTGAATTTTTTTGAATTCTTTTGTGAATTAAGCCTAATTTAACCACTGAACAAACGTGATGATTACTGAAATTACTATGCGGCTAGAAGACACGTAATGGTGGGTTGCGTTTTCCCATAAACACGCTTTTCGCCAAAGAAAAGAATAATTTAACAAAAATAAAAAAATAAAAATCAATAAAAACAACTCTTCCCCAAACGAAAACTCGATCTGCTTCACAAATCCCGAGGTCGAACATTTAGTTATCTAAACATTTTGTTCTCTAACCAATGTTAGTCGATTCTTAAATACGCTATCTCAATATTTTTGATTTATGATAAGTCAGCCGTGTATTTACGATAACTCAGCTTAACCTCGAATGCAGCAAATGTGAATTTTTTTTAACTTTTCATGTAAACAGCGAGTTAATATGACCTTTATCTGATAAAGATCATGAAATTACATCATGTTCGTGCATTTTCAAACTAATCGTGCGGAACGATATAACACAAACCCTAAACCCTAAACCCTAAACCATACATTGTCATACACCATAGGCTTTACTTAGACAGAGTTAGCTTTTTTTTTTTTTTTTTTAAATTGTGAATGGGATGTGAATTGATATACTGTCAATAATCTGAAAATGAATATATATGTAATAACAATTGTTTTAAATATATGCAAAAAAGTAATTTTTAAATAATGAATTATTCTATAACTCAGTCGCAAAGAGAATATAACTCAGTGGTAACGTAAATACTGTTAAAAAGAATTCGAAATTTTGAATTTTTTTGAATTCTTTTGTGAATTAAACCTACTTTAACCACTGAACAAACGTGATGAAAACTGAAATTACTATGCGGCTAGAAGACACGTAATGGTGGGTTGCGTTTTCCCATAAACACGCTTTTCCCCAAAGAAAAGAATAATTTAACAAAAATAAAAAAATAAAAATGAATAAAAACAACTCTTCCCCAAACGAAAACTCGATCTGCTTCACAAATCCCGAGGTCGAACATTTAGTTATCTAAACATTTTGTTCTCTAACCAATGTTAGTCGATTCTTAAATACGCTATCTCAATATTTTTGATTTATGATAAGTCAGCCGTGTATTTACGATAACTCAACTTAACATCGAATGCAGCAAATGTGAATTTTTTTTTACTTTTCATGTAAACAGCGAGTTAATATGACCTTTATCTGATAAAGATCATGAAATTACATCATGTTCGTGCATTTTCAAACTAATCGTGCGGAACGATATAACACAAACCCTAAACCCTAAACCATACATTGTCATACACCATAGGCTTTACTTAGACAGAGTTAGCTTTTTTTTTTTTTTTTAATTGTGAATGGGATGTGAATATACTGTCAATAATCTGAAAATGAATATATATGTAATAACAATTGTTTTAAATATATGCAAAAAAGTAACTTTTAAATAATGAATTATTCTATAACTCAGTCGCAAAGAGAATATAACTCAGTGGTAACGTAAATACTGTTAAAAAGAATTCGAAATTTTGAATTTTTTTTAATTCTTTTGTGAATTAAGCCTAATTTAACCACTGAACAAACGTGATGATTACTGAAATTACTATGCGGCTAGAAGACACGTAATGGTGGGTTGCGTTTTCCATAAACACGCTTTTCCCCAAATAAAAGAATAATTAAACAAAAATAAAAAATAAAAATGAATAAAAACAACTCTTCCCCAAACGAAAACTCGATCTGCTTCACAACTACCGAGGTCGAACATTTAGTTATCTAAACATTTTGTTCTCTAACCAATGTTAGTCGATTCTTAAATACGCTATCTCAATATTTTTGATTTATGATAAGTCAGCCATGTATTTACGATAACTCAGCTTAACCTCGAATGCAGCAAATGTGAATTTTTTTTACTTTTCATGTAAACAGCGAGTTAATATGACCTTCATCTGATAAAGATCATGAAATTACATCATGTTCGTGCATTTTCAATTATATCAACTCTCGTAAAGAGTAACGACCATAAACGTTGCATGCGAATATATTGAGAATATATTGGAAACACGATATAGGAAAGATAATTGGAAACACAATTGAATTATAATTACGACTGAGGTATTATTCGAACGATTGAGTTATTACATTTTAACTACTGAGTTATCTACCCATACCACAAGGGAAAGTGGTGATCTATAAACTTGCAGAAAAACAAGACCTCCATCTCCCAAAAGCATGAGTCACACAGTATACCAATCTTGCGATCGTACCACCAAGACAACCATTGCTTGTGCACTGCACACCTACATTTCACCACATACCCTAAACCTACCCCTTCCCTTAGCACTTTTAATATGCGAGAAGGTGGGTTTCTTAAGATTAATGTATACGGATCAAAGATCTTATCACGAATCCTTTTTGCCGATTCCCTTGTTAACTGAAAATCACGACGCCTGATACCTTCAAGATTGAAAATAGATTTGACCATCATCGAGTAGATGTAGATAGCAGGCTCCCAACGAAGCGCAGCAGCTTGTTGTATCATCCTCAGACCCTCCGTCTCATCGGCCGTGAAGAAGTAAACATTAACTCCCTTTATCAATCAAACTTGGAATCCAGTGCCGCCTCAGAGACGGATATGGAAACCAGAAAATATGGAAGGAAAGGTTTATGTTCACGATGATGGTGAGTCTGTGGCTGTAAAGCCAAAGGATCTTATATGGGAACCAGTAGGATGGGAAATGGATTTGAGTCGCTATTCTATTTGTATGATAGATGGCATAAGCTACCATTATGACCCTATAGTAAGGTTTGTATGGAGAAAATCGAACAGTAATGGAACCGTTTGGGGGACATTAAGGGGTTTAGAAGAGCTACCTAAGTTTGCGAGATACAGTACTGTTAGATTAGCAGACTACGGTGGTAAGCTTGTTGTTTTGTGGGACAAGTATGTGCCTTCTGTTGAGATAAGCTTGGTCAACAAGCAATCCTAATGAGTTTAGGAAATACTAGAGAAAAGGATATACTTGAGAATTGGAAGTTATCCTAATTAAGAAAAGGAAAATTGTGTGAACCCTAGGCTTATATATAGAGATGTCGAGATGTGGCATTCCAATTGAGAGAGATATAAGCTTTGTGAGTTTAAGAGTTTGAGAGAGAGAGATTATTGTGTGAGAGCTTTAGTTTTGAGTTATTTTCTAAAGCATAATAAAGTGAGTTCTTTATTAATCCTCAAGTTTGATCTACTTCTTAGATTCTATATTTGGTATCAGAGCTTGTGTTTCTAAGCGATCCTTCAAGCATGGTGAAGACGGAGATTGCAGACGTTACGTCGAAAGTGAAGAAGGAAGGAACTTCTTCCATTATCTTCCCTATGCTAAACTCAACAAACTACACTGTTTGGGCGATGAAGATGAAGGTAGCTTTAAGAGCTAATAAAGTATGGGAACTTGTGGAAACAGAGATAGACGATGAAGAGAAAAACAACACAGCAATTGCCTTATTGTTTCAATCGATACCAGAAGCTCTTGTCCTTCAAATAGGAGAACTAGACACGGCAAAGAAGGTATGGGAAGCAATAAGATCAAGGCACGTTGGAGCTGAACGAGTCAAAGATGCCAGACTGCAAACTCTCATGGCAGAGTTTGAGAAGATGAAGATGAAAGATACAGAGAAAATCGATGATTTTGCAGGCAGACTTTCAGAGATCTCATCGAAGTCCTCAGCTCTTGGAGTTATCATTGAAGAGTCAAAGATGGTGAAGAAGTTTCTTCATTGTCTTCCAAGGAAGAAATACATACATATTGTGGCCTCTCTTGAACAGGTCTTAGACCTTAATAAAACCACTTTCGAAGACATCATAGGCCGAATGAAAGCTTATGAAGACCGAGTCTGTGATGAAGAAGAAGTTCAAGAAGATCAAAGCAAGCTGATGTATGCAAATACAGAGAATCAAAACCAAGTGTTTAGCGGAACTAGAGGGCGAGGACGATCAGGATACAGAGGTAGGGGTCGTGGACGCTCCAATACTGTGAGAGACGCTTCACGCGTCACATGCTTTCGATGCGACAAGATAGGTCACTTTGCTTATGATTTTCCTGATAGACTGTTAAAGTTACAGGAAGCACAAGAAGCCGAACGAAGCGAGACACAAGGTGCAGATGTCTTGATGATGCATGAAGTGGTCTATCTAAATGAAAAACGCTGTGTGCCTAGCAAATTTGAGACAGAAAACGATGGAGACAACATATGGTACCTAGATAATGGGGCTAGCAACCATATGACTGGAGATCGAAGGTATTTTCACAAGCTAGATGACTCTGTTTCGGGAAAAGTACGATTTGGCGATGATTCACGAGTAGATATTAGAGGAAAGGGAACTATTGCTTTTATTGATTTAAATAGAGGAAACGCGACCTCTGATTCAAGCTCTCCAAGACGCGCATAACTTCGAAAAAGTATGGATTCCCCTCTCTTCTCCTGAAAAAGAAAAAGAAAAAGAAGAAAAAGAGAAAAAGAAAAGAAAAGGGATGTGGTAAACAAAGAAGTGGGCCGAGGGATGTGTGGTTACCCCCTTGCATACTTCGGACTCATGAAAACCAACCCCGGGCTAAAAGAAAAGGAGATCGATAGAAAAAATAAAATACCCTAGAAAAGTAGGGAGGAATCGATCTCAAAAGAGTAGAAGAGAAGAGAAGGAAAGGAACCATAAGAAGAATGTCTTGGAAGCTAGAAGAAGGTAAGCGTCTACGCGATCTTTGATCGATACTCCCTCGTTGAGACCGCACGCTTGTAAAGAATGAACGTAGGGAGTCAACAATGGAGATTTTGGAGCTTCCTTGAGATCTCGGGACACTAGTACGGAGAGTTGCTAAGCCAATGGTTAGTACATGTTGTAAGCTCAAACCTTTGAGTGATGGATTCATGGAAGATGTACGGAGATTCTCGAGAAGTTGTAAGTTCCCGTTTTCAAACCTTTCCCTTTAAGATTTCAGATTGTTCTTGCTTGAGGACAAGCAAAGATTCAAGTCTGGAGGAATTGATGAGTCTTATTTTTATCATCTTTAGTCTATGTTTTAGGATTGTATTTTGAGTCAACTAACCTATATTAGATAGATATTAGGACTATTTGCTTTGATTAGTGATTTACAGGTCTACAAGGAGAATATTGGAAAAGAAAGGATTTTGGATCAAATAAGAGTGCAAATGGGCTAAGCACGAAGAAGTCGACCAATCGTGAAGAAATGAAGGAGGATCGACCGATCCACACCAAGGATCGATCGATCCGGTGAAGAATTTCGACCCACGGTTGAAGAGGCGGCAGAACCAACCAACCAGGCCCATGGACCGTTCGATCCAATCAAAGGCCTTGGCCCAAGACGAAAAGACGGTGGAATCGACCGATCCACATCGAGGATCGATCGATCCCTGCTTCCCTCTTCTCCAAGTTTTTCCATTTTTCATTTTTTCCATTTTCTCTCTTGTTTTCCTTTTGCGGCCTCTCTCCCTTTACTATATAAAGAGGGGCTCGCCTCTTGTAATAATACACAATTCATTCTATCCCTTTTAGAGTTTGTAAGAGATTTACATCTCAATACACTCTTAGTTTTATTTTAAAGATGTTTCTTTTTAGTTCCATCTTTGTTTCTATTTTTATGCTTGAGTAGTTTCCTTATTAGGCTAGGGTTTCTCTGAAGGGATGTGATCGATTATTAGGTTGTTAGTTTGGGAATTTAATTTATAGTTCTTTTCCTATTGTTGTTCTTAATGCTTAGGGCTTGAGTAGCTAACTTGTTCTAAGATCTTAGGTGATGTTTAGTCGCTGGAATCAACACTAGGGGAGCAAGATTTCATAACTTGGCAAGCGCAAAGCTCTCGTTTGATATCTTGTGAACATATCGATCTTGTTATTAATGCTAGTTTTAATTAGGGAAGCCTAGCGTAAAGCGTTCTCTAAATATTGCTAAGTAGGTATTGGCGTGAGAATCGATGTACCTTACCATTGTGAATTGAGTTCTAGAACGTATCTTAATATTTCCTATTAATTGACTTAATTGTTTTGTCACATCCTGGATGGTCTCCCTATGCCTAATACTTCTTTTATTATTGTTTGCTTATTTATTTTTATCGTTAGGTTGTTAGAAAGACTCTTACTTAGTTTGTCTTAGCTTAATTTAATATATTGATTTAAAGTGTATCTTTGGTCTCTGTGGATTCGATCCTAAAGTACTACTATGATTACCGTTTTGATCCGGTATAGTGTATGCTAGGTTTTTATTTGTTCATCCGTTTAGGAAGAGATCAAATTGGCGCCGTTGCCGGGGACCAATAGATACCTTTAGAGATTTAGAATTGAATTTAGTCTAAGATTTTTATTTTCTGCATTATACTAATTATTTTTCTGTTTTTGACTTCAGGTGCATGCAATTGAGAAGCCACAAGGCTACCGATTTAGTTGCACTCTCTAACGAAGAACTTGGACGTTTGGAACGAAGAAGAAAAGCCAACTCCGAATCAGTTGAGATGAATCCACAAGATGTGCAACCAGAAGGAGCTAATCCACCTGTTCTTCCCGCTGCTGAAGGAGGGAACAATCCTCCACATGTCCAACCTGCTGCTGCCGGACCGGTTGGTCTAATTCTTGGACCGAACGATCCTCGTGTTGCCAGACCGATCGATCTACCACCTGGACCGATCGATCCTCTTGCTGCTGCACGTCCTGCTCGTACACTTGGCGAGCAAGATACACCGGACCGATTCTATGCTAATAGGTCTGCGCTTCGTCCTCCGAATCCCACTCGTCAGGACTATGAGATCAAGTATAGCTTGATCAACCTCGTCCAAAACCGTTGCTTTAACGGCTTGCCCACGGAGAACCCGATGGACCACATCGAGGCTTTTGAAGCATTCTGCAATACCACGAAAGCCAATGGAGTACCCTACGATTATCTGAGGCTGACGTTGTTCAAATTCTCACTTGCGGATAAGGCGTTGCGATGGCTTAAGATGTTGGAGCCCGGTTCCATAACCACTTGGGAAGAGTGTCGAGCTGAGTTTCTCAACCACTTCTACACGAAGGCCCGATCAGCACGTATGAGGAACCAAATTGTTGCCTTTAAGCAAAGGGCTACTGAGACTTTCAATGAAGCTTGGGAACGATTCAAAGAATACGTGAAGGACTGCCCCCATCACGGTTACACTCAAGAAAGCCTCATGACCACTTTCTATGGCGGTATTGACACCCAATACCAAATGGCTCTTGACACGGCAAGCAAGGGAGACTTTTCAACCAACACGGTGGCACAAGCGACGGCACTTATCGAGAATTTGGCACGGAGCAATAGTGACCACGCTCCGGAGTACGACCGGTCGGTTAAGGTGAAAGTAATTGAGACTGATGCGCTTAAGGACCTCACGCAGAAGGTGAACCTTCTTCTTGAGCGTGAACAACAACCGGTGCAAGTTTGTGGAGGAGAAGAAGATGAAGTCTTGGAAGAGCTTAACTACGTTGGAGGTTATCGTGGTGGTTTCAATCCTAACTACCGGAACCATCCCAATCTGTCCTATCGCAGCAACAACGTGGAGAATCCCCAAGACATGGTGTATCCCCCACGCCAACAAGCGAAGCCGTCGGGATTCACTAACTACCCGCCCAAACCGGCAGCTCCTCTGGACAACAAGCTGGAGACGATGATGCACTCTCTAATTGAGAGTCACCAAAAGAGTGCATCTGAGATTAATGCTAAGATCGATGGGATGTATGGTGATCTAAATGGGAAGTTCACCTCTTTGGCGACAAGGGTTGATTCATTAGACAAAAGGGTTTCATCCATGGCCTCTAGCTCCAAAGGAAAAGAAGCTTGCAATGCTGTCATGGCTCATTCTGGAGTCAATGCGAGCTTCAAGACCGGTGCATTTGGTGGTATCTCGAGTTTTCAGAAGCTAGGACCGACCGATCTCCTGCCCAGATCGACCGATCCTCCTGTTGGTTTCACTCTGCTGACCCGAGAGGTCAGATCGACCGATCCTCCCTTGGATCGATCGATCCGTTCTGTAATTTCAAGCGCTTCTAGCTCGTTTTCGAATGAGGGCGATGCAAACTTCGTAGCTAAGACTGATGTACTTCTCTACAAGCCTCAGAGCCCTTATCCAGTGGTGCCTAAGACCAAGATTGACGAGACAAAGTATAACCGATTCAAGAGCATCATTGGTGAGTTGACTAAAGAAGCTACGTTCTCCGAAGCTTTAGGGGATCTCCCGTTCTTGAAAAAGATCTGCAAGGATGTCATTGATGGCACTGAAGATGCTGCAGAAGTTGACGCTTACCTAGCAAAGAGGAAGGAGGCTAGAAATCCAATGCTTGTCAAAGTGAAGAAACTTGAAGATCCGGGCAAGTTTGTGGTGCCATGTTTGATTGATGGAGAAGTCTTTTCTAATTCCCTGTGTGATTTGGGATCAAGCGTGAATGTCATGTCAATGGCAACCGTCCGTAGGCTTGATCTCCAAGGGATGGAGACCTCTAAGTGCTCATTAAAGTTTGCGAATGCGTCCACAACAACCCCTCAAGGCTTCATAGGAGACGTGGAAGTGCGCATTGGCAACCACATAGTGCCCACCGATTTCCATGTCGTGGAAATGAGTGGAGGATCCGAAACTCCTCTAATCTTGGGACGCGCTTTCTTGACCACTGTTGGAGCCGTGTTTGACCTCGAAGAACCCAAGATGACCTTCACTAAGATCGACAAGGATGTGGCCTATTATCCGGTGCTTGAAGCAAATCGTTTGGGATCTAACTTTGCCGATGTGTTCGTTGTGATGAAGAGGACGCCTCGCAAGCAAGTAAATCGCCAATGGCCTTATCCAAAAGTCAAGAGGAATTGTACTTGCAATCCTCCATGTTTTCCCGCCGACGAGAATCAAGAAGAGATGAGAGATGAGATTCATCCACATGATCTCAACATGTTCGAGATGCGAGTAAAGATGGTGCCGGATGATTATAGTTTTGACGAAGCTTGGTTCAAGTATCCTTGTTTGCAAAAGTGCTTTTGGAGAAGTAGAGAACCATTCTATTCCATCGAAGCACACTTCTATAGGGCACGAGAAAGAAACGCGGAGAGGAGATGCCTTCCTAAGATGGAAGATCCCGGATGCTTCGTAATCCCATGTGCTATCAATGGTACTTCGGTTTACAATTGCCTTTGCGACTCCGGAGCCGGAACAAGTGTGATCCCCACCGCCATCGCTTCTCGATGTGGAATCACCGATTGCTATCCATCCACTTCAAATCTTTACATGGCTGACGAGTCCATAGTGGTGCCAAGAGGAGAGCTCCGCAACGAGATGGTGCGCATTGGAGATGTGTACGTCCCCACGGACTTCAAAGTTGCAGATGTGCCCGGGAAGCGTCGACAAGTCATCTTCGGAAGAGCTTTCTTGAACACAGTCGGAGCTGTCATCGATTCTCCAAATCAGCGAGTATGCTTCACCAACATCGATAGAAGGGTTTTCTATCACATCACACCAAGAGAGAATGCGTTTAGGCCCATTCGTATCCAAGAGGAAGAACGCAGCGTACGCATCTCAGGAGAGCTAGGTCCAATTACTCGCTCCTAAACACAAGCCTAGCAGAAGGAAAGTCAAGCTATAGACTTAAAACAAGCGCTTCCGGGAGGCAACCCGATGCTTTTGTACTAACTATTATGTTTTGAGCTTTTGGTTTTTGTTTCTTTTGATTTTTAAGTTTAAGACTATTTATATTTAAGGATATTTAATCAGTGGATCAATGAATTCCTAAGTGTTTCAGGAATAGGTTCTAGACGCATTAAGATGCGAATTTTTGGCGATCAGACACTTAGGACCGATCGATCCGCTGTGGAGATCGATCGGTCTGGCCTGGAAAACGAACCGAGGGACAGAAGCCTCGGGATCGACCGATCTGCACCAGGGATCGATCGATCCCGACTCAGGTATTTCAAAAAAAAATTAGGTTTTCCGGTTTGAATCGGTTTGCAACTCAATTCAAACCGGTTTAAACCGGTTTTTGGAGGCCAATGTCGATTTAGGGATCGACCCCTCCTTCTTCTTCCCCATTCTCGCCACCATTGTTACACTCCCTCTCCATCTTTGAGCTTCATTTTTTCTCTCAATTCTCCATCGATTTTGGCCATTCTTTGGTGTGATTTGTCTAGTTTTTTGTGCTCTATCTGATCCACCTATACCCAGCCTCGATTGATCAAGGTAAAAATTTCGAAAATTTATGGTGCATGGAGGATTTCGGGTTTTCTCTTTCCCTTTAGGAAAACCTTAGTTCTTCATCATTTGTTATGGAATTTGATCACATTAGGTTGCTAGACTGGTTATAGAGCTGCTAGAATGGTTACACTTGGTCGATTTTGCTTTACATGTTGAAAATTTCCGATTTTTGGTTGATATGCATGTAAAAATCGATGGTTGATACTTAGATATGATCGATGGAGCTTGGGAGAAATTGTTTGCTGGTTGTTTGAGTTTAATGCCATTACATGTATCGATTTTTCTGTTTTGCATTTCGCGAGTGCGATAGAATTTTCGATTTTATGTTTAATTGGATGTTATTGTTGCGCTGCTTGTTCATACGAGTTTCTAAAATCATTTTGATTTTTGTTAAACTTTGTGAATTGTTCTAATTTGTGTTTGAGTGTTTTCTGTTTGCAGGAAATGGCTCCTAGACAAAGATGCAGCGGCAAAGAACCTATCACCGGAGAAAGAGAGTGGACCACCAAGAACCACAAAGACACCACCGCGCTCCGAGCTTGCAAGTTTGAGCCCACACGGTTCCTGGAGACCGATGTCCTGAGTGCGCTGGGCATCCTTGATGATGTTTTGGCATTTCTGCGCAACGCCGGTTTTGGCAGCTTCCATGAGAAGCAATGGCCCCTATTCCATGATGCCGCAGCTGAGTTCCTAGCCACAGTGGAGCTCCATTTCCCGACGGATCCACTTGATGCTACCGACGGGTTTATCTCCTTCTTCCTCGCCAAGAAACCCTTTACCATCACGCTTAGCCAGCTCTGCGATCTTTATGGTTTTCCGAGGAGGGAGAAGGCCAAGTTTGATGGAGTCACCGATGCTTCTGATTTCTGGCAGACCTTTGGGTCTGGTGACTATGTCTCGCGGGGTGCCAAGCAGGCACTGATCCGCAGTCCAGTGCTCCGCCTCGCTGTTCGATTCATGAGTAGTACCATTTTCGCCCGCGCGGAGATGAGTACTCTGAAGCTACCAGAGCTCGCCATGTGCTTCTATGGGCTCCACCCGTTCATCACCGATCCTGCCTCGGCAAACTACAACAAGACGCATCGCGTCAACTTCGCCGCTTTGCTCGGCCAGGAGTTCATCCAGGTGCGCAACAACGCCCTTAGATCCTCAAAGAAGGTCATCACCATTGGTAGTATGGTGACCCCCATTATGGCTTTCTGCGGTTTTGGTATCACGCGCCCCTTACCGGAAAACCAGGCGCGATTCATTGATCGGGAGCACCTCTATGCCAGCGAGATTCTCATCCGCCACTCGCTAGTCTACCGCTTCCAGGGTTCTGACGGGGTCTACAGGTACATTCGCCTGCCCCGCATTGATTTGACATCTCTTGCTATTCCAGGCAACATTGCCTTTGATCCGCCTGCTGGGGCGCTTTGCGAGAGACCTATCCCGCCGAAGACTAGTGGTGTCCGGAGAGCAGCACGCACCCGACGCACTAATGAGGCTGGCCCTTCTGAGCCTTCTGCATCTCAGCCACCGCCATTTCAGCCATTCTCCGGCCAGATACCTCCATTTGAGCTTGACGTGAGCGCTTACATCGCTACGGATCCACCGGAGCCGACTACAGAGGTGGAGCGTTGGGTTTGCGAGACGACCAAGAAGAACAACACCCTGCTGACAAAGATTGCTTCTTGGCTTTGCTGCGTTGCACCGCCACCACCGCCGCCTCCACGCGAGCCTAATCCTGTACACGAGGCTGATCCTGAGGTCGATGCCTTTGCTCGCATTTCTGCTGTCTGCAATGATGATGAGGAGTACTCTTCAGACCCTCCTGGCCGCTCCCTTACATGGCACTCATCCTCTAGCCATGATGATTCAGAGACTAGCGTGCAGGATGACTTCCGTATCCGCACCAGGCGGAAGGCAGGCGTTCGAGACACTCCACCGTCTCATTAGATCCCTCCTCACTGGTTCTATCCTCTGTACTATATTTTTAGTTTCCTTTTAAACTTATGTATTTGGATTTGTGTTACTAACGGTAGGATCGACCGATCTCCCTTCGGGATCGATCGATCCGTTCATGTTTTCTGACATTGTTTTTCTTATGAGTTGCATTTTTCTTTCTTTGATTTTTCTTACACACCGGGACGGTGTGAAGTAAGTCTGGGGGGATATTGTGACTATTGTGCTAACATTTTTATTTTTTTATTTTTTGTGTCGTTTTATTGAGTCAAAATGGTTTGGAACTTGGAACTTCTTTTGTGAATCGTGTGTTCGTACAAATATCTTCTACTATCCGTCATGACTATCTTTTTGAAGAGCCGAAGATTGGAACGCTATTAGCCGAACAACTCACCAGAAGTCCCTATCTCTTGGAAATCCGATTGACCCGGCGTTAACTCCACCCTTGATAAGACGTTAATTGGACTTAATCTTCTTAACTTGGGGCTTGGTATACATCGAACGCGACCTCTGATTCAAGCTCTCCAAGACGCGCATAACTTCGAAAAAGTATGGATTCCCCTCTCTTCTCCTGAAAAAGAAAAAGAAAAAGAAGAAAAAGAGAAAAAGAAAAGAAAAGGGATGTGGTAAACAAAGAAGTGGGCCGAGGGATGTGTGGTTACCCCCTTGCATACTTCGGACTCATGAAAACCAACCCCGGGCTAAAAGAAAAGGAGATCGATAGAAAAAATAAAATACCCTAGAAAAGTAGGGAGGAATCGATCTCAAAAGAGTAGAAGAGAAGAGAAGGAAAGGAACCATAAGAAGAATGTCTTGGAAGCTAGAAGAAGGTAAGCGTCTACGCGATCTTTGATCGATACTCCCTCGTTGAGACCGCACGCTTGTAAAGAATGAACGTAGGGAGTCAACAATGGAGATTTTGGAGCTTCCTTGAGATCTCGGGACACTAGTACGGAGAGTTGCTAAGCCAATGGTTAGTACATGTTGTAAGCTCAAACCTTTGAGTGATGGATTCATGGAAGATGTACGGAGATTCTCGAGAAGTTGTAAGTTCCCGTTTTCAAACCTTTCCCTTTAAGATTTCGGATTGTTCTTGCTTGAGGACAAGCAAAGATTCAAGTCTGGAGGAATTGATGAGTCTTATTTTTATCATCTTTAGTCTATGTTTTAGGATTGTATTTTGAGTCAACTAACCTATATTAGATAGATATTAGGACTATTTGCTTTGATTAGTGATTTACAGGTCTACAAGGAGAATATTGGAAAAGAAAGGATTTTGGATCAAATAAGAGTGCAAATGGGCTAAGCATGAAGAAGTCGACCAATCGTGAAGAAATGAAGGAGGATCGACCGATCCACACCAAGGATCGATCGATCCGGTGAAGAATTGCGACCCACGGTTGAAGAGGCGGCAGAACCAACCAACCAGGCCCATGGACCGTTCGATCCAATCAAAGGCCTTGGCCCAAGACGAAAAGACGGTGGGATCGACCGATCCACACCGAGGATCGATCGATCCCTGCTTCCCTCTTCTCCAAGTTTTTCCATTTTTCATTTTTTCCATTTTCTCTCTTGTTTTCCTTTTGCGGCCTCTCTCCCTTTACTATATAAAGAGGGGCTCGCCTCTTGTAATAATACACAATTCATTCTCTCTCTTTTAGAGTTTGTAAGAGATTTACATCTCAATACACTCTTAGTTTTATTTTAAAGATGTTTCTTTTTAGTTCCATCTTTGTTTCTATTTTTATGCTTGAGTAGTTTCCTTATTAGGCTAGGGTTTCTCTGAAGGGATGTGATCGATTATTAGGTTGTTAGTTTGGGAATTTAATTTATAGTTCTTTTCCTATTGTTGTTCTTAATGCTTAGGGCTTGAGTAGCTAACTTGTTCTAAGATCTTAGGTGATGTTTAGTCGCTGGAATCAACACTAGGGGAGCAAGATTTCATAACTTGGCAAGCGCAAAGCTCTCGTTTGATATCTTGTGAACATATCGATCTTGTTATTAATGCTAGTTTTAATTAGGGAAGCCTAGCGTAAAGCGTTCTCTAAATATTGCTAAGTAGGTATTGGCGTGAGAATCGATGTACCTTACCATTGTGAATTGAGTTCTAGAACGTATCTTAATATTTCCTGTTAATTGACTTAATTGTTAATACTTCTTTTATTATTGTTTGCTTATTTATTTTTATCGTTAGGTTGTTAGAAAGACTCTTACTTAGTTTGTCTTAGCTTAATTTAATCTATTGATTTAAAGTGTATCTTTGGTCTCTGTGGATTCCACGCTAAAGTACTACTATGATTACCGTTTTGATCCGGTATAGTGTATGCTAGGTTTTTATTTGTTCATCCGTTTAGGAAGAGATCAAATTGGCGCCGTTGCCGGGGACCAATAGATACCTTTAGAGATTTAGAATTGAATTTAGTCTAAGATTTTTATTTTCTGCATTATACTAATTATTTTTCTGTTTTTGACTTCAGGTGCATGCAATTGAGAAGCCACAAGGCTACCGATTTAGTTGCACTCTCTAACGAAGAACTTGGACGTTTGGAACGAAGAAGAAAAGCCAACTCCGAATCAGTTGAGTTGAATCCACAAGATGTGCAACCAGAAGGAGCTAATCCACATGTGCTTCCCGCTGCTGAAGGAGGGAACAATCCTCCACATGTCCAACCTGCTGCTGCCGGACCGGTCGGTCTAATTCTTGGACCGAACGATCCTCGTGTTGCCAGACCGATCGATCTACCACCTGGACCGATCGATCCTCTTGCTGCTGCACGTCCTGCTCGTACACTTGGCGAGCAAGATACACCAGACCGATTCTATGCTAATAGGTCTGCGCTTCGTCCTCTGAATCCCACTCGTCAGGACTATGAGATCAAGTATAGCTTGATCAACCTCGTCCAAAACCGTTGCTTTAACGGCTTGCCCACGGAGAACCCGATTGACCACATCGAGGCTTTTGAAGCATTGTGCAATACCACGAAAGCCAATGGAGTACCGTACGATTATCTGAGGCTGACGTTGTTCAAATTCTCACTTGCGGATAAGGCGTTGCGATGGCTTAAGATGTTGGAGCCCGGTTCCATAACCACTTGGGAAGAGTGTCGAGATAAGTTCCTCAACCACTTCTACACGAAGGCCCGATCAGCACGTATGAGGAACCAAATTGTTGCCTTTAAGCAAAGGGCTACTAAGACTTTCAATGAAGCTTGGGAACGATTCAAAGAATACGTGAAGGACTGCCCCCATCACGGTTACACTCAAGAAAGCCTCATGACCACTTTCTATGGCGGTATTGACACCCAATACCAAATGGCTCTTGACACGGCAAGCAAGGGAGACTTTTCAACCAACACGGTGGCACAAGCGACGGCACTTATCGAGAATTTGGCACGGAGCAATAGTGACCACGCTCCGGAGTACGACCGGTCGGTTAAGGTGAAAGTAATTGAGACTGATGCGCTTAAGGACCTCACGCAGAAGGTGAACCTTCTTCTTGAGCGTGAACAACAACCGGTGCAAGTTTGTGGAGGAGAAGAAGATGAAGTCTTGGAAGAGCTTAACTACGTTGGAGGTTATCGTGGTGGTTTCAATCCTAACTACCAGAACCATCCCAATCTGTCCTATCGCAGCAACAACGTGGAGAATCCCCAAGACATGGTGTATCCCCCACGCCAACAGGCGAAGCCGTCGGGATTCACTAACTACCCGCCCAAAGCGGCAGCTCCTCTGGACAACAAGCTGGAGACGATGATGCACTCTCTAATTGAGAGTCACCAAAAGAGTGCATCTGAGATTAATGCTAAGATCGATGGGATGTATGGTGATCTAAATGGGAAGTTCACCTCTTTGGCGACAAGGGTTGATTCATTAGACAAAAGGATTTCATCCATGGCCTCTAGCTCCAAAGGAAAAGAAGCTTGCAATGCTGTCATGGCTCATTCTGGAGTCAATGCGAGCTTCAAGACCGGTGCATTTGGTGGTATCTCGAGTTTTCAGAAGCCAGAACCGACCGATCTCCTGCCCAGATCGACCGATCCTCCTGTTGGTTTCACTCTGCTGACCCGAGAGGTCAGATTGACCGATCCTCCCTTGGATCGATCGATCCGTTCTGCAATTTCAAGCGCTTACAGCTCGTTTTCGAATGAGGGCGATGCAAACTTCGTAGCTAAGACTGATGTACTTCTCTACAAGCCTCAGAGCCCTTATCCAGTGGTGCCTAAGACCAAGATTGACGAGACAAAGTATAACCGATTCAAGAGCATCATTGGTGAGTTGACTAAAGAAGCTACGTTCTCCGAAGCTTTAGGGGATCTCCCGTTCTTGAAAAAGATCTTTAAAGCAATAGTAGAGCAGGAAACAGATTCAAGAATACAGACATTCAGAACGGATAGAGGAGGAGAGTTCATGTCTCTTGAGTTTAGAGAATTCTGTGATGGAGCTGGCATTAAACGTCATCTCACCGCACCATATACACCGCAGCAGAATGGTGTGGTTGAGCGACGCAACAGAATGATGATGGAGATGGCGAGAAGTATCTTGAAACACATGGGTCTACCTAACTACCTGTGGGGAGAAGCGATAAGACATACTACATATTTGCTGAATAGAGTGGTGACAAGATCTCTTGTCAATGAAATGCCATACGAGAAGTACCGAGGAAAGAAACCAAACATTGATCATCTCCGGATCTTTGGTTGTATGGCATACGCTAGTGTCGAGAAAACAGCTCTAAAGAAGCTTGATGATAGATCACGAGCACTAGTTCATCTGGGAACAGAACCGGGCTCTAAAGCTTATCGCTTACTTGATCCGCAAACAAGAAAGGTAGTAGTGAGCCGTGATCTTATCTTTGATGAAACAAAGAGTTGGAACTGGAGCCGTAGCAATCCTGAAGAAGATGGTGATGGAGGTTTCAGAATTGAATTACATGATTATGGGAATCATGGTCTTCAAGAGATAGAGGACAACCTTGGTGAGACAAGAAACACAGATGATGAGGCTGAAACGAATGAGGAACAAGAAGAGACAGATTATGAGCAAGAATCCGAGTACGATGAAGAAGAAACACATACACCACCTTCTCTACGAAGATCAACGAGACAAAGAAATCCACCAAAGTACCTTGAAGATTACGTACTGCTTGCACAAGAAGAAGGAGAAACATTGCTTTTATGTTTAAACAATGAGTCAAGAAACTTCTGGGAAGCCAAGGAGACCAAGGAATGGACTGATGCGTGTAAAGAAGAAATCTCTTCTATTGAGAAACTCAACACTTGGGATCTCGTTGACTTACCAATAGGAGCAAAACCAATAGGACTAAGGTGGGTATTTAAGCTCAAGAAGAATTCAGATGGGAGTATCAACAAGTACAAAGCTAGACTTGTTGCCAAAGGCTACGTGCAGAAGTATGGTGTTGACTTTGAGGAGGTGTTTGCACCAGTAGCTCGCATAGAGACAATAAGGTTGCTCATCAACATCGCAGCTTCGAACGGGTGGGAAATCCACCATCTTGATGTTAAGACGGCATTCTTACATGGAGAATTAAAAGAAAGAGTCTATGTTCTACAACCTGAGGGCTTTGAGAATAAAGGAAGCGAGAACAAAGTATACAAGCTAAACAAAGCATTGTATGGACTAAGGCAAGCACCGAGAGCATGGAATAACAAGCTAAATAGCATCTTGATGGATCTGCGATTCGAAAAGTGTTCCAAAGAGCCATCAGTCTATCGAAAGGAGGTAAGAGAACAAGTCCTTGTTGTCGCTGTGTACGTTGATGATTTGTTTGTGACTGGAACAAGTTTAGATAGCATAAACAAGTTTAAGAAAGAGATGTCCTCTAAGTTTGAGATGAGCGATCTAGGGAAGCTGACTTATTACCTTGGAATTTAAGTACATCAGCATGAGAAAGGGATTACACTGAATCAGAGGAGATATGCGACTAAAATTTTAGAAGAAGCAGGAATGATGGACTGTAATCCAGTCCACGTACCTATGGAGATGGGATTAAGTCTAGCCAAGTCCAAGAAAGAGGAAGAAATCGATGCTACGAATTTCAGAAAAATTATTGGCTGCCTTCGTTATCTTCTTCATACAAGGCCAGACTTGTCTCACTCTGTTGGGATACTTAGTCGCTATATGCAGAGCCCTAGAGCTTCACATGGAGTTGCAATGAAACAAGTATTGAGATACTTGAAGGGAACCACGAGCCATGGACTTATCTTTGAGAGATGCAAAAGCAAACCAAAGCTGACAGGTTACTGCGACAGTAGCCACAATGTTGACGCAGACGATGGGAGAAGCACAACGGGACATATCTTTTATCTTGGTAAGAGTCCAATCACTTGGTGCTCTCAGAAACAAGATACGGTTGCACTCTCATCTTGCGAAGCTGAGTTTATGGCCGGGACTGAAGCTGCGAAACAAGCAATATGGCTTAAAGAGTTGCTTTGTGAATTCACGGGCAAAGAAGTAGAAAGTGTTGTCATTCATATTGACAACAAGTCCGCAATTGCACTAACGAAGAATCCGGTTTTCCATGGGAGAAGCAAGCACATTCATCGGAGATATCATTTCATACGAGAATGCGTCGAAGGTAATCAAATTGAAGTGATACATGTACCAGGGAGTGAGCAAAAGGCGGATATACTCACAAAAGCTTTGGGAAGAGTCAGATTTCAAGAAATGAGAGAGCTTATTGGATTGTGTGATCTTGAGAATGAAGATTTCAAGCTTAAGGGGGAGAATGTTGAGATAAGCTTGGTCAACAAGCAATCCTAATGAGTTTAGGAAATACTAGAGAAAAGGATATACTTGAGAATTGGAAGTTATCCTAAATAAGAAAAGGAAAATTGTGTGAACCCTAGGCTTATATATAGAGATGTCGAGATGTGGCATTCCAATTGAGAGAGATATAAGCTTTGTGAGTTTAAGAGTTTGAGAGAGAGAGATTATTGTGTGAGAGCTTTAGTTTTGAGTTATTTTCTAAAGCATAATAAAGTGAGTTCTTTATTAATCCTCAAGTTTGATCTACTTCTTAGATTCTATACCTTCTAGTGGGTACACGAAGAAGATGATTTGGTGTGCAGAGATTTCGCTTGAGGTACGCAACAGTGAAGAGATTTGGGGGAAGGTCGAGTGGTTTGATGCAGTTCTTTCAGTCCCTAAGGCTTATAGTTTCGAGGGTGCTCTTGCTGCTACTGTTTGATAAATGTCTGACTTTGTTTTTTGTGGATTGTCATTGATTACCTAGTATCTGGTAAAGCGAAAGGAAACAAACTCATTGTTGTTTCTTGGCTGTTATTGTTTCGGTGTTTGTTAAACTTGGCAAAATGGGATGCTGTTTATGCTTATGTTGTTTCTATTGCAATGGTATCGTTTCTGTTAATTCAGCAGTCAAAACGCAGCCATAAAACAGAGCATAATAAGTCAGCCAAACCACAAATGATTATGCGTTAACTCAACCGTATCACAAATGTATTTTCGTTATATTAGCCATTATATAAATCAATCAGCCCTAATGTGTGTTAAGTCAGCCACATCGTTATAATACAATTCAAATATAATGCGTCCACATAATATTTTAATATTTATGTTAAAATACAATTCAAACCCTTCGTATTCTGAATGGTTACAACGTCTCTAGGCGAGACTTATATGACGGTGGATAAGCATGATCGATACGTTGCGACTTAATGCATTAAATATCAATTTTTAAAAACGATAAATTACTAATTTAGTCGGTTAAAATTATATGTTTTATAAAGTCCAAAGCGATGCATTAAATATTTTATGATAACTAAGCATTTTATAATGATTATTGTTTTATTCATACTTTTTTTGTTTTTGTCTACTGTATAATGCGATGTGAAATTATAATACATCAGCCATATAACACAAACTTATACTGCGGAACGATATAACACAAACCCTAAACCCTATACCCCAAACCATATATTGTCATACCCTACAAGATTTACTTAAACTTTGCTTAATATTAGTATGATTTATTTAGACACTTTACCTTTTTTTTTTTTTTTTTTACAGATAATGGGATTATGAATAAAATATTTATTTATTAATTACGAATAAACGTGATGATTACTGAATTTATTATGCGTGTAGAACCGTATTGTTGGGTTGCGTTTCCCCAGTTACACGATATAGGAAATGTAATATAGGCGGTTAAAGCACTTTATTTGATATTTCCCCAGGCGATGTAGTAAATATGATATGATAACTCAGAACTTTGCATAGTATTATGATTTATTCAGACACTTTAACAATTTTTTTTTTTGTTTATTTTTTGTTTTTTTTTAAATAGATAATGGGATTATGAATAAAATCTTTATTATGCGTGTAGAACCGTATTGTTGGGTTCCGTTTCCCTAGTAACACGATATAGGAAATTTTAATATATAACTTTAGTTAGAATGATGAATTACTTATAAATCAGCCGTAATGTATAACGTAACTCAGCTGAAACGGGTAAAGTATTAATTAGGTTCGATTTGAGTATTCGTGATGGCTTTTTTCGGATACCCGAAACACCGGGTATTTAAGACCAGACCCGTTCGGAGTTTTTATTTAATTATTATTGTGTCCTCTCATATTCATATTATCTGGTTTCTCAGCGCAGAGAATCCTAAAAAGTATCCCCTGCATTCTTTCTCACGTCACGACTGAATCTTCCCAATGTCGTCTCCAGTGAAGAAGAACATTAAACGATCGCTTCAACGGGCACCTGAATCGTCCCCAAATACGGCAGCACTTCCATCTGATTTGATAGTGAGCATCTTAGCTCGCGTCTCGAGATTGTATTACACAAAACTCTCCTTAGTATCCAAAAGCTTCCGCTCGCATCTTGCTTCACCTGAGCTTTATCAGACCCGAAACCTCTCAGGGTACACCGAGACTTTTCTCTATGTTTGCTTAAATTTCCCTAATGAAGGTAATCCTCGCTGGTTCACTCTTTACCGGAAACCTAATCGAACCACTATGAAGAATCTGTTGGCTCCAATCCCAATTCTCAACAATCCTCCTCATATTTGTCGGTCAAATCTCGTAGCTGTTGGATCTAATATTTACGCCATCAGCCGTATCCTGATAGAGAGTTGTTCAAGCACTACATGTTGGTTCCTTGACTGTCGAACTAACACTTGGATTGAAGCTCCAAGGATGCTATTGGCTCACACCAACTCTTGGCTTAATGGGGAGATGTATTTAGCAGGGAAATCTGAAACTCCAGATTCTTTACACTGTGTTGAAGTGTACAACACAATGACTCAAGATTAGAATCCCGTTCCGCCTCGGAAACGGATATGGAAACCGGAAAATATGGAAGGAAAGATTTATGTGCACGCTGCTGGTGAGTCTGTGGCTTTAAAGGCAAAGGATTTTACATGGGAACCCGTAGGATGGGAAGAGGATATGTGTCGCTACTCTCTTTGTATGATAGATGGCATAACCTATCATTATGACCCTATAATAAGGTTTGTATGGAGAAAAAGGAACAATGATGGTAAAGGTTGGGGGAAATTAAGGGGTTTAGAAGAGTTACCTAAGTTTGAGAGGAATAGTACTGTTAGATTAGCAAATTACAGTGGTAAGCTTGTTGTTTTGTGGGACAAGTATGTCCCTGCTAGTGGGTACAAGGAGAAGATGATTTGGTGTGCAGAGATTTCGCTTGAGATACGCAACAGTGACGATATTTGGGGGAAGGTCGAGTGGTCTGATGCTGTTCTTTCAGTCCCTAATTCTTATAAATTCGTGGCTGCCCTTGCCGCTACCGTTTGATAAGTGTATGGCTTTCTTGGCTGTTATTGTTTCGGTGTTTGTTAAACTTGGCAAAATGAGATGCTGTTTATGTTTATGTTGTTTCTATTGCAATGGTATCGTTTCTGGGTTGCGTTTCCCCATATACACGCTTTTACTGCAAAGGAAAGAATAATTTAAAAAATAAAAATTAAAAACAACTCTTCCCCAAACAAAAACTCGATCTACTTCACAAATCCCGAAGTCGAACATTTATTTGGGTCTCTAAACAGTTTGTTCTCTAACCAATGTTAGTCGATTCTATCTCAATTTTTTTCGATTTATGATAAGTCAGCCGTGTTGCTATGATAACTCAGCTTAACCTCGAATGCAGTAAATGTGAATTTGTTTTTTTAGCTTTTCATGTAAACAACGAGTTTAGATGACATTTATCTGATAAAGATCATGAAATTACATCGTGTTTGTGCGTTTTCAAACTTATCATGCGGAACGATATAATACAAACCCTAAACCCTAAACCCTAAAGCCTAAACCCTAAACCATACATTATCATACACTATAAGCTTGACTTAGATAGAGTAAACTCTTTTATTTATTATTATTATTATTTTTTTTTTTTTTGTGAATGGGATGTGAATATGCTGTCAATAAACTGAAAATAAATATATATGTAACAATAATTGTTTTAAATATATGTAAAAAGTTATTTTTTAATAATGATTTATTATACAACTCGGCCGCAAAGAGAACATAACCCTACCGTAATGTAAGTGTGTAAAAAATAATTCGTAATTTTGAATTTTTTTGAATTCTTTTGTGAATTAAACTTAATTTAACTACTGAACAAACGTGATGATTACTGAATTTACTATGCGGATAGAAGACACGTAATGCTGGGTTGCGTTTCCCCATATACACGCTTTTACTGCAAAGAAAAAAATTAATTCGTAAAAGAAAAATTGGAAAGCTAATATAGGCGCTTAAAGTTATTGATTTTCTCTTTTCCCAATCGATGCATCCGAAACGTTGCATCGTCCTGGACGCGTATTTAAAGTCAATCTCTATATCGTAAAAGCAGTAATTCAAGAGAGAGAAGAAGCACACATCTTACCCTAAAAACTCATTCAGAAGCTAGCGGAACGAAAGCTGTTAGAGAGAGTTAAGCAGCCAGAGTTTAACATCGACGAATAGTTCTGATCGCTTCTGTCATGTGAGGAATCCCTTCTTTAATCCAAGTGGTCGGTACACATTTGAGGTACTGTGGAATGATGGACAAAAGAGGAATCACTACTCAAAGAAGGGATTGCTCACTTGACAAAAGAGATCAGAACTCTCAAACGCAAGCTCCGTTGAGAACATCACTCTATTGCCACAGTACATAAAGTCTGTCAGTTTTACACGACAAGTGTTGTGGGTTCATGACAAGTGGGAGGGTATGTGTCATATTACGTGATGAATAATCACTTATTTAAGACAAGTTCGGATTTTTTATTTTATTAACGTCTCCTTCCATATTCTGTTGATGTTTCTCAGCGCAACCAGAGAATCCTAAATATTATGTTAATGTTGTTTCTATTGCAATGGTATCGTATCTGTTAATTCAGAAAAAAACGCAGTCGTAAAACAGAGTACTCTGCCGTAAAAACAGAGTAACTCATCAGCCGTAAAACAGAGCAGTGTATGATATTATTTATGACTTTGTACACCCATTGTGGCTGATCTGTTGAAGTATGATGACTTAGTTATAATTTCCCGGCTGAGTTATAATACATGTAAGGCTGATTTACTGAAACTAAATAAATATATTTAAATAATAATAATGTTAAAATAAATATAACATAACTCAGTCGTAATGTAAGTGTGTAAAAACAACTCTTACCCAAACGAAAACTCGATCTACTTGACAAATCCCGAAGTCGAACATTTAGTTAGTTGTCATACATTGTCATACACCATAAGCTTGACTTAGATAGAGTTAACTCATTAATTATTTTTTTTATTTTTATTTTTTTTGTGAATGGGATGTCAATATACTGTCAATAAACTGAAAATAAATATATATGTAATAATAATTGTTTTAAATATATGTAAAAAGGTTATTTTTTAATAATGATTTATTATACAACTCGGCCGTAAATAGAACATAACTCAGTCGTAATGTATGTGTTGAATTCGAAGTTTGAAATTTTGAAATTCTTGAATTTTTTTTTTTTGAATTTAACTTTAACTATGTAACTACCGTAGAAACGTGTTAATGACTGAATTTACTGCGCGGATAGACACGTAATGCTGGGTTGCGTTTCCCCATATGCGTGTAGACACGTAATGTTGGATTGCGTTTCCCAACAAATAATAATAGAACCCGATATGCTTCAAAAATACCAATCAGAACCTTTTGTTTCTCCCAATCTACAGTTTCGCCGATTCCTATATTGTTCCTATAAACTTTATTCGATATTATAAAATAACAACTCAGCCGTATGGTTTAAACACCGCTTATTTATTAATTTACAACTCGGCCGTGTAATGGTGGTAACTCAACCAATTATACGAATTCGATATGATAAATCAGGTATGATCGTTTTAAGACTTGCATACAAAATGTTATACATTACAAACCCTAAACCCTACCCATTGCCATACCCTATTATGCGTGACTTAGTTTTTCAAATACAGAATCAAAACAGCCACCAATTGAAGCAATATTCACATCGATTATCCATAGTGCAATCTCCTCCGACGCATTTTGGAAGATCTTCAAACCTCCACGTAAACCTATATGGTGGTCTCTCTACCCCCACTGGCATAATCTCAAGCATTTGTGCGAAAACTCTCGATGAGACATATTCTGCCCTAGCATGAGACCCAACTCTCTTTTTAAAAGAATCCAACCTCTCGATGCCCATATGGTACTGACCCCGAGAGAGTAGAAAAATACCTAGAGCGAACTCCATTTCTTCAGATAATGGGGATGTTTTCAATAGCAAGTCGATAGCCTCTTCAATCTTCCCTTTCCCGACTGCTAGTCGGAGGCTCTCCAAGTAACATGCAACTACGTTCCCAGCCTTCACACATCGATTGAAGAAAGGATGATAGACGGACCCGGTGTTAACTAAGTCAGGCTCGTTGAGTAAGGTCCGGAGACATGCTTCATTCAGCACTTCTTCATTGTACACTAAATCCCTGCCTAATATACCCGTTCTCATTAGAGGCCCCAACTGCTCGAATCCGAGACGACCAACGCGGTTGACAATCGATAATAGAAGATGGTCGGGGATTGATAACAGAACATTAGAAGAAATCGTTGCTTTTCTTCCTTTTGATTTACGAAAACGATTGCGATTCATGATGGTTGGAGAGTTTATTTTCTTGAACGGTTTAACTTCCGGCAAAAAAAAAAGAAATAGATGATCTCGCAAATTATAGTATCACCAACTAACCACAACTCTCTCCTACTCTTTTTAATGAAATGACGAAACTGCCCCTCTACGTTTTTTGATACGGATTAATTCTAAACAACTCAGCCGTAAATAGAATATAACTCAGTCGTAATGTAAGTGTGTAAAAAATAATTCGAAATTTTGGATTTTTTTTTTTTTTTGAATTCTTTTGTGAATTAAACCTAATTTAACTACTGAACAATAGTGATGATTACTGAATTTACTATGCGGCTAGAAGACACGTAATGCTAGATTAAGTTTCCCCATAAACACGCTTTTCCCTAAAGAAAAGAATAATTTAACATAGAATAAATAAAAACAACTCTTCCCCAACGAAAACTCGATCTACTTCACAAACCCGAAGTCGAACATTTAGTTCTCTAAACATTTTGTTATCTAACCAATGTTAGTCGATTCCTAAATACGCTATATCAATTTATTCGATTTATTATAAGTCAGCCGTGTAATTATGATAACTCAGCTTAACCTCGAATGTAGTAAATGTGATAAGTCAGCCGTGTTTGTGCGTTTTGAAACTTATCATGCGGAACGATATAACACAAACCCTAAACCCTAAACCCTAAATCCTAAACCATATATTGTCATACCCTATAAGCTTTACTTAGGCAGCTTAATATCTCAGCCAAACCACGAGTTCAATAAATTTTGAATCTTCCTGCAGAACGATGGTCAATAATCTGTAAATAAATATATGTAATAATAATTTTTAAATATTGATTATAAATTTTTTTTCTATATAATGATTTTATTCTAACAATTCAGTCGTGACGATAACATAATTCAGTCGTAATGTATGTGTATGTATGTGTATGCCGCTGAATTTGAAATTTTGAATTTTTTTGAATTGTTTTTTGATTTTTTTTAAATAAACTTTATATATTTACTATTGTTATTCAAACGTGATAATTACTGAATTGACTATGCGGATAGACACGTAATGATGGGTTGTGTTTCCCTATATACACGCTTTTACTGCAAAGAACCGACAAAAATAAATCGACTCTTCCCCAAACAAATCTTCACTATCCACTCAACCCAAAATTCCCAATTCCAAACCCTAAGGAAAAAAATACTCTAAATTTCGTTGATTAATTTGTTCGATTTCTCTATTCGTCTCAACTACAAAATGAGTTCTTGTTCCAAGTCATCAATCGTACTCAGTGACCGTGGATTTCCGTCGAAGTGTGTGTGTGGATTAGGTGTTACGATTTTTAAATCGAAAACTCAAGACAATCCTGGCAGACCGTTCTTCCGTTGCAAAAGTAAGAAAGATCCAAAGGAGTGGGCAAATAAAAAAGATGTAAGTATATTATTTTGGTTTTCTTGATGTTTATGTATGTTATTGTTGCTTTATTCAATCTCGTTTATTTGTTATGAAATAGGGTCACTTATTTAAGTGGGTTGAGGATGCGGTGTATGAAGAGGTTGAAGATGCATTACCAAAACTGGAAATTTTGGCAAATGATATCACAAACGTTAAGTCAGAGGTAAGTGCTGCTTTACAAGAACTGCGATATGATGTAAAGGTGAGTAAAATTGAAATCGGCAAGTGCAAAGTGTGGTTGAAAGTGTGTTTTGTCTGGCTTTGTTTCCTGACGATTTGCATTGCTTACATACTAGCTGGTAAAGCTAAGGAAACAAATTCAATGTTGTTTCTTGGCTATTAAGTGTTTCAATGTTTGTTAAACTTGTTTACATGGGTTGCAGTTTATGTTTATGTTTATGTTGTTTCTTATTAAATGGGTTGTAATTTAACAAAATAAATCGGCCGTAAAACAGAGTACTCAACCGTGAAAACAGAGTTAATCAGCAACCGTAAAAAACAGAGCAGAGTAAATCAACCAAACCACAAATTATTATGATGTAACTCAACCTATCGTTATAATACCTCAGCCATTGCACTAGTGAGAATATTTTAGTATAGGTGGTCAAAGCTATTGATTTTCTCTTTTCCCAATCGATGCGAATCTTCATTAATTATTACGAAAAGACTTACCCCTCTGTTCCAAAATATATAATTTTTTGGTTAAAAGCACAAGGATTAAGAAACAATAAATGTTTTCTCATTTATAGAAATGCAACCAATAGAAAAAAAGACTGCATAATTTAAAGAGTCATAAACTATTAAATAAATATAAATTATGCATTGAAACTTGAAAAAATATGAGAAAATTCTATATTTTGAAACAAACAAAGGAGGCTAAAAAATTCTATATTTTGGAACAGAGGGAGTATTTATCAATTCTCGTAAAGAGTAACGACTATTGCATTATTATGAATTAAAATATTTGCAAAAAACGTGATAATTACTGAATTTAATATACGTATATATACCCCTATTGTTGCGTTTCCCCAGGAGCGCTTTTTTGAAAATAAGTGACAAATACAAATCGTCTCTTCGTAGACAAAAAAAAATACACCTGCTTCTTGATTTTCTCTTTTCCCAAGCGATGCAAATCTTGAGTAATTATAGCGAATAGACAGTAATTATAGCGAATAGACTTATAGACTCATGATGGAAGTTACATATAGCTGTAACCATGTACACCTTTTCCTGGTAAATAAATAAGTCGCAGACAACCTATCACATCACATTTCTTAATCATATCTCTTACTAAAAGGTATATGAGTTATGACATTGTCGTCTGACTTATTATACCCATTATGGTTGATTTATTGAAGAATTGTGACTGAGTTATAATTTAAGCTGAGTTATATTTAGTTTAATGGCTGATTTATTGACAATAAAAAAGTCACATCCGAATAAAATATGACTAATTCATCTGACGATGATGTATATGAGAAAATTGAAATAATATTAAAAGATAATAAACCGATTAAATAAAAATTGATTATTTCATAAACTAATAATGAGAATATTGACAAAATTGGAAACACGATATACGAAAAGGTAATATAGGCACTTAAAGTCATTGATTTTCGCTTTTCCCAATCGATGCATCCGAAACGTCGCATCGTTCTGGAAGCGTCTTAGTCAATCTCTATATAATTAATAGTCGATAGAAACGAAACTATTATTTCTGATTTTTTCTCTCTTTCGTGCACTAAACCGACTTACAAACTCATTTTAAAACCATTTTCGTCAAACTCATCTTCAAACCCGTTTTCGTTTCAGGCAATACATCAACTGTGAAAATGGACGCATCCGGTTCCAGTTATGGTTCTGGTTCAAAGAAGAACAAGCCTGTTGCAAATGGTCGTGTGAAGGAGATGAGCGAAGTACAAAAGTTGCAAAAGGTAATATATATCATAAAGGCAGTAATTAGAGAGAGGGAAGAAGCACACGAGGTGGATAAAACATTTATCTGGAAGCTAGCGGAACGAAATCTATTAGAGAGAGTTAAGCAGCCAGATTTTGACATCGACGAAGAGATCCGTAAGGTGGACAAGGAGTTACATTTAGCGGGTGAGGTGAAGCAAGCATGGAAGGTGACAGAGTTCGAGTATGAAGAATTTGGGGTAGGACCCCCATCGGACGATGAATGAAGAACGATATTACGTAGTTTAATTAATGTATTTTAATTCCTAGTAGTTTATGTATTCTGATGTTGTATTCTATTTCCTTCCTTCCTAAGTTATTTGTTTTTGACAATGGTATATGGTGGCTGTTTTAACAAATAACTCAGCCGGTCGTGTATTCTGTATTTTGATTATGCGTTAACTCAGCCAAAGCGATAATTAACTCAGCCAAAGTAAAATAGAATTTCTGTTATCTAAGCCATTATCATAGAATAAAGGGATCAGACATAATGTAAAACTACAAATATAGACTCATGATGGAAGTTACATATATCTGTAACCATGTACACCTTTTCGTGGTAAATAAATAAATAAGGCGCAAACAACCTATCACATCACATTTATTAACCATATATCTTACTGAAATGTATATGAGTTATGACATTGCCGTCTGACTTATGCGTTAACTCAGCCAAATCGATAATTAACTCAGCCAAAGGAAAATAGAATTTCTGTTATCTAAGCCATTATCATAGAATTAAATCAGACATAATGTAAAACTACAAATATGTTAAGTCGGCCAGGTCGTTATAATAACTCAACCATAAAACAGAAATAAACATATTGAAGCATTATAAATTAATAATGTCACGAATGAACATGAACATCCCAACATTTCTACGCGGGACAAGTCGTTGAATTGTGCCCAGCTTGTTGACATTGAGAACATGCGTGTGCCTTTCTAGGGCGTTTATTTCCAATAGCAACTTCCAACGATGATTTAATCCTAATTTTCTTGGGCCTTCCTGGCGGGTTTACAACAATCAAAGGTAGGCACGGTTGGTTAATTATAGCTTGAGGAACAGATATCGCCGTATCTGAAGGCATGATTGTATCAGCGTACGCTCTAACCAAATAGCCGGTCGTGTAGTAAGGACTGCACAGCCCTATACGAGACACACCCATCTTCTCTGCAGCTGCGATTGCATGGACGCATGGTATTTTTTCGAGGTTGAAACGACTGCAACTGCATCTTTTCTCAGGCACATTTACAACATGCAGCGTATTAAGATCTCCATGTTGTGAGACATGTGCACGTGAATGATCAATCCGTTGTACTTCCAAAAGTCTTGCTCCGGAGACACGGCCCTAGTAGAGAGAAAATAACGTTAAGGCTGATATTATGAGAATAATGTCTGACTTATGTAAACGATTACAGCTGAGTTACCGTCTAAAGTTTTTCTACACCGCGTGAGAGCGTTGTGGGCTGTGAGTTTGCATCCTCTCTCCGTTCGGCAAACCATCTAGTCATCATAAGCCGAATCGCTTCTAACAGTCGAACTATGGGAAGACCTCTAGCACCTAACAGTGCATTGTTCATTGACTCCGCTATATTCGAAGTCATTAAATTGTATCTGTTACCCGGGAAATGAACACGCGCCCACAGTTTGACATCACTTCTTTGGAGGTATCCATGCAGTTCAGGATGAACCACTGCGATTTCATTGAATGCAGCATCGAAATCATACGACCTAAAACACCTTGCCGCCTCTTTCACCAGACGGAACAAATGTTTTCCTTTGAATTTCACCAAAATATTCTTATATAGATGGTAAGTGCAAATTCCACGAGAAGCGGACGGATACACCTCGGCAATTGCTTTCCCTATTGACTTATGTTTGTCCGATATTATAGCAAGATCCGGATCGTCAGGAATAACAGATTTGAGTTGCGTAAAAAACCACCGCCAAGACTCATCGTTTTCTGTGTCAACAACACCGAAAGCTATTGGGAAAATCTGAAAATTACCATCCTGAGCTAGGGCTGTTAGGAGCGTCCCTTTGTAACTACCATGTAGAAACGTACCGTCGACAACAATAACTTTGCGCATGAATTCAAACCCAGCAACACTCGCACCAAAAGAAAGGAACACATATCTGAATCTTCCAAACTGATCAACTTGGAGTTTTGCGAATGTACCCGGATTTGCCCGTTTTATCATGTATAGATAAGAAGGCAATTTTTGGAAACTACGCTCAGGAGTCCCCTGATCGAGCAGCCTTGCGTGCCTTAGCGTCCTGTATGACTTCGAGTAATCCATCTGTTGAAACCAACATAGTAATACTAATAAATCAGCCGAATATATACCTAACTCCGCCATAAAGTATATATAAGTCAGCCATATAACACTATATAAATCGGCCGCATACAATCTCTTACCTTTATACCAAATATCTTAGTTATGAGTATTCCGACGCTTTTAGGTTTAACGGACAGACCAACGTCACCAAGATAGTCTCTGTAAAGATCTCCCAGAATTTTATATGTTGATTGTCGCGATCGATTAGAACGTTCCGTCACAGAACATGTGTGTTCCGAATCGTATAAACGAACATAAAATTCTGGCTCACCCACCTCCATTGTAGATGCACGCACTTTCCAAAGACAATCTTTCAACCAGCACTTAACAACCACTACATTCTTAGTTGATTTTGGTACCCTAAAATCAAATCTCTCCCTTACTGCAAGAAGCCTTACTGCAAGCTCAAACGCGTCTTTGCTGCTGTATCGTTGTCCTACAGCTATTTTTAGGGAACATATCCCCAAACTTAAATCTTCCGAATTTCCTTTTACGCCGGTCGTTATAGCTGCCGAATTCTCTTTTGATCCGCTCGTCTCATTCTTCTTTGGAGTCAGATTTGGTGAATTCTCGTCTTTTTCTGGCGGCTTGCCGAATACAGTGAAATTCCCTTTTGATCCGCTCGTCTCATTCTTGTGCGGACTCTTCTTTGGAGTCAGATTTGGTGAATTTTCGTTTTCTTCCAGCGGCTTGCCCAATACAGTGAAATTTTCGTCATCCGATGACTCACCATCAAAATCGTCGAAAACATCAAATCGGCTTGAAAATTCATCATCTTCTTCTTCGTCGTCTGCTTCTCCGTCAGCTACATTCGCTTTGTCAGCAGCTTCATCGTCTTTTTCAGATTGGTCTTCACTATAATCTAAGCATACACCATGAAATCTTGAGTCAGGACTGCTTTGTCGTTTCATCTTCCCTCTCGATCCGTCTGATGTTGACTCAGGAACGATTTGTCGTTTCACCTTCCCTATCGATCCCTCCGTCCGAATAATTTCGCACAGATCCGTTAACTCCACACAGAGGTGTAGACTATTTGGACTAACTAGGCTTAAAAAAGTTGCTAGCTGTCGATTGTTGGATAAATAAACTGGTGGAGTACCAGGAGACCTAGTTTTAGTAGCCATGTTCGGTAACATGTAGCTCTGCTTTACCCGATGGCTCAACTCATTGAGTCCGTAGTCATCGAGAACCAAATTTTCAAGATCGCCTAGCTTTGTTGTTGCATGTAGCTGCGCAAATCTAGACCCTCGATGGTCGGGGTTAAATACAAATTTGTGTTTCTTTACCCAATTACCCGAGACTACCATTACCAGAACCGAATCCATCATATATCGGAAAAGGGTGAACGAAAATCAAGAAGAAAGAGGAAGAGGATGACGAATTGGATCTCTGTTGATGTAGAGACCAAGAGTGAAGGAACAACAGATATGAGATTGTAAGAAGACGACGTTTTGTATTTCTCTTGATGATGATGACGTGGAAATATGCATCCACGTCACTGATGACATGTGCAAATCAGCCACCAGAAGAACAAGTAAATAAATTGTCTTAACCCAGCCATCAAACAAATTTTAAGTCGGCCGTAAGATGAATGCTATTTTAGTAATTAATAAAGGAAAACTCTGCTGCCAAATTCAGCCGTTTAATGTCGTAACTCAGACGAAAATATGTAACTCAGCCGTAACGTAAGTAAGTCAGTTGTCAAAGCATACTATGGTAGTAATTAATCTTTCGCTAATAAGCACTACAACAAATATGCACATTGTTAACTTGAGAAAAACGCTATAATAGATCTTTGATAGCGTTTTCCATTGTGCTGTATTAGGGCACTGTTATCGTAGGTACCCCATATACAATAGCGTTTTTTAAGTGTGCTATGCTATACTTTTATATCATAGCATGACGTAACGGCTGTATTATCAAACTTTAATTTTTTGAAAACGTTATATAATATGACAATTTCCGCGTTATGTTAAACATCTATAATATAGCGTGACGTAACCGCTGTATTATCAAACTTTAATTTTTTGAAAACGTTATATAATATGACAATTTTCGCGCTATGTTAAACATCTATAATATAGCACATTCGAAATGTTCTATTTGGGCAACTAATTATTCAAATTTTGCGTTATTATATGTTATTCTATTATAACGTTTTACATGCTTAAAACATAGCATTAGTAAAATGTTAAATATTCTACTACCCGATTTTAATAACATTTTCTGAAATGTTATTATAGTACACAAAACCTGTTTTATAAAATCTCATACATTGATCATTCATTAAACATAAGTTCAGATCCAAGCATGCAATACATAAGAAAAGTTCCAAGAACACAATAAACCAAGTCTTACTTATCATCTAAAAGTCTCAAGAACATAAGAAACCACCAGTTTAGTACTTAATCACCTTATCTTCTGGCCAAGCAACACATGAGCTAAGTGCATCATCCAAAATCGCTATTTCATCTGATGGCCTCCAAACTGGTACATTGTTCACCTTCACAAGCTCTACCCACACCTTAACTGCGTTAGGACCCAAGGGTCTGCAGTGTACAGTATGTTGCGGATCATTTGTTTCCCATTTTCCTTCTGCCACAACCATCTTCTTTCCGGTAATAGCCATCAACTTGCACCTCTTACTCTCCGTGGAAATAACTTTATTAAGACGTTGCCATGTTTACAATATACACCATCAGTCATAATACTGCACAAAAAACAACTTCATACCAAATGAAAACACTTACTGGAGACTTCCTGAGTGGAGACTGTGATGGTAAAGTATTCTTTACTGGAGAGCTTTGACCTGTTGCATCATTATCATGAGATTCATCATCAGATGTAGCCTTAGACTTGGAAGCTGTGGCCTTAGACTTGGAAGCTGTGGCAAGTGACTTGGCCTCTGATGCATCCTTAGAAACTGTGGCTGCAGACTTGGCTTCTGATGCAGCCTTTGAAGCTGTGGCTGCGGACTTGGCCTCTGATGCTGTCTCAAAAACAACTTTACTAAAAGGCCATGATATAAAAGCCATCAAACAGTCCTCAAGATATGTCATTTCAAAAGTGGGTCTCCATATGAATGTCTCAGGCTGCATCACTGAATCCACAAATACTTTCACTGCTTTTGGTCCGATAAGAATTCCATTAACCAATGCAGTTGGTTCTTGTGTCTCCCAACGACCCTCAGCAACAATAACTTCATCATTAGACAAATCCAATAGTTTACATTTGTTTTGAGAATTTCCTCTTAGTCCCTGTGAACCACAAACAGAAATCAAATCCAATATGAATAATACACATTATCACACTCATGAAATATATATAAACTCATTAAAGGCTAAGTTATAAGAATACCATTGGGGCAATGTCTTCCATTTGCAGGTTTTTGTCTAGAAGTTTGCACTTTGTACCGGGCCATGCAATTATTTGTCCAACAGCCTCTTTCATGAAATGTATCTTCTGTGTAGGTCTCCAGAGAAATGCATCTGGTTTAGTAGCAGCTTCAACCAACACTTTGAGATCCGTAGGGCCAAGAGGACAGTCATTCACTATGTCATCAGGATCAGAAGAAAGAATACGAGCCTCACCAAATTGTTCTTTAGTATCATCCCAATCAACCAACACACACTTAGGATGTGCTCTTCTGTTTACACTCTACAATCATTTTGTGAGACAAAATAAGTCATTAATTTACATAAGACCAATCAATTATCTGATATAATAATAAGAAAGAATCAATTACTCTTACAGCTGAGTTTTCATCCATTTCAGTTCCTGGATTCTGTAACATAATATAAAATGAAGTCAAGTTATATTATTCAGTCTGATTGATTGATGAATATTTTGGAACTCTTTAAGTATCTAACCTGGTTCTTGATTCTGCCAAGTTCACTTTCCAATGCATTGACCTGTTTTACTAATTTCACTTGCCTCTCTTCCATTTCAGCCATACACTTTTTCTGCATTTGTAAACAAGCTAGTTTGGTCTTACTCATGCCTCTACCCATTGCCCTCAGCCTACCAGGATTGTCAGGTCCTAACAGCTTGGCAAGTTGATCTTCTTCTGGATTTGCTTGAAATGCTGGAGCATCATTTCCACCAAGTTCAGCTGCTTTTTGCTATAAAACATGAAGAAATTCTCATGTCTTTATTCTCGATAACACACTAATTCAACAAATCTATTCATACTTACAATCAAATCAGCTGCATTTGGATTTACTGGTGTACCATCCTTTTTGGTACGAGACTTTATCCAAACATCTAGTCTTGTCACACTGGAAGGATCTTCACTTTCAGCTTTCTGTTCCAAAAAACAACATTTCAGTAACAGTACAACAATTTACAATCACTAGTTAAAAACATAAATGTTCTTTATATACTTGCCATTTCTTCTGCTAGTCTGCTGATCCCTTTACGGCTAGTGGTGTGAGGTATCTGATTCTTTTTTTTCTTTTTAAATGTTTCACTCACAACCTAACAATGAAACATGTTAATTACTAATGACCAAACAAATACTAAACAATTATAATCACAAGTAATTACCTTAAATGCAGGACTAGTTTTGTTTTTGACAAATTTTTGCCACTCAACAGGAACAATATTTGGTGGTCTCAACTTCATCCTATCTTGGTTATTTGCAGCCAAATTAATAGCCTTAACCATGACTGACTTGTGTGATCTCCACAACTCATTCATCTGGTGTATCACAGCTTTCCTTTGCCACTCTTCATCAAGCTCAAACCTTGCCTGCGTTCACTTACACTCACACCATAATTAGAAAAGTGAACCTGTTCAGTTGACAGACTTTTTACAAACAAAACAACTTCTTGTTACCTGAACAGATCTCCAGAGAAATGTTTTGAGATCTCCACTCACTTTCTTCCAGTTATCAATGTTGATAGGGATGTGTTCCCGGATCAATGTACCTACATATGATGCCAACTGAATTGACCCTGGAGGCATAGGTACTCCAAGTGCATTGTAATCAACTTTAATCCTAACAGATGGATCATTGGCTAGGTTTTTCATCTTTGTTGGTCCTCGTTTTCTTTTCCGCTTAGCAGTCTGCTGCTCATGTTCTTCAGATAATTCAACCTCTCCTGCTGGTTCTTCTGGTTGTTGTTGAGTTTGTGGTTCTTCTGAATGATGTTCCACTTCCTCCTCATGCTGGTCTGTTACTACAGGTCGGGCCTCAACAGTACAAATAAATTCAACTTCATCATCCTTAGATTTTCTCTTTCTTTTTCCTCCACCCTTCTTCCCTCCAACATTCGTTTTAGTTCCACCCATTTTAATTCACCTGCATAAACACAAAAATAATCACTTAGAACTTATCAAAATCTATAGCATTCTACACACATCAACCATAAACATAAGAAATCTATAACTCCATTAGACAATATGCACAGCTAAGACTGTATATAAATGAATCAGGAATCTACTCTTGCACATATATGCCTTCACAATCAGATCTAGCATATTCAGCTTCATCCATTTCAGTATCCATGTCAACATCTACTGGTAGTGGACCGATTATATCTGCATTTCCAGACTGAACATCTTCTTTACTATATCTTCTTGAAGCACCTCTCATAACAACAGACCAACTTGATTCATCTTTACTTGAATAAAATACTTGCTTTGCTTGAGATGCTAGAATATATGGATCCTTCTAAAAGCTTACTTGGCTCTGATTTAAGTTAACAAGTGTGAACCCATCTTCCACTTTAACTCCATTGCCTTTTACTGCCCAGTCACATCTAAATATAGGCACATAGAACACATGGTAATCCAACAATATGATGTTAGTAATTCTCCCATAGTATGACACCAAATCAACTACTTGAGAAGTATCCTTAGCACTAGATCTACACATAGCTGTTGCCTCATAATAAACCCCACTATTCTGACTCTGCCTTTCAAGTGAACATGTGTGAAAACGTAGTCCATTAACTATATAACCAGTATAGGACCTTGCAGTACAACGTGGACCATATGCTAGCCATTTAACTATGTCTGCATGTCCATCAGAAGTCATAGATATCTGCAAAATTAAACATTTTGAATCAGTTTAGCATAGATTTAGAAACAGACTCATCAAATTTATAACATTAACTTGCCTCTCCTTTTAACCAAGCAGCAAAATTCTTAGCATGCATAGACCATAAAAATGATGCATCACGTCTGCACCTTGGATTTGAGTCTTGTAGATATTGCAAATGCATACTACCAAATGAAAAATATGAAAACAAACTGTCAGCAGCATAATGTTGAAATTGTAATGTATGAAAAATGAAATACACAAGGGACTTACTCTACATAAGGATCAAATGCAGCTGTATTTTGAATGACAGCAAGATGGGCTATATTCTTCTCAATTTCAGTAAGAGTAAATGAAGTTCCTGCTGATATTGGACGACCTTCTAATATAGAGCTGTTCACATACTCTACATTCCTGTCAAGTTTTTCTTCTACGTTGGTTGTATTTTTCAGAAACTCATTACAAAACATCATGCATTCTTCTGCAAGATATGACTCTGCCATACAACCCTCTGGTCTTGCAGGGTTTCTTACAAATTCTTTTAGAACTTTCATGTACCTGTTAAAATGAAAATGTAAGGATTATCACTAATAAAACTTAGACCAAGATAATATAAGTATTCAAATTACTAATACAGATTAGATATATACCTCTCAAATGGGTACATCCACCTAAAATGTACTGGTCCTCCTAGTCTAGCTTCTCTTCCTAGATGAACAGTCAAGTGCACCATGATATCAAAGAAGGTTGGAGGAAGCCAACTCTTGATCAAAAAATTCAGCAGCTTTATATAACTCAAAGACTTCCTCATTACACTGATTTGGTTTACTTTTAACTGCATCCACTGACTTAACATCTCCATGATAATACCAATCACTAAGCAGCTTATATGCCTCATCCATCCCTCTTATTACAAGATGCTCAACCACAACACTGTTTACCTGGCGTACTACATTACGACAGTCTCTACAAGGACATATTATCATTTCTATGTCACCTAAAGCCGCAGACACATCCCTAACAAATTTCAGAGCTCCCCTTTTATAATCAGGATCAGCTCTGCATAGATGCACCCACGCCTTCTCCAACATTATATGTTATAATATATATTTTAACCTTTATAGATAAAATAGAAAGAAAGATTATACAATTATAAAATCATAGCTCACAGTAAGCAACAATTCAGACAATTCATGACATGTATTCAAACAATAACCAACATTAAAATAGTGATTCATATCAGAAAATCATTAAATACAGTATTAAACTAATTCAAGCACATACATATGCTTTTAACAAGATAAAAGGACAATATTAACAAGCTAATATCACTGTTATACGAATCAGGCTTAAAGGACAGAACATTGCAATCAATAACAGCTGGAAAAATTGGTTGAATGATACTAACCTGTTGTGTGAGTACAGAGAAATGAGACTCATTCAGTTCCCCAACATTGCAATAACCAACACTTGGAAAAAAATAAAGCACATTCAGTATAAATTCAAGCATATCTTTCTCAATTTACTAAAAGTATCATAAGAATCTGTAAACTAAACATAAAGGCAATTATCTAGACATTTTATACATGATGAGTCTCAGCTAGACATTTTATCGAACACCTTGTGTGCAAAATGTGCTCATCTACACACAAAAACATAAAGAATGCAAAAAAAACACCACTCTGAAACCTACATTTGAGTCGAATCTGTATATAATCGATTATCAGTACCCTAAGTTGATTCAAAACACCACATTCTCAAAATGAAGTTTCAATCGCGAAGAACAGTTTTAAGAAACCGGAATCCTAAGCTGCTCGAAATCACACACAAGCTGCTCGAAATCACAAATAAATGAAACAGAAAATGAAATTAGGAAGAAGAAGAAAGACATGCCTTCGATTTGAGCTTCTCAAGGACGGCGATGGAGATTTAGGGCTTTTCATGAACGGCGAATTTGGGGCTTTTCACGAACGGTGATAGTGTAGGAGATTTGATAGAGAAATCGAGCACACACAGGGAATTTAAAAGAAGAAATCGAGCTGGTGAAGCGAGCTTAGGTTGTAACGAGAGAGATAGAATATGTGTCGAGTGTTTGCTTTTTTCCTTTTTCTCGTCTAAGCGTGTAAGTGAATAGGTTTTTCACTAAGTATTGGCGGACTAAAGTCACTTTTGTTTCCCGCTCCATAATTTCCCTATCATAGCGTTTATAAGATGCTATTATAAAGTAACCGAAAAAAAACTCATCTTTCATAGCAGGAACATAAAATGCGCTATCTCGGTATGCTATGAATGTGCATATTTGTTGTAGTGAAGTCAGCTGTAATTTTGGCCGAGTTTTCATTATAAACGTAAATCAGCCATGAGTAAAAGAAAACTCAGCCAACCCGCGAAAGTTAACTCAGAAGTAACCAGCAAAATGTTGACAACTCAACCATCGGTATATAAATCAGCCATAACGTATAGTTGGGTTATTCTCGTAAGTCAGCCGATGTCCTATAAGTCAGTCACATTCTAGTAAGTCAGCGGAAACCACTGGATGGGTTATACGTGTAAGTCAGTCGTGTATTCACAACTCAGCCATTTTATTTAAACCAGCCGTAATATAACGTAACTCTGCCGTCACTTGATGCTGCGGCTGAGTTCATTAATACACGTCAGCGGTATCTGACGTGGCAGCGCGTTTTTTCTGAAAAGTAATGGCATTCCTTGTAATTACGTTTTTTCTTATAACATGTAACAGGGGCACGCTGGGTATTAAAATTATGGGCGAAATATGACAGTAATAAAAAAAATTTAGTATGATTCTCGTCATATCATATAAATTGTAGCCCACGTGAGTAAGAGACCCAATATGTCATCTTTCTACTAAGGATGTTGTAAGAACAAGCCTTGTGTCCACAAGATGGAGAAATCTTTGGCAATCAGTTCCTGGATTGGACTTAGATACCAACACATTCAAGAACTTCGATGCCTTTGTGAGATTTGTTGAGAGGTCTTTTGATCCCCACAGGAACCAATCGATACGAAAACTGCGGTTAAGTTTTGGCGATTATAGTCGTGGTATGTGTGATCTCACTTCATGGATTGATGCTGTGACTACGCGTCAGATTTAGCATCTTGATGTTAATACTCTTAGCGTTACCACTGATGTGAGAGAGATACCCCTGAGTGTATATACATGTGTGACATTGGTACACTTACGACTCTGTGAGGTCACCTTGTGTAATGCTGAGTTGGTTTCCTTACCGTGCATGAAGATCATGGATTTACGACGTAATAGATATCTCAACGAGACCACGGTGCAGAAACTTATCTCAGGCTCTCCAGTTCTGGAAGATTTAACCATCATCAGATCTTCGGATGATGATCATAAGGCAAATGTTTTACAAGTACGCTCCCACATGCTAAAGAGAGTCTGTATAAATGAGTATACACAAGTTGTGATTGATGCACCTCTACTCCAGTATTTGAAAGTTACGGTTTCTAGAACAAAGAACTTTCAGATCGTCAATATGGGTTTCCCTGCCAAGCTAGTTATTGATTTCCCCTTCTTGATGGGCAATGCGTTATTCAAAAGCAGCACGACCCGTGACATCCTCACCGATATCGCGAGGGTCAGGGAGCTAGTTATTAGTAATGAGATTTGGAAGGTATACATGTCAACGTATTGACTATTCTTCCACGAAAGGTTCTCACCATAACATTCCTTTTTACTTGTTTACTTCTGTTTTCCAGGAAATCTTTCTATACTCGAATTCGGGACCAGTGCTTCAGTTTCGTGACCTATCCCGCTTGAATGTTAAAATTTCTAAAATCTATCTTGAAATGTTGCCAACCATTCTTGAGAGCTGCCCAAAACTAGAATATTTCGCACTGGTAATGAATAACTTTAAACCTCTAATTTATGCATATTGTTTGTGAAAATCTAGCTTGTGTGTATATTTCTCTACTCAATTTGTATTCTGCTGTTTTTGCAGGAATTGGTTGAGGAAAATAGAATGCCTTATATGCAGAACAGAGAAAAGGTGATGTTTTCAACAGTGCCTCGGTGTTTGGTATCATCGCTCAGGTTTCTTGAATGGAAACGTAAGATCTCAGGGTATGGAGGAGAAACGGAGCTAGTAAGATACTTCCTGAAGAATTCGACAATCCTGGAGAAACTAAGGCTTGATGTTTACTATACCGAAAAGTCTAAGTGTGACTTCATGAGAGAAGTCCTTACAATGCCAAGATCCTCTAGCGTTTGTGAAATCCATTGTTCTATAATTGCTAAACGTAGATGTGCTTGAACATTTTGTTCAAGGTTGATCTTTTTGATAGTTGAACTAGTTGAGTTGGCTGTATTAGGCTTTGAGCCACAAGCAAATATTGCAATTTAAGTCTTTCTTATGTTACTTTGTGGTTGCTGCTCTGTATCTCGAATTTGATGGATATTATCTCCATGAATTGTTCAAGCACTAATTAGGTCTTTTTATGTGTATATGTTCTTTTGCTAGCTGTTGTCTTGTTAAAGAATAGTCAAATTGCAGGAATCTGTTGGAACTTGGATTTTAATGCAAAGCCATACATCAAAGATCAGGCAAATAATCATATATCATGTCGCTTTAATGGTCTAATGCTGAGTTTGTTTCCTTACCTTGCCAAACTTGAAATCTCTCATATGCTTAACACTATTTCTCATATCTGTGAAAGGTTTTGCTTCTCTGTTTTTCTCAGGAATAGAATAGTAACTCTTAAGAAGATGTGTTACAAAGAGCTGAGTCGATTCAAATTTTCTTATGTGTCTGAGTCTTTGATTCAAAATATAAAGCTTAACTCTAGGTAAATTTCACTATTTATTTAAATAACATCATCATTTTAGATCTACTAAATATTTTTTTTATTTACTTGAAAACAAATTATGGTCGGAAAACTATGGAAATGTGTATAAATTTTAACCCAGATTGAATGGGTCATGTTGGATCGTTGGGCCTTTAATTTGTGTAACAAACAGTCACTATTTACCTCTCTCAATTCTATCCACCTCTTCAAGATCAGCAAGTACTTGTGCATTTGTAAGCACTCGTGACTCCATTCAAATGTCTTGTAAGCACTCTTTACGTTTGCCTCCTTGACTATCTGGTTGTTGTGTTTGAACACAATCTTCATCCTCCACTTGTGTCGTAGTGTCTTTGTTATTGTTTTCATCATCTTCACCCATCTGAAACATGAATAACTAGACATAAGTACGCAAAATAAAAATCCTAAGGTCCAACATATTGAGGTTTGGTGTCCTTCAAAGGGTTATTATGAAATCCCCATAAGCCTTTGTATCTGTGAGATGCTGGTATCCGTAAAACTTTTTGAGGTGGTCATGGCTAATGCCGAGTTTGTTTCCTTACACTTGCATCATAAAAGAGCCAAAAGCTTTGCATCTTCTTTATTATATTAGGTTTTTTGGTATATACCTAATTATATACAATATGTTATATATTTAATTTAATTTCTTTTGCACTATCATATTCATCTTGCTATATTTGCTTAAAAATTATTTCAAATATATAAAATTAAATACACTATAAATCACAATTCCGTGCGTATCACAGATTTTATACTAATATATCATTATTTCATGTATATCATATATTTTATTACATTATCATAATTTCGTGCATATCACGGAACACGATATAGTAGTATTTGTTATCTTATCTTAGTAAAGAAAATTTTCAAATTTTGATTAAATAAAAGTGAAAGACATTAATTTAAAGGATAAGATTTATTGTATTCAAATGAATTATAAAAGGTAAAATATCTTGTAAGTGAGATAAGAAATCTTTGGTTAGACCATTTTCAACCTTAAAAATGTTTCTTTCCTTTCCTCTCCTGAGGTTTATGGCATATAAAACTAAGTGAATCACACTACTCACTAAAGAAACATAAAGAGAACAATGTTATCACTCATTTTTCTCTCTTTTTCACCAGCAGTTATGTTTTGGTGATTGGCTTTGCTGGTTGATACTTATGTGAAATTGAATGTATGTTTGTGTATTCTATGGTTGTTCATCCTTACTCTGAACATCTTTTCCTTTGTTTTAGGCTATTGTTTGTCAGACTTTTGGTGACCGCGGTTTCGAAGAAACACTTATATTGTGAATCTTGTAAGGTTGAGGCTGTGCACGGGTGAAACTTCAAGACTTAGTTTCTCCAGGATTGTTGAATTCTTCAGAAAGTATCTTACTAGCTCTGCTTCTCCTTCATACCCTGAGCTAGCGGAGTTAGTAAGATACTTCCTAAAGAATTCGACCATTGAGAAACTAAGTCTTGATGTTTAATTTACTATAACGAAAAGGCTAAGTGTATCTTCCTTATAGAAGTCCTTACAATGCTAAGTGTGACTTCCTTATAGAAGTCCTTACAATGCCAAGATGCTCTAGTGTTTGTGAAATCCATTGTTCTATAATTGCTAAACGTAGATATGGTTGAACATTTTGTTTAAGGTTGATCTTTTAATTTGATTGTTAAACGTAGGAGGCTGTATTAGGCTTTGAGCCACAAGCAAATATTGCAATTTTTAAGTCTTTCTTATGTTATTTGGTGGTTGCTGCTTATGTAATGATCATTATCAATTGTATCTCGAATTTGATGGATATTATCTCCACATATTGTTCAATCACTAATTAGGTCTTTTTATGTATATGTTCTTTTGCTAGCTGTTGGCTTGTTAAAGAATAGTCAATCTGCAGGAATCTATTGGAAATTGGATTTTAATGCAAAGCCATAGATCAAAGATCACGGAAATAATCATACATCATGATCATGTCGTTTTAAAGGTTTCTATGTCAAAAATGATTATCTTTATGAGATGCCCCTAAGTATATATGTAAGGTCACTGCTGATGTGGTGCTTGAGCTAGAACAGAAGATAGAAGACTGAAGAATCCGGTGGGTTTATTGTTAGGGATCGTCTTCCTTAGATAGCAAAAGACATGTTTGTATTTTCCTCATATATGCTTATTGTTGTTGAGTGAAGAAGACGCTATGAGTCTCTCTAGATCATGATCGGAATCTTCAGGTTGAGTTCGCCATGAGACCTTGATCTTAGATTCTTTGTTATCGGTTTATCATCTTGTAATCATCTCTTACGATATCAATAAAGAGTTACAGAAGTTACGGTATTCTAAACCTAACAGTCACATACTTCCTCACCTTACCATAAAGGACAGTGTTAAGACAAGTGTTTTATCCACCAGATGGAAGAGTCTCTGGCTTTGGCTTCCTCATTTGGAATTGGATTCTCAGAGCTTCATGAGTTTTGGTAACAGATTTTTCGATTCTAATAGGGCTTCATGCATAAACAAGCTCAAGTTATATCTTGATGACGATGCAAACAATGTAGACGAAAAAAACAAACCCAATGTAGACGATGCCTCTTATTTCACGTCATGTGTTGAGGCTGCACGTAAACGTAAGGTCCAACATCTTGAGGTTTGGTGTCCTTCATGTAGGAACGCTAATTCTACAACATGGGCAAACTGAATAATTGTGAAGAAATTGCATAAACAAATATATAAACTTAATATATAATTGATACCAAACAGGAATTAGGAAGGAGATATATATGCAGAGTCGAGACGAATTTCTTTTCTTAATTCTGTAAACGCCCCGTAGTGTGACAGTTGCATGGCGTTTCGAATCCTAGGATACAACTGCATGATTCTTATGATTCGCACCACCCAAGATCATAAACTGTCGAACATATTTATGTGTTGTACTCTCAGAGAGAAAAAAAGAAGAAGAATGTGAAGAAATTGTTCATGTGTTTTCCTATGAAACCATGAATTCTATGAATGAGAAAGATCACCTTTGTGTTTCTTTTATAACCAAAAAACATTATTGGTCATAGTGAGAATAATGCTCAATTAATCCACCATTAATTTGAGTCATTTTTTTTTTTTGGTGAAGGACGGGAGATCAAGTCTCCCAATTATTATAAAGAAAAGGAAAATTACAATCTAACAGACCTTGGGCGCGCAGACCCAATAACATCGTCACTCAAGCGAACAAACTCCAAGAGGAGGAACAGACAAGGAATGAAAACCAAGAGGCAAAGAAAATGCATAGTTAGCCAACCCATCGGCAAGACGGTTGGTTTCCTTATACACATGAGAGATACGAACTATCCAGTCCCTCGATAAAAAGCCATGGCACAGACGTACCAGGAATGACAGAGGATGCATCTCATTGATCCCTGTCTGAAGAAAGCCCACCACTAACTTCGAATCTACTTCCAACTCCAACCTTGTAACCCTCTTTTCCCAAGCAATATAAAGGCCATAATACACACCCCAAAGCTCAGCCAATGGAGCCGTACATCGCCCTATATTCAACGAAAAACCACCACACCACTCGCCGTATTCATCCCTTAACACCCCTCCCACGGTCGCTAGTCCCGGATTTCCATGACTTGCTCCATCCGTATTGAGTTTCATCCAGCCATGTGATGGAGCTATCCACCCAATCAGCCGTTCCACTCTCACCCCACCGACTGTGCTCATCTTACATGTCTCATGAGCTTCTTTGACTTCTTTTGATAACTCCTTAATAAACCGAACCCTATCCCGGCATTTTCTGCTTCCACCAAAGACGTTATCGCACCGCCACTTTCAAGCCCACCACACGATCATGGAGAAAATCGTAGACCACCGGCTACCAAACAATTCTGTCTCATCCCTTAGGTTCCAAAAAAGCCATTCAAGCAGTGATTGAGCAAAGAAATTATTCCTTCTTCTCGCAGGCACTATTCTGACCCATAACCCTTCCATGGCCGAACAGTCTCTGAGAATGTGCAAGATACTTTCTACACCACTCTAACACACTTGGCAAAGGTCGGTATTACACATGTGGTGTCGATATCTTTCTTCATTCGTCAGTACTGATTGATTCCCAACTGACCAAAGAAATAATCGCACCCTCTCTGGTGCAACAACCTTCCAGATCCGCTCGTAAAATCTGCTTACATCAGGTCGCGGACAATCCTCTCTTGTAAGTAATTTGTATGCCGATGCGATCGAGAATTCCCCATCCGGGCTCTCACTCCATGAGATACGGTCCCGAGCACCAGTTACATTATCAAGTACCACTGACATCAATTCCAACTTAGACTGTTCCGATATGTAAGGGATGATACGACTTAGGTCCCACCCGCCACCATCTCTCCCCATATCCCGAGCCAGTACCGTTTCATACCCTAATGGTAGTTCTCTCACCGCCCCTTCCGCTAGCTTTCTCTGAGCCAACCATCGGTCAGACCAGAACCGTATACTACCACCCTCGCCAAGCACCCAACTTCTACCTGGGTTCACCACCTCCCTTAAGCCTAGAGTTATACTTCGCCAACTCTGTGACCAATTACTCTTTGGTGCCAACGAGCTAACATCATGAACATCTCCAACCTTATACTTCTTTCGCACTAACCTCGCCCATAAGCTGTCATGATTATGCAATAACCTCCAACCTAGCTTGGCAATTAGAGCTTTATTCATAGCTGCAGCCCTTCTAATCCCGAGACCTCCCTCAGCCTTTAGTACCGTAATTCGATCCCAAGCCACCATATGCATTTTATCACCCCATAAGAACGATCTTGCTACCCGATCAAACTTCTCCAGAATAGATTTAGGCATACAAATCGTACTCATCGCGTGTACCAGAATAGAAGACAGTACTGATTTTGTCAGTGTAACCCGACCTGCAAAGCTCAAAGCGCGGCCTTTCCACCCCGCCAATCGAGAATTCATCCTCTCAAGAGTCTCCCCAAATGTATCTTTATTAATCCTCTTCTGTAATACTGGCATGCCGAGGTACTTGCCCAAGTCTTTAGTCGCTTTGATCCCACTAGCATCGCTAATAATTTTTGCCAAGTCTCTCGAAACATTTTTAGAGAAAAAAATCTTAGACTTTTCCAAACTAACCTTCTGTCCAGACGCATTACAAAATCCCTCCAATGTATGTCTTATGATCTGTATTTGTGCCACTAACGCTTCCGCGAACAAAATAAGATCATCAGCAAAGCATATGTGAGAAAGTTTCGGCCCCCCTCGAGAGAGACTGATAGGTTTCCACTTCTTCTCCATAATGGATCTCTCTATCATATGGCATAGTCTCTCCATACACAACACAAACAAATATGGTGATAAAGGGTCCCCTTGCCTCAGACCCCTCATTGGCTTAAAAGAGCTTGTTCTCTCTCCGTTCCATAATAGGTTCATCTCGGGTCCCGTCACACATTGCATAATCCAATGCGTCCACTTCTCCGATAACCCGGTGGCGATGAGTGTATCCTCTAAGAAGTCCCAGCGAATTCGATCATAAGCTTTCTCAAGGTCAAGATTTAACAACATCCACCCTTTCCTCCCCTTCTTGCGTCTCATCGAGTGTACTGCTTCTTGTACCACTACGATATTATCCGCATTTAACCTCCCTGGGATAAAACTTGATTGAGATGGCCCAATTAGCTATTCATCACACTTTTCAGCCTCCCCACCATTGTCTTGGTAATGATTTTGAACAAAACATTACAAAGACTTATCGGCCAAAATTGCCTAATCTTCTCCGGCTTCTGTACCTTTGGGATAAGAACAATGAGTGCATCATTGGTATTCGGCGGGAGACTCCCTGATTCAAAAAAATCCAAAGCAAACTTCACCACCGAGTTCCCCACTACATCCCAGCACTCCTGGTAAAACACCGGTTGAAAGCCATCTGGCCCTGGTGCCTTAAATTTCCCCATCTTTCTAATTGCCATTGCGATCTCCTCCTCTAAGAAAGGTTTGTTTAGCTCTCGTACCTCCTCGTGATGCTGCCTCACAAACCCATCTCTCTGTAAGAACTCAACAACCGGTTCCACATCATCCAAAGAATACAACTTCTTGTAGTACGCCACAGCTAATTCTTCCAAATCATTTTTATAGGATACCCATGTTCCATCATCTTTTTTCAGCATATCTATCCTATTTCTCCTTCTTCTAATCACAGTAGAAGTGTGAAAGAACGATGTATTCCGGTCACCCAACGCGATCAATTTTTCCCTTGATTTTTGGGACCAAACCATCTCCTCTTGTTCTAACACTACCTTAAACTCTCTGAGTAGGACCGATTCCTTCTGTAACATATCATCTGTTTGGTACTGCTCAAGTGATTCTTGTATATCCTTAATCTCCTTCATGAGTTTCTCCTTTCGGACCTGCACATCACCGAACACCTCCTTATTCCATTTTTCAAAACACGCTGCAAGCTAGCCAACGCTCTCGGTGTTGAAATGTCACTCTTCCATGACGAAACCAGTAGCTCTTTGAAGCTCGCGTGGCTCAACCAGGCGGCCTCAAAACGAAACGGGCGTCGACGCGGGTTATTGCTACTGCTCGGGGCCAACTGCACATACAATGGAACATGGTCTGATGATAGAAAGGGAAGATGAGTAACCGACGCTTCCTGCCACTTCAACCGAGCCTGTGCACAACAAAGAACCCTATCCAATCTTTTGGCAACAAACGAGCTCGTAACACGTCCTCTTCTCCATGTGTATTTGTTGCCACTAAATCCCATATCAATAAGCATTTGACTATTAATCCAGTTGATGGGTGCGAAAGTAGACACACTCTCTGCGTTTCACCTAAGAGAACCTAGGCTTTTAAACCTCAATAAAACACACCACTGAGCTGCAAGTGCACAGCTAATCGCGTGTAGTATTTGAGGGTCGATCCCACAGAGACTAAGAATGCGCAACGAATTCCTAAGGACAAAGGATAGGCTAAGACTAAATAAAGAGGGGATTTTTGTGGTTTCCTAAGTGTCACTCTTAGGGTTGTCCTAATTCTAAGCTAAGCTAAAACTAAACTAACTAAACTAAACTAGAAGGAAAAGCTAACTAAAACTAAAGACTACTAACTAAGGAAGCTATAACTAAACTAAGGAAACTAAAGAACTTCAAAGAACTAGACGCTATTTCTAAACGGGTTTAACTATCAATATTAAAGACGTTGGGCTCTTAGGGGAACATCTCCAGGGTTTCACAAAATCAGGGATTGCTAGGTATTGATCTATTACTTGGTTTATTTAACTCACTAACTCGAACACTAAATTGAACCCTCCTACGTTCGCTTACAGGCTCCTAAACTCCATAGACCCGACAGTGTCCTGGTCACCCTCTTTTGGGAGGCATGAAGTCAGCTTAAAGAATAAGTTCGATATGTCCTAGACGTTAACACTAACCCATGTACCTTAGTACATACAGAGACTAGCTCGGTCAGTCTTCCTAGCTGGGTCCAACAACTCCTAAAGGTTTTGTCAAATAAAAGCTATCTAAAATAGTCGCTTGTCCACGGACGGCCTATCCGCTTCAATACGCAGTTAATATAAGCTAGAAGATAGAGTCGCGCAATAAACCCTACAGATCTAAAGATCTAGATCTAATAACCTAAGCAATCGATGATCCTATGAAAACCCTTTCGAATCACCCCATAAAACCCAACAGAGAAACTACTCGCTCATGGCGAGTCGAAACATGACAACGATTAAAAGAAAGAACAAAAGCATAAAATAAACGATAGATTGGTGAAAGCAAAGGGGTTCGGATCTGATCTCAAAACAACAAGTGTAAAGAAACTAGATCTTCTCCTAAACAATAAAGTAAAAGCGAAAGAAACTAAAGACAAAGAGAATAGGAAACGATGCTTGAAGAGACGTCCAAGGAGGCTCCTCAAGGCTTCAGATCTTCTTCTTCTCTAGGGCTGCTGTCGTGGTGTTATGAGAGCATGTCGAAACCCTAGGGTTAAGACTTTTATTTATAGGCTTCACGGCATCGGCGAATTAGGGTTAGGGTTTTCGTCGGTCAAAACACGGTGTCTTGGGCCAAACGAAATGGGCTTCTTATGTTGCACTTCTAGGGCTTTGAGGCGGCTAAAATCGTGGGTCTTGGCCGCATGGTCGGATCCTCAGTGTGCGGTGGATGGGTACTTGGCCGCATGGTCATCGCGTGGCCGCGCAGCTAGACAGGTCGGTCTTCAAACGATCATAACTTCTGATTGACAACTCAGATTTGGATAATTCCACTTGGAGGAGAATCTTGACTCTTTAAGCTTTCCAATGAAACCAAAATCTCCCAATTTGGTTCACGGGAACATCTTCAACGAATGCCAAACTTCTGATGGTCCAAAACTGTCCTGCAAGTCCTTTTTATCCTTTTTCAGCTCCTTTTCTCTAAAACCTGTAAAAACTCTTTGTTCTTGCTAATACCTGATTATTGGCTTATTTATATTAGAAATACATAAAAACCTTTATAAAACCTTTTGAAAACCATAGCTAAAATGGGCGAAAAACCGATGTTATCACCAGTCACCAAATGCCAATGAATCTGATGAGAGATTACCATTCGCACCCGTCTTCTCATCTAGTCTAATAATGGTGTTAAAATCTCCTCCCACCACAAGGGGACCCTCCACACCACTTATTACCTCACTGAGTTGACTCCATAAACCAGTCCTCCGACTCACAGACGGTGCCGCATACACCACAATCAAATTCAAAGTCTCATGATCATTTACTATCTTCGCAAAAATAAACAGATCCAATGACTTCACTATCTCAACATCACCAACATCCGATCTCCATAACAGCCACAAACCCCCTGACTGACCCACAGCATCAACACGAAATGACTTGTCAAATCCCAAACCTTGACAGATACGGCTCGCCCTATCACCTCCTGCATGAGTTTCGAACACTGCTAGGACGTCCGTTTTAAATTTCTTCAAGATTTATCGAATCGATCGTCGAAAATTGGGTTTATTCGCCCCCCGGCAATTCCATAGGATGCAATTCATCATTTAATTGTTGTAGCAATATAGAAACGACGGGGACAACTGTTATGCCCGCTCAACCTCCGTTGATGAACCAGCCTTCTCCGTCTGCTGATCATCTTCCATATCCGTCGAGTTCTCTGTCACCGTAGTCTCTTGAGCTTGCTCAGCAACAACCAATTGCAAGTTCTGACTTTCCTCTTGAGTACATGTGACATCGCTATGTTTTTCTTGTCTTTCTGTTTCAAAACTCCACCAGGGCGTCCAACTGTGTTTCCCTCTCCACGCAATCGTTTTCCGGAGGAAGACAACTCTGTTTCCTTTCGTGAATGGTCAAAGACTCCTCCACTTATGGGCCTTTGGTTATTAGCCTGTTTATATTTCCCACTACTAGGCCCATTTAATTTGCCTCCACCAGCTCGCCTCTCCTTAACTCCCTCACGAGGCCCACCTCGACTATCTGCACCAACATTAAATGGCCCACCTAATTTTACTTGTGCATCACTCTTTGCACCCCCCTTTGATTTTTTGAAATCGCATTTTCCTTATCTTTTCCAGCAGATATCGCGCCTTCCTGTATCTCTGGTGATCCCATATCTACTCCCAACGTACCAAATCTGTTTGACATCTCAACAATTTCCATATTAGATTTTCCCGAGATATCTTGAAGATTTCTTCCCAACTCAGTCCCAGAACCACCCGCCGCAAACACCACCTTCTTCGCCGGTGGTTGAGACTTCCGACTTCCTCTTCTCACCTCTGTAAAACCATCATTCACCTAGTGCTGACTCGCCACAACTTTCTCCGGCACCCTTGCTAGTTCCTTCTCCTTCGTTTGCTCGATTATCCGTATAGGACAATTATGAACCAAGTGTCTATAAACACCACACTGCGAGCAAACATTCGGCAGACCCTCATATACTACCAAGTAGTGTTCTCCGTTGATCATCACAGTCTTCTTCAATGGTTTCGAGAGGTCCACCTCCATACATACCCTAGCAAAACGAGCTCTTTCAAAATGAAGTGTAGCTGAATCCACCCGAACCGGGTTTCCCAGCCCACTAGCTATCCCTAACAAGATTTCTTCGTGATAGAAATTCACTGGGATATGTGACAAGCGCACCCACACCGGTGTTGTCACAATATCATCCATCAAAGGATTAAATTCCGGAGTCCAGGCCTTCACCATGAGATGACTACCAAATTCCCTCCACGGTCCCCCGGATAGGGCTGCCAAGTACTCTTCCTCCTTCTCAAAACGAACCATGAAAAACTGATGTGGGAGATCCATGACGTTCATCCCCCCGTGGGCTTCCATAACTCCCTCAGCTTCCTTATCAACACTGAAATGTTGATATTCCTCCCGAGAACTTTTACTATCATGCATTGTTTCCACAGCCCGTTCATCGCTTCCAGCACCTCCGCACCAATAGTGATCACCGGCTCACCCGCTTCACCATCTGGGAATTCCACTTGCATCCTGGCCTTTACAAACTCAGCATCGATCATCCGTTTTGGCCTCGGTATCCCGCCACCACTGCTTCCAACCACTTTGCCAACCCAAACCTTCGCCGCATCTGGAGGATCACCCGGTGGCCTCCCCCGATCATCGATATCCGCCATCGTAGCATCTTGTTCACCTAGGGCTAAAACCCTAGCGTCGCTTTTTTTCTCCCATCGCTCTCAACTTTTTGATCGTCCGCTTTGTTCTATCAAATTTTTACCATTAATTTGAGTCATTATGGAGAGAAAAATGTTACAAATATTTTCCAATAAATATGAATAAATATATGTATTAATGAGGTGACTTTTTTAGCTTGACCGAATTAAATTATGTAGTGATCAAGTACAAAACTAAAACGGGCTGTAAAAAGACAACGAGCCCAAACACGACCCCAAACCCGACTCGGCTCGACGGTACACGAAAGTTTGTTGCTCTCTCCATAATTCGTCTCAAGGCTTTGCTTTCGAAGCAACCCACTTTGGACTTCCATTTCTCATTCAACTTAACTCCAATTTTGACATATGAGTACACTACTTTTTAGTGCTCGCGGCGAAGAATTTATCGCTCTCATATTCCGCTTATTCCGATAAAGGAATTTCCCGGAAAGTTGCCCGGAAAACAACCGGCGCAACATGTCTTAAAATTGAGTTCCAACACTTCAGAGGATTATTATGATTCGTATATGTGAGACGCTGGTATCCTTAAAACTCTTTGAGGTGGTCATGGCTAATGCCGAGTTTGTTTCCTTACATTGTCTGAAGACTATGCATTGGAAGTATATTTGTTTTCCCAATGAGGGACTCTTAATTCTCATCTTCTTTTTCATAAAAGCTATAGGGACTCTTAATCTAGCATGGAATAGTCACAACTCATTGTTATTGATCTAGTCGTCCTCAAATTCGTGAGCGACCTTATCAGGTAGAAAATTTAGTAACCGATCCTAATTTAATTGTAAGGAATATTTCTTTTCCCTATTATGTGGTCTTATAGTTATCCGTTTTCTATTGGAATATTGTTATTCCTTAATATATTTGGAATCCAATTAAATTGGTAATTAATGAGTTTGTCATAATCTATCTCTATTTTGATGGACGATTGAGATTAAATCCTAAGGAAACCCTAAAGAGGAATTAGGTCCTCTCTCCACCTATAATATGTGCCTTTAGTCCATCATAAAGACATCCCAAATAGAAACACAACACATAATAGTATTGTTCATAGGCAAGGGGAGAGAAACCTAAATCTCTTAAACTAAAAGATCAAGATTTCAGGAAACCGTTCATCAAGACAATCTCGACTACAATGATTGGAGGTACTCAACTAACCCTCCATAATAGTTTTATCATGTAATCAATCATGTTGTTTAAACGATCTTAGGGTTCATGTTAAAATTAAGCTAACATTAATTTCATGGAGATTAAGATAACAACGTAATTTTTCTTACAAATAAGAAGGCACGTACAAACTAAAGACATGAAATGAAAAACGAAAACAAAAACAAAAAACTTCAAAATCATCATCAATTAATTTTTTTTCAGTGACAAGAACTCATAGATTGATTGATAGTTTTGTTATTATTATTATTTATTATCTTTACTCAATCAATAAAAACATGACATCAAAGATTCGTGAACAATCAATTTCTTGACAAACATAGAAAACTATGAAACTGAGATATTTTATTAAAGATACACATCTTGTGGCCTACGTTATCTCTAACATATTTTAGTGAAATTTAAAACCAAATGGCGTTTATGAAACTCAAGATCTCCAAATTTTAAACATTATTATGTCTCGTGTCCACAACTCATGGCCCGTCTAGGACCTCCAAAATTTTCGAGCCTATCAGCTACAAAATTAGTCCCCCAAAAAATATTTTAATTGCAAATAAGCTCCAAATTTATAGAATTTCAAAATGTACAAGTTTTTAAATTATATCTAAGAACCCTCCAATTTTTTTTGGTTTGCTTCGGCCTCTTATTTTTCAGGTAGGCCCTGACACTAATTTAAATAATTAATCTTCACTTGCAATCTTGCATCATAAAAGAGCCAAAACAATTTGCTTCTTCTTAATTCTTTTAGGTTTTTTGGTATATGCCTAATTATATACAATATGTTATATATTTAATTTAATTTCTTTTGCACTATTATAATCATCTGGCTATATTTGCTTAAAAAAAATTCAAATATATAAAATTTAATACACTATAAATCACAATTCCATGCGTATCACATATTTTGTACTAGTATATCATTATTCATGTATGTCATCTATTTTATTATGTTATCATAATTTTGTGCATATCACGGAACTCAATGTAGTAGTATTTGTTATCTTATTTTAATAAAGAAAACTTTCAAATTTTGATTAAATATAAGTGAAAGACATTAATTTAAAGGATACGATTTCTTGTATTCAAAAGAATTATAATAAGTAAAATATCTTGTAATTTAGATAAGAAATCTTTGGTTAGACCATTTTCAACCTTAAAAATGTTTTTCTCCTTTCCTTTCCTGAGGTTTATGTCATATAAAACTAAGTGAATCACACTATTCACTAAAGAAACATAAAGAGAACAATGGTAATGTTATCACTCATTTTTCTCTCTTTTTCTACAACGATTATGTTTTGGTGATTGGCTTTGGTGGTTGATACTCGTTTCTCTGTGACATTGAATGTATGTTTGGGAATTATTCTATGGTTCTTCATCCTTACTCTGAACATCTTTTCTTTTTTTTAGGCCACTGTTTGTATGACTTGTGGTAACCGTGGTTTCGAAGAACCACTTTTATATTCTGAATCTTGTAAGGTTGAGGATGTGCACCGTTGAAACATCAAGACATAGTTTCTCCAGGATTGTTGAATTCTTCAGGAAGTATCTTACTAGCTCCGCTTCTCCTTCAAACCCAGAGCTTATGGTTTTTGGGTATGAAGGAGAAGCGGAGCTAGTAAGATACTTCCTGAAGAATTCGACAATCCTGAAGAAACTAAGGCTTGATGTTTACTATACCAAAAAGGCTAAGTGTGAATTCCTTATAGAAGTCCTTACAATGCCAAGATGCTCTAGTGTTTGTGAAATCCATTGTTCTATAATTGCTAAACGTAGATATGGTTAAACATTTTTTTTTAAAGTTGATCTTTTTGGTCGTTAAACGTAGGAGGCTGTATTAGTCTTTGAGCCACAAGCAAATATTACAATTTAAGTCTTTCTTATGTTACTTTGTTGTTGCTGCTCATGTAATGATCATTATCAACTGTATCTCGAATTTGATGGATATTATCTCCACAAATTGCTCAAGCACTAATTAGGTCTTCTTATGTGTATATGTTCTTTTGCTAGCTGTTGGCTTGTTAAAGAATAGTCAAATTGCAGGAATCTTTTGGAACTTAGATTTTAATGCAAAGCCATATATCAAAGATCAGGGAAATAATCATACATCATGATCATGTCGCTTTAAAGGTTTTCCTATGTCAAAAAAGTTTATCTTTATGAGATGCCCCTAAGATAAAAAGTTTAGCTTTCCTGGAGATTAAGATAAAAACGTAATTTTTTTTTATGAAATAAGAAGATACGTAAAAACTAAAGACATGAAATCAAGAACGAAAACAAAAAACTTCATCATCGATTAATTTTTTTCAGTGACAAAAACTCATAGATATTGATAGTTATTTTTATCCCTATACTCGATCAAAAACCATACACAGCTTGTGGAGAGAACGGAATGGATGACGCCATGGTGACGCTCCCATCCCAGCTCCAACCTTAATACGACTCACTGACAAGAATGTTCGCAATCGGTCTATAATGAGTCCTCAAATCCAACGGTGCAATCAAGAGTTATGGCCGATTTATTGAAGGCATGTCAACCTGCCGACCAAGCTGACGTGGACGAGAGTCAGGATCGACCGGTCCAATGTTAGGATCGATTGGTCCTGTGAAGAAATGCGGCCCAAGCTCATGGATCGATCAATCCGGCCCAAGGATCGACAGGTGATGAGTCTTATTTTTATCGTTTTTAGTCTATGTTTTAGGATTGTATTTTGAGTCAACTAACCTATATTATATAGATATTAGGACTATTTGCTTTACTTAGTGATTTACAGGTCTAAAGAGAGAATATTGGAAAATAAAGGATTTTGGATCAAATAAGAGTGCAAATGGGCTAAGCATGAAGAAGTCGACCAATCGTGAAGAAATGAAGAAGGATCGACCGATCCACACCAAGGATCGATCGATCCATAAAGAATTACGACCCACGGTTGAAGAGGCGGCTGAACCTACCAACTAGGCCCATGGACCGTTCGATCCAATCAAAGGCTTTGGCCCAAGACGAAAAGACGGTGGGATCGACCGATCCACACCGAGATCGATCTCCGCTTGCCGACTCTCCAAGGATTTCCATTTTTCTTCTTTCCATTTTCTTTCTCTTTTTCCTTTTGCGGCCTCTCTCCCTTTACTATATAAAGAGGGGCTCGCCTCTTGTATTTACACACAATTCATTATCTCCCTTTTAGAGTTTGTAAGAGATTCTCATCTCAATACACTCTTAGTTTTATTTTATAAAGATGTCTCTTTATTGTTTCATCTTTGTTTCCTTTTTTATGTTTAAGTAGTTTCCTTATTAGGCTAGGGTTTCTTTGAAGGGATGTGATCGATTATTAGGTTGTTAGTTTGGAAATTTATTTTATAGTTCTTCTTCTATATTTGTTCTTAATGCTAGGGCTTGAGTAGCTAACTTATTCTAGATCATAGGTAATTAATCGTGGCATCAGAAGTGCTGTTTAGTTGCTGGAACTAATATAGTCGAGCAAGTAATCCATGGCCAAAACACCCATTGTAGTCGTGGCATCTTGTGAACATATCAATCCTGTTGTTAATGCTAGTCTTACTTTGTTAGGATCACGCGAGAGCCGTTTTCTAATTTAGTATTGCTAAGTTAGACATTGGTAGTGACATGCGACTTGCCTTTATTATCGTGAATTGAGTTCATGAACATATCTTATTATTTCCAATTTAATTGATTTAATTCTTTTGTCACATCCCGGATGGATTCCCTACGCCTAATATTCTTTTATTATTTATTTGTTTATTTTATTTTCTTGTTAGGTTGTTAGAAAACAAACTCTATTTTATTTTGTCTTAGCTTAATTTAATCTATTAATTTAAAGTGTATCTCTGGTCTCTGTGGATTCGACCCTAAAGTACTACTATGATTACCGTATTTGAGCTGGTATAGTGTATGATAGGTTTTATTTGTTTCGTGATGATCAAATTGGCGCCGTTGCCGGGGACCAATAGATACCTTTAGAGATTTAGAATTGAATTTAGTCTAAGATTTTATTTTTTTTCGTATTATACTAATTATTTTATTTTTTATTTTTATTTTCAGGTGCATGCAATTGAGAAGCCACAAGGCTATCGATTTAGTTGCACTCTCTAACAAAGAACTAGGCCGTTTGGAACGAAGAAAAAGAACCAACTCCGACCCAGCTGAGATGAATCCCCAAGATGTGCTACCAGAAGGAGCTAATCCACCTGCTGCTGAAGGAGGGAACAATCCTCCACATGTCCAACCTGCTGCTGCCGGACTGATCGGTCTCATTCTCGGACCGAACGATCCTCGTGCCCCTGGACCGATCGATCTACCACCTGGACCGGTCGATCCTGTCGCTGCTGCACGTCCTGCTCGTACGCTTGGTGAGCAGGATACACCGGACCGCTTCTATGCCAACCGGTCTGCGCTTCGTCCTCCGAATCCCACACGTCAGGACTATGAGATCAAGTATAGCCTGATCAACCTCGTCCAAAACCGTTGCTTTAACGGGTTGCCCACGGAGAACCCGATGGATCACATCGAGGCATTTGAAGCGCTGTGCAATACCACGAAGGCTAATGGAGTTCCCTACGACTATCTGAGGCTGACATTGTTCAAGTTCTCACTTGCGGATAAAGCGTTGCGATGGCTCAAGATGTTAGAGCCCGGTTCCATTACCAACTGGGAAGCGTGTCGTGCTAAGTTTCTAAATCACTTCTACACGAAGGCCCGATCAGCACGCATGCGGAACCAAATCGTTGCTTTTAAGCAAAGGGCAACCGAGACTTTCAATGAAGCTTGGGAACGATTCAAGAAGTACGTGAAGGACTGCCCCCATCACGGCTACACTCAAGAAAGCCTCATTACCTTCTTCTATGGCGGGATCGATACTCAATATCAGATGGCCCTTAACACTGCAAGCAAGGGAGATTTCTCGACCAACACTGTGGCACAAGCGACAACACTTATCGAGAACTTGGCACGGAGTAACAGCGATCATGCTCCTGAGTATGACCGATCAGTCAAGGTGAAACCAGTTGAGACCGAAGCACTTAAGGATCTCACGCAGAAGGTAAACCTTCTTCTTGCGCGTGAGCAGCAACCTATGAAGGCATGTGAGTTGGATGAAGATGAAGACTTAGAGGAGCTTAACTACGTTGGAGGTTACCGTGGTTTCAACCCCAATTACCGGAACCATCCTAACCTCTCCTATCGAAGCAACAACGTGGAGAACCCACAAGACATGGTCTACCCTCCACGCCAACAAGGAGGTTTCAACAAGCCATCTACGTTTCCGCCTAAGCCAGCTGCCCCTCAAGAGAACAAGCTGGAGACGATGATGCACTCTCTGATCGAGAGCCACCAAAAGAGTGCATCCGAGATCAATGCTAAGATTGACGGGATGTATGGTGACCTTAATGGAAAGTTCACTACTTTGGCAACAAGAGTGGACTCGTTGGATAAAAGGGTTTCATCTATGGCTTCCAGCTCCAAGGGTAAAGAAGCTTGCAATGCTGTCATGACTCAATCTGGAGTCAATACAAGCTTCAAGACCGGTGCATTCAGAGATACTGCGGATTTTCAGAAGCCAGGATCGACCGATCTCCTGCTCAGATCGACCGATCCTCCTGCTGGTTTCACTCTGCTGACCCGAAAGGTCAGATCGACCGATCCTACCTCAGAACGATCGATCCGTGCTACTGCTCCAGGCGTTCCTGATTCGTTTTCAAGTAAGCACTACAAAAAAATAGTTGTTTTACATCATTTATTTTTAATATTTGTATCAATTATAAATGATGCAAAAGACTTTTGTATCACTTAAAAAAATGATTCTGGAAATTTTGATGCAAATAATTTGTATCACTTTATGAAATATATACATCAGTTATTGTAATTGATGTCAATATGTGTCAGTTTTAAAAAATGATGTTAACTTTTATATCAATTATTTTAAATGTTGTTAACATTTGTAACACTTGTAATAACTGATGCTATATATTACAATTACGTCACTTTTAGATAATTGATACAAGATGTTGTTTCATATTTAGCAACTTTACAATTCTAAATTTTAATTAATTAAAAATATTTTCGTAAATTTTAATATTTTTAAATAACTTTATATACATATTTAAATTAATATGTTTAAAAAATAATTGAGATGTCAAATGACTACAAATTTATTCGGGAGTGAGGGCTTTCTTCGAAGAGAAATTGTATCCTTCTTATGTTTGTTTCCGATGTGGGACAAACAAGATTTTTAAAACATTGTAGTTTGCATCACTTTTTAACTGATACCAACTAATAAAAAAATACATCATTTATTTAATTGATATAAATTTATATAATAACATCAATTTTGTTAAAATGAAACAAATTAACATGATTTAGCATCAAATATATTGAATTGATGTTAAATTAATTAATAATAACATCATTTATTTTAATTGATGCTAAAACATCTATATTTGTCTCATTTATAAATAAATGATTTAAAATAGAATCATTTAGTTTTGTGATACATTTTAAGCGATTTATTTTAACCTTTTTTTTTGTAGTGAAGAATGATGCACACTTCGTTGCTAAGGCTGATGTACTTCCTTACAAGCCTCAGAGTCCTTACCCATCGATGCCTAAGGCCAAGATCGATGAGAAGAAGTACAACCGGTTCAAGGAGATCATTGGTGAATTGATGAAAGAAGCTACGTTCTCCGAAGCTTTAGGAGATCTCCCATTCTTGAAGAAGATCTGCAAGGATGTTATTGATGGTGTCGAAGACCCTGCAGAGGTTGATGCTTACTTGGCAAGACGGAAGGAGGCTAGAGCTCCAAAACTTGTCAAAGTGGAGAAACTCGAAGATCCGGGCAAGTTTGTGGTGCCGTGTTCGATTGATGGAGAAGTTTTCAAAAATTCCCTGTGTGATTCAGGATCAAGCGTGAATGTCATGTCTATGGCGACCGTCCGTAGGCTTGATCTCCAAGGGATGGAGACTTCTAATTGCTCTTTGAAGTTTGCTAACGCTTCCACAACAACTCCGCAAGGCTTTATTGGTGATGTGGAAGTGCGTATAGGCAACCACCTAGTGCTCGCCGACTTCCATGTAGTAGAGATGAGTGGAGGTTCGGAAACCCCTTTGATCTTGGGACGTGCGTTCTTGACCACGGTTGGAGCCGTGTTTGACCTTGAAAAACCCAAGATGACCTTCACTAAGATTGACAAGAATGTGGCTTACCATTCGGTGCTCGAAGCCAATCATTTGGGATCCAACTTTGCCGATGTGTTCGTGGTGATGAAGAGAACGCCTCGTATCCGCGTGAATCACCAATGGCTTTTCCCTCCGCATAATGCCCAAGTTGCCAAGAGAGATTGCAATTGCAACCCCCATGCGTTGATCCCACCGTGAACAAAGAAGAGATGGGAGATGAGATTCATCCACATGATCTCAACATGTTTGAAATGCGAGTGAGGATGGTGCCGGATGATTATAGTTTCGAAGAAGCTTGGTTAAATTACCCCGGTTTGCAAAAGTGCTTTTAGAGGAGTAGGGAACCTCTCTACGCCATCGAAGCACACTTTTATCGGGCACGAGAGAGAAACGCGGAGAGAAGATGCCTTCCCAAGATGGAAGATCCTGGTTGCTTCGTGATTCCATGTGCTATCAACGGTACCTCGGTGTACAATTGCCTTTGTGACTCGGGAGCCGGAACAAGTGATCCCAACCGCCATCGCTTCCCGATGTGGGATCACCAATTGCTTCCCATCCACAACAAATCTCTACGTGGCCGACGAATCCGTGGTGGTACCAAGAGGAGAGCTTCACGATGAGATGGTGCGAATCGGTGATGTAGATGTTCCCACGGACTTCAAGGTTGTAGATGTGCCTGGGAGGCGTCAACAAGTCATTTCCGGGAGAGCCTTCTTGAACACAGTTGGAGCTGTCATTGATACTCCAAATCGGCGAGTGTGCTTCACCAATGTCGACAAGGAGGTCTTCTATCATGTCATGCCAAGAGGGAACGCGGTGCGACCCATTCGTATCGAAGAAGGAAGTCGCAATGTGAGCATCTCAGGAGGACGAGTTGGAGGTCCGAGGACTCGTTCACAAGCCTAGAATAAAGAAAGTCAAGCTATAGACTTAAAACAAGCGCTTCCGGGAGGCAACCCGATGTTTTTGTACTAACTATTATGTTTTGAGCTTTTGGTTTTTGTTTCTTTTGATTTTTAAGACTATTTATAAGTTGAGGATTTAATCAGTGATCAATGAGGATTCCTAAGTGTTTCAGGAATAGGTTTTAATCGCATTAAGATGCGTATTTTTGGCGATCAGACACTTAGGATCGATCGATCTTCACTCTGGATCGATCGATCTCACCTGGATATTCAACCGAGGGACAAAAGCCTCGGGATCAACCGATCTACACCAGGGATCGATCGATCCCGACTCAGGTATTTCGAAAAAAATGGATTTCCGGTTTGAATCGGTTTATTCACTCGATTCAAACCGGTTTAACCCGGTTTTTGGGCCAATAAATCGATGGAGATCGAGCCCTCTCTCTCCTCCATCGATCCCCAACCTCCATTGCTCTCTCTCTCTAAAACTTCAATCCTAAAAATCTCTCTCAATTCTCCATTGTTTTTGTTGATTTTTGGTGCTAAATCATACTATTTCTCGAGCCCTATCTGATCCCCCTACACCCAATTCGTTTCGACCAAGGTTTTGAGTTCGATTTTGAGCTTAGGTTTTCGGGTTGTTACACTTTAGGGTTTTAGAACTTTGTAATCCTTTGAAATTAGGTTGAATTAGGTTGTTGGGAATGCTCTGGGGTTGATAGTTTCTCTGTTTTGAAATGCCATTGATTTGCTTGTGAGAAACTTGAAAATTTTGTGTTAAGCATTAAAATTTCGATTTTAGATGTTTAGAAATGTAATTTGGTGGATTGAGAGAGATGATTGAGTTCAAGAGAGTGCTGATTGCATGTGTTTCAAGCCATTACATGTTTCGATTTTTCTGTTTTGCATTTCGCGAGTGCGATAGAATTTTCGATTTTATGTTTAATTGGATGTTATTTTTGCTTGCGTCGCACTGCTTTGTTTCTATAAGTTTCTAAAATCGCTTTGATTTTTGTTAAAACTTTGTGAAATGTACTGATTTGTGTTTAAGTATTTTCTGTTTTCAGGAAATGGCTCCAAGACGACGTAGCGGCAAAGAACCTGCCACCGGAGAGAGAGAGTGGACCCAAAAGGATGACGACAACACCATTGCACTCCGAGCCTGCAAGTTTGAGCCCACACGGTTTCTGGAGACCGATGTCCTGAGTGCGATGGGCATCCTCGATGATGTCCTGGGATTTCTACGCAATGCTGGCTTTGGGTCTTTTCCGGAGAAGCGATGGGATATCTATCCCAAGGCCGCAGCCGAGTTTCTCGCCACGCTGCAGGTCCATTACCCTACGGACCTGCTTGATGCTACTGATGCCTTCATTTCCTTTTTCTGTCTAGGAGACACTTCACCATCACGCTCCTTCAGCAGTGTGAGATCTATGGGTTCCCGCCTCGCGAGAAGACCCAGTTCGATGGCATCACTGACCCTTCTGCATTCTGGCAGACCTTTGGGTCCGGCAAGTATGTCTCTAGAGGTGCCAAGCAGGCACTTATCCGCAGCCCGGTGATTCGCTTGGCGGTCCGTTTCATGAGCAGCACTATCTTTGCCCGTGCTGAGATGGGTACCTTGCAGCTCCCTGAGCTTTCCATGTGCTTCTATGGACTCCATCCATTCATCACCGACCGGACCACGGCCAACTACAATAAGACGCACCGCGTCAACTTCGCCACGTTACTTGTCCAGGAGTTCATCCAGGTGGCAAAGCAAGCGCTTCGGTCTAGGAAGAAGGCGATTATGATTGGGAGCTTGGTGACACCTATTATCACCTTCTGTCGTTTCGCCACCGCGCCTCCCCTTCCTGAGCACAAGGCGCGATTCATTGACCGGGAGCACCTCTACGCGAGCGAGATCCTCATTCGCCTGCCTCGCGTCGATCTGACATATCTCGCTATTCCAGGCAACATTGCCTTTGATCCGCCTGCTGGGGCGTACGAGACGCACTAATGAGGCTGGCCCTTCTGAGCCTTCTACATCTCAGCCGCCGCCATTTCAGCCATTCTCCGGACAGGTGCCTCCATTTGAGCTTGACGTGAGCGCTTACACCGCTACAGATCCACCGGAGCCGACTACAGAGATGGAGCGTTGGGTCTGCGAGACGACCAAGAAGAACAACACCTTGCTGACCAAGATTGCTTCTTGGCTTTGCTGCATCACACCACCACCACCGCCGCCTCCACGCGAGCCTACTCTTGTACACGAGGCTGATCCTGAGGACGATGCCTTTGCCCGTATTTCTGCTGTCCGTACTGATGATGATGAGGAGTATTCTTCAGACCCTCCTGGCCGATCCCGTACATGGCACTCTTCATCTAGCCATGATGATTCGGAGACTAGTGTACAGGACGATTTCCACATTCGTACCAGGCGAGGCCCAGGCGTTTTCGACACTCCACCCTCAGCATAGACTCCTATCCACTGGTTCTATCCTATGTACTATATATTTTTAGTTTCTTTTTGAACTAATATATTTTTATATTTGGTTTTTTTATCTCTAACGGTTGGATCGACCGATCCCTTACAAGGATCGATCGATCCCTGCTACGTTTTCTGACTTTTGTTTTCTTATGCGTTGCATTTCCTTTCTTTTGATTTTTTTTACACACCGGGACGGTGTGAAGTAAGTCTGGGGGGGATATGTGACTATTTATGCTAACATTTTCATTTTATTTGAGTCGTTTTATTGAGTCAAAATGGTTTGGAACTTGGAACTTCTTTTGTGAATCGTGTGTTCATACTAATATCTTCTGCTAGCCATCATGACTATCCTTTTGAAGAGCCGAAGATTGGAACGCCATAGCCGAACAACTCACTAGAATTCCCTATCTCTTGGAAATCCGATTGACTTGGCGTTGACTCCACCCATGACAAGACGCTAAATTGGACTTAATCTTCTCAACTTGGGGCTTGGTATACATCGAACGCGACCTCTGACTCAAAGCTTTCCGAGACGCGCATAACTTCTAAAGAAGCATGGATTCCCCTCTCTTCTCCTGAAAAAAAAAAAAAAAAGAAGAAAGAAAAAAGAAAAGAAAAGAGATGTGGTAAACAAAGAAGTGGGCCGAGGGATGTGTGGTTACCCCCTTGCATACTTTGGACTCATGAAAACCAACCCCGGGCTAAAGAAGAAAAAGAGATCGATAAAAAAAAAAAAATGATACCCTAGAAAAGTAGGGAGAAATCGATCTCATGAAGGAAAAGAGAAGAGGAGGAAAGGAACCATAAGAAGAATGTCTTGGAAGCTAGAGGAAGGTGAGCGTCTACGTGATCTTTGATCGATACTCCCTCGTTGAGACCGCACGCTTGTAAAGAAATGAATGTAGGGAGTCAACAAAGGAGATTTTGGAGCTTCCTTGAGATCTCGGGACACTAGTACGTAGAGTTGCTAAGCCAATGGTTGGTACATGTTGTAGGCTCAATCCTTTGAGTGATGGATTTGCGGAAGATGTACGGAGATTCTCGAGAAGTTGTAAGTTCTTGTTTTCAAACCTTTCCCTTTAAGTTTTGTATTATTCTTGCTTGAGGACAAGCAAAGATTCAAGTCTGGGGGAATTGATGAGTCTTATTTTTATCGTTTTTAGTCTATGTTTTAGGATTGTATTTTGAGTCAACTAACCTATATTAGATAGATATTAGGACTATTTGCTTTACTTAGTGATTTACAGGTCTAAAGAGAGAATATTGAAAAAGAAAGGATTTTGGATCAAATAAGAGTGCAAATGGGCTAAGCATGAAGAAGTCGACCAATCGTGAAGAAATGAAGAAGGATCGACCGATCCACACCAAGGATCGATCGATCCATAAAGAATTGCGACCCACGGTTGAAGAGGCGGCTGAACCTACCAACTAGGCCCATGGACCGTTCGATCCAATCAAAGGCTTTGGCCCAAGACGAAAAGACGGTGGGATCGACCGATCCACACCGAGGATCGATCGATCCCCGCTTGCCGACTCTCCAAGGATTTCCATTTTTCTTCTTTCCATTTTCTTTCTCTTTTTCCTTTTGCGGCCTCTCTCCCTTTACTATATAAAGGGGGGCTCGCCTCTTGTATTTACACACAATTCATTCTCTCCCTTTTAGAGTTTGTAAGATATTCTCATCTCAATACATTCTTAGTTTTATTTTAGAAAGATGTCTCTTTATTGTGTCATCTTTGTTTCCTTTTTTATGTTTAAGTAGTTTCCTTATTAGGCTAGGGTTTCTTTGAAGGGATGTGATCGATTATTAGGTTGTTAGTTTGGGAATTTATTTTATAGTTCTTCTTCTATATTTGTTCTTAATGCTAGGGCTTGAGTAGCTAACTTGTTCTAGATCATAGGTAATTAATCGTGGCATCAGAAGTGCTGTTTAGTTGCTGGAACTAATATAGTCGAGCAAGTAATCCATGGCCAAAACACCCATTGTAGTCATGGCATCTTGTGAACATATCAATCTTATTGTTAATGCTAGTCTTACTTTGTTAGGATCACGCGAGAGCCGTTTTCTAATTTAGTATTGCTAAGTTAGGCATTGGTAGTGACATGCGAGTTACCTTTATTATCGTGAATTGAGTTCATGAACATATCTTATTATTTCTAATTTAATTGATTTAATTCTTTTGTCACATCCCGGATGGATTCCCTACGCCTAATATTCTTTTATTATTTATTTGTTTATTTTATTTTCTTGTTAGGTTGTTAGAAAACAAACTCTATTTTATTTTGTTTTAGCTTAATTTAATCTATTAATTTAAAGTGTATCTCTGGTCTCTGTGGATTCGACCGTAAAGTACTACTATGATTACCGTATTTGATCCGGTATAGTGTATGATAGGTTTTATTTGTTTCGTGATGATCAACAGGTCCGGCCCACAGACCGATCAATCCAGCCCAAGGATCGATCGGTCCGCCGACTGTCCAAGTTTTCCATTTTTCTTCTTTCCTTTTCTTGATCCTCCCTGCCCCTATAAAAGGAGGGCTCGACCCTTGTAACAGAAGCACGTTTTAGAGCAGTAGCTCTTCCCTAGTTTTGTAAATAAAGAGATCTCATTTCTCAATAAATATTTTTATAGCTTTCTTCTTAGGTTTAGAATCTTTAATAAAGATGTCTCTTTTATTGTTCATCTTTGTTCTTGCTTCTATGCTTGAGTAGTCTGCTTATTAGGTTTAGGGTTTCTGAAGGGATGTGACCGATTGTTAGGTTGTTAGTTTGGGAATTTATCTTTATGGTTCTTCATCTATTGTTGTTCTTAATGCTAGAATTTGATTGTTCACCTTGTTCTAGATTTTAGGTCGATTCATCGTGGCATCAAAAGTGTTGTTAGTCGCCTGACCTACTTAGATGAGCAAAGTGATCCTCAGCCAACGATGGTTGAAGTTGGGGCACTTTGTGAACATATCAATCTTGCTTGTTAATGCTTGCTTTACTTTGTTAGAATCAAACGATAGTTTAGTTTCTGATTTAGTATTGCTTAGTTAGGTATTTACGCGATAGCGACTTGCCAATACTTTCGTGAATTGAGTTCAATAAGGGATCTTAAATATTCCTATTTAATTACTTTGTCACATTCTGGAAGAATACCCTATGCCTAATGTTTCCATCCTATTAATTATTTATCTTTTATTTTCTGCTTTAACCTAAAAACCAAATATTTACTTTTGTTTTAGCTCTACTTTAATCTCATAAATTCGTAGTGTAACTTATTGTTCTCTGTGGATTCGACCCTTTAATGCTACAACTGACATACCGTCTTGATCCGGTAGTTTGCATTATAGGTTTATTATTTGACACACGATCAAATTGGCGCCATTGCCGGGGACCAATAACGTTGCCTACGAGTTTAAGATTAGAGTTTTGTCTAAGATTCTTTATTAGTAGTACTAATTAGTGTTTTTTTCTCTTTTTGCAGGTTAAAAAAAAAACAAAAAAAAAGAAAAACAAAAAAAAACAAAAAAGAGATGCTCAAGAAATTATGGATCATTATGCAGCTCGTGATCAACTTATGTGGAGCGACCAGAGAAGAGGATGTCAAGCTCACTATGACATGCCATCGCTGCAGGAGAATAAGCTCGAGCTCATGATGCAGCAACTGTTGGATGGACAGAACACGAATGCACAAGACGTGAAAGAGAAGGTGGAAAGCATGTACATCGATCTTTATGGAAAAATTGAGAGTTTGGCTTCCCGTATTGATTCTCTTGATACGAGGATATCTCAGATTGCATCTTCCTCTAATCCTAAAGAGTTTTGTAATGCAATCACGATTCAGAGTGAGATTGAAGATGTACAAGTTTCCGAAGAAGCTCAAGACCGATCGATCCAACACATCGACCGATCGGTCCGACATATCCAGTGATCAGTCCCGATCTACACTACAGACCGACCGGTCCATCCAGTAGACCGATCGATCCCTTCACATGCCACAAATTACGAGGCTCAAGAGAGAGATCTTGGAGTTTTCTCTGACTTGTCTGCTATTACGGCTCAAGATGGAGCCAAGGCGAAGCTTCATACTACGGCAAACGCGCAGGTCCTGATCGCAAACAACGAAAGACCGATCGGTCTAACCCCTAGACCGATCGATCCCCTGGACGATGATATCTCACTGACCAAAGGGTCAGGACCGACCGGTCCACCTATAGACCAATCGGTCCCCATGACAGATTCGGGTGTGCTTGACTTGTTTTCTCATGATGCAGTAAGCAATGTCGTTTCCCAAGCTGATGTAGTCCCTTATAAGCCGAAAGTTCCATATTCGCGTATCTCTAAGACGCAACTCGATGCTAAGACGTACAATTGCTTCAAAGAGGTAACCCGCAAGATAATTGATGTCCTTCCATTCTCCAATGCTTTGGATCAGTTACCATTCTTCCGAAAGATTTTCCGTGATGTTATTGCTGGAAAAGAAGATCTTGATGAGATTAGTGCATTCTTAGCGGAACGAAGGGACACTCTCACCCCGAAACTCACTAAGGTGTCGAAGCTGGAAGATCCAAAGAAATTTATTGTTCCATGTTCCCTCTTAGGCGTGGATTTTGAAGATTCTCTCTGTGATTCTGGATCTAGCGTTAATCTCATGTCTAAAGGTATTGCGGAGAGGTTAGGTATCATTGGTATGAAAGCTTCTCAGGTACCTCTCAAGTTCGCGAATGCTTCCACCATAACTCCTGACGGCTTCATTCATAACTTTAATGTCCGCGTTGAAAGTTGCTTGGTTCCCACCGATTTTCATGACGTTGAGATAACCAAAGGTTCTGCTATGCCTTTGATTCTTGGGAGACCCTTCCTTGCAACAGTGGGTGCAGTAGTTGATCTACCTAATAAGAGGATCTCTTTCTCTAACATCGATGAGAAGATCTTCTACAACGCAACCCCTTCCAATGAAGCTATAGAATATGGCTCTTGTCTCACCATAGACAATGAGAGGAAGCTAGATGTCATGATAGTTGGAGACGTTGGTGATGAGAATGATGTCAACGAAGTCCTGGATGGAGACACTCATTCTTCTAAGAAGCAATCCGAGAAGATCAAGAAGAGAGAAAAGCCAAAGATTGAGAGCGTGATGGGAGATTCTCAAATCACTTTCGTACCACAACGTTGTGTTGGAGACACTATTGAGTATAAAGTGAAGTGCAAAGGACGATCAAAGCCTTTCTTTAAAGTCAAGACCATTCTCACTCCAGAGTTTAAAGAGAAAGGCCAAGGAACAATGGATGGTATGCTGAGCACGATTTTGAAGTTGAGAACAGCTGATGAGAGAGCTTATTTTGCGTCAAGTTCTCATTCTCGCACCACTTGCTGCCTGAAACCACAGTCAAGCTAACAACTTTAAACAAGCGGTTATGGGAGGCAACCCACTGAGTTTGCACATACTTTCTCTTTCTCTTTTGTTTTTCTTTGTTTTTGGTTTGTTTTTTTTAGGATTTATTACGGTGAAATCACGTCGGGTGTTGAGTGTTTTCACGAACAGGTACTAAACGCAGAAGATGCGAATTTTAATGTTCCAGACAGTGGAGACCGATCGATCCTGACGTGAGATCGATCGATCCCCTGAAAATGGATAAAGTCCGAGATCATAGACGATCTGGACCGACCGGTCCCTCGCGAAGACCGATCGATCCCCTGCTCCTAGCAGCATTGGGACTAATGTCACAATTGTCCAGACACACCAAACACTTTATCACCGATTTTTCCTTTCCTTTTCTTTTAGCTTTTGATTTTCTTATTTATATATATTATAACTATCTTTTGTTGTCGGTTGCATTTCTTTCTTTGTTTTTTCTTAAACACCGGGACGGTGTGAAGTAAGTCTGGGGAGGAATGTAACCATTGTACTAATATTTTTATTTTTATCTTATGTCTTTTTATTTTTATTTGAGTCGTTTTATTGAGTTAAAATAGTTTGGAACTTGGAATTTCTTTTGTGAATCGCGTGTTCGTACTAATATCTTCTGCTATTCGTCATGATTATTCTTTTTGAAGAGCCGAAGATTGGAACGCCATTAGCCGAACAACTCACCAGAAGTCCCTATCTCTTGGAAATCCGATTGACCTGACGTTGACTCCATCCATGACAAGACGTTAATTTGGACTTAATCTTCTCAACTTGGAGCTTGGTATACATCGAACGCGACCACTAATTCAAGCTCTCTAAGACGCGCATAACTTCAAAAAAGTATGGTTCCCCTCTCTCTTATCCTAAAAAGAAAAAGAAAAAGAAAAGAAAAGAAAAGGGATGTGGTAAACAAAGAAGTGGGCCGAGGGATGTGTGGTTACCCCCTTGCATACTTCGGACTCATGAAAACCAACCCCGGGCTAAAGAAAATGAGAGAAAAAGAGATCGATAGAAAAAAATAAAATGATACCCTAGAAAAGTAGGGAGAAATCGATCTCATGAAGAAAAAAAGAAGAGGAGGAAAGGAACCATAAGAAGAATGTCTTGGAAGCTAGAAGAAGGTAAGCGTCTACTTGATCTTTGATCGATACTTCCTCGTTGAGACCGCACGCTTGTAAAAGAAATGAATGTAGGGAGTTGACAACGGAGACATTGGAGCTTCCTTGAGATCCCGGGACACTAGTACGGAGAGTTGCTAAGTTCATGGTTAGTAAATGTAGTAAGCTCAATCTTTTGCGTGATGGATTTACGGAAGATGAACGGAGATTCTCGAGAAGTTGTAAGTTCCTGTTTTCAAACCTTTCCTTTTAAGATTTGTATTTCGGATTGTTCTTGCTTGGAGACAAGCAAGGATTCAAGTCTGGGGAATATATGAGTCCCAAAATTACCGTTTTCTATCTAGGATTTAGGTTAGTATTTTGAGTCTTTCTATAATTATAAGATAGGATATAGGTGTTTTTGCTTCACTTTATGTATTTGCAGGGGTTTTAGGTGTTTGGAGCAAAGGAAGAGTTTGGATCATTTTCGATGCAAATATACACTTAAAGATGCAGAGTCCAACAGACCCGTCAGAAGTATGGCCTCAAACAAAGACCTTTCCACCGTTAGATCTTTCTAAGATTTTGACACAAGATAGCTAAGGGAGTTAGCTTTAATCTCCAAGTGGTTTGAAGGAAATCCAACGGTGAATGGCCGATATACTGAAGGCATGTCAACCTGCCGACCAAGCTGACGTGGACGAGAGTTAGGATCGAACGGTCCAATGTTAGGATCGATCGGTCCGCCGACTCTCCAAGTTTTCCATTTTTCTTCTTTCCTTTTCTTGATCCTCCTTGCTCCTATAAAAGGAGGGCTCGACCTTTGTAACAGAAGCACGTTTTAGAGCTGTAGCTCTTCCCTAGTTTTGTAAATAAAGAGATCTCACATCTCAATAAATATTTTTTTAGCTTTCTTCTTAGGTTTAGAATCTTTAATAAAGATGTCTCTTTTATTGTTCATCTTTGTTCTTGCTTCTATGCTTGAGTAGTCTGCTTATTAGGTTTAGGGTTTCTGAAGGGATGTGACCGATTGTTAGGTTGTTAGTTTGGGAATTTCTCTTTATGGTTCTTCATCTATTGTTGTTCTTAATGCTAGAATTTGATTGATCACCTTGTTCTAAATTTTAGGTCGATTCATCGTGTCATCAGAAGTGTTATTATGTCTCGTGTCCACTACTCATTGCCAGTCTAGGACCTCCAAAATTTTTGAGCCTATCAGCAACGGAATTAGGCCCCCAAAAATATTTTAATTGCAAAATAAGCTCCAAATTTCTGAAATTTCAAAATGCAGTCTAAGTTTTTAAATTATACCTAACAACCCTCCAAATATTTTTGGTTTACTTCGGCCCCTTATTTCTCAGGTAGACCCTGACACTACTTTAAATAATTACTCTTCACTTTCAATCATGCATCATAAAAGAGCCAAAAGCTTTGCATCTCAATTCTTTTAGTTTTTTTGGTATATGCCTAATTATATACAATATGTTAAATATTTAATTTAAATTCTTTTGCACTATCATATTCATTTTGCTATATTTGGTTAAGAATTATTTCAAATATATAAAATGAAATACACTATAAATCACAATTCCGTGTATATCGCGGATTTTATACTAATATATCATTATTTCATGTGTGTCATCTATTTTATTACATTTATCATAATTTCGTGCATATCAGAGAACTCAATATAGTAGTATTTGTTATCTTATTTTAATAAAAAAAAAATTTCAAATTTTGATTAAATATAAGTGAAAGACATTAATTTAAAGAATAAGATTTCCTGTATTCAAATGAATTATAAATCTTTGGTTAGACCATTTTCAACCTTAAAAATGTTTCTTTCCTTTCCTCTCCTGAGGTTTATGGCATATAAAACTAAGTGAATCACACTACTCTCACTAAAGAAACATAAAGAGAACAATGGTAATGTTATCACTCATTTTTCTCTCTTTTTCAACAGCGATTATGTTTTGGTGATTGACTTTGGTGGTTGATCCTCGTTTCTCTGTGACATTGAATGTATGTTTGTGTATTCTATGGTTGTTCATCCTTACTCTGAACATCTTTTCCTTTGTTTCAGGCCACTGTTTATCAGACTTGTGGTGACTGCGGTTTCGAGGAAGCACTTTTATTTTGTGAATCTTGTAAGGTTGGGGCTGTGCACCGGTAAAACATCAAGACTTAGTTTCTCCAGGATTGTTGAATTCTTCAGGAAGTATCTTACTAGCTCCGCTTCTCCTTCATACCCTGAGCTTATGGTTTTTGGGTATGAAGGAGAAGCGGAGCTAGTAAGATACTTCCTGAAGAATTCGACAATCCTGAAGAAACTAAGGCTTGATGTTTACTATACCAAAAAGGCTAAGTGTGACTTCCTTATAGAAGTCCTTACAATGCCAAGATGCTCTAGTGTTTGTGAAATCCATTGTTCTATAATTGCTAAACGTAGATATGGTTGAACATTTTGTTTAAAGTTGATCTTTTTGGTCGTTAAACGTAGGAGGCTGTATTAGTCTTTGAGCGACAAGCAAATATTGCAATTTAAGTCTTTCTTATGTTACTTTGTTGTTGCCGCTCATGTAATGATCATTATCAACTGTATCTCGAATTTGATGGATATTATCTCCACAAATTGCTCAAGCACTAATTAGGTCTTCTTATGTGTATATGTTCTTTTGCTAGCAGTTGGCTTGTTAAAGAATAGTCAAATTGAAGGAATCTTTTGGAATTTAGATTTTAATGCAAAGCCATATATCAAAGATCAGGGAAATAATCATACATCATGATCATGTCGCTTTAAAGGTTTTTCAATGTCAAAAAAGTTTATCTTTATGAGATGCCCCTAAGTTTTCATGGAGATTAAGATAAAAACGTATTTTTTTCTTTTTACAAATAAGAAGACACGTAAAAACTAAAGACATGAAATCAAGAACCAAAACAAAAAACTTCAAAATTATCATGGATCAAATTTTTTTTCGGTGATAAAAACTCATAGATTGATTGATAGTTATTTTATCTTTATACTCTATCAATAACCATACACAGCTTGTGGAGAGAACGGAATGGATGACGCCATGGTGGTGCTCCCATCCCAGCTCCAACCTTAATACGACTCACTGACAAGAATGTTCGCAATCGGTCTACCACCGTCCTAACCGCCGAAAAATTTGAGAAAGGTCTCCGCTACTGGTTTCATACCCGTAATGGCTAATATCAAAATATGTTATAAATTTAAATAATTGCCAAAATAAGTTCAAAACGGTGCATCATTCATTGCAAAAACGATTTTCGGGTGAATAAAATTTACATTCGTACAAAAAAAAAAAAAGACGGACATATAAGATTCGTGTTTTCCGTAAACTCTAACAAACATACCAAAATATGAAACTGAGATTTTTTTTCCTAAAATTAAAACCCAAACATTAAAAATGCTAAAGGCTATACAATGGCGTTTATGAAACTCAAGATCTCCAAATTTCAAACACTTGATCCTCGATGGTATTATTATGTCTCGTGTCCGCTACTCATGGCCAGTCTAGGACCTCCAAAATTGAGCCTATCATCAACAAAATTAGTCCCCCAAAAAATATTTTAATTGCAAAATAAGCTCCAAATTTCTGAAATGAAATTTCAAAATGCAGTCTAAGTTCTTAAATTATACCTAAGAACCCTTCAAATATTTTTGGTTTACTTCAGCCCCTTATTTTTCAGGTAGACCCTGGCACTACTTTAAATAATTACTCTTCACTTGCAATCTTGCATCATAAAAGAGCCAAAAGCTTTGCATCTCAATTCTTTTAGTTTTTTTTGGTATATGCCTAATTATATACAATATGTTAAATATTTAATTTAAATTCTTTTGCACTATCATATTCATTTTGCTATATTTGGTGAAGAATTATTTCAAATATAAAAAATGAAATACACTATAAATTACAATTCCGTGTATATCGCGGATTTTATACTAATATATCATTATTTCATGTATGTCATATAAATTAGTACATTATCATAATTTCGTACATATCACGAAACTCAATATAGTAGTATTTATTGTCTTATTTTAATAAAGAAAATTTTCAAATTTTGATTAGATACAAGTTGAAGACATTAATTTAAAGGATAAGATTTCTTGTATTCAAATGAATTATAAAAAGTAAAAAATCTTATAAGTAAGATAAGAAATCTTTGGCTAGACCATTTTCAACCTTTAAAATGTTTCTTTCCTTTCCTCTCGTGAGGTTTATGGCATATAAAACTAAGTGAATCACACTAGTCACTAAAGAAACATAAAGACAACAATGGTAATGTTATCACTCATTTTTCTCTCCTTTTCAACAGCGATTATGTTTTGGTGATTGGCTTTGCTGGTTGATACTCCTTTCTCTGTGACATTGAATGTATGTTTGTGTATTCTATGGTTGTTCATCCTTACTCTGAACATCTTTTCCTTTGTTTCAGGCCACTGTTTATGATCAGACTTGTGGTGACTGTGGTTTCGAGGAAGCACTTTTATTTTGTGAATCTTGTAAGGTTGAGGCTGTGCACGGGTAAAACATCAAGACTTAGTTTCTCCAAGATTGTTGAATTCTTCAGGAAGTATCTTACTAGCTCCGCTTCTCCCTCATACCTTGAGCTTATGGTTTTTGGGTATGAAGGAGAAGCGGAGCTAGTAAGATACTTCCTGAAGAATTCGACAATCCTGAAGAAACTAAGGCTTGATGTTTACTATACCAAAAAGGCTAACTGTGACTTCCTTATAGAAGTCCTTACAATGCCAAGATGCTCTAGTGTTTGTGAAATCCATTGTTCTATAATTGCTAAACGTAGATATGGTTGAACATTTTGTTTAAAGTTGATCTTTTTGGTCGTTAAACGTAGGAGGCTGTATTAGTCTTTGAGCCACAAGCAAATATTGCAATTTAAGTCTTTCTTATGTTAATTTGTTGTTGCTGCTCATGTAATGATCATTATCAACTGTATCTCGAATTTGATGGATATTATCTCCACAAATTGCTCAAGCACTAATTAGGTCTTCTTATGTGTATATGTTCTTCTGCTAGCTGTTGGCTTGTTAAAGAATAGTCAAATTGCAGGAATCTGTTGGAACTTAGATTTTAATGCAAATCCATATATCAAAGATCAGGGAAATAATCATACATCATGATCATGTTGAAAAATCAGGTGAATCTATAGAACACGTTTTTTCCACAACTCAGAACTCTGAGTATCCTTTTATTAGAAATCTGATTAAGCAGTACAACTCACTTAATTGGTTTTACACAAGATCTAAACTACTTTAGCTTGTCACCCTAGATTTCTACCCAAGAACAAGAACAGATCTAAAGAACACACTCTTTCTTATCTTTCTTGTTTTCCGAAACAGAGTAACCCTTACTCTCTCTAATGAAAAAGCTTATACCCACTTTTTCTCTCTTGAAACGGCTGACCCTAGCAAGTCCTCCAATACTCCTTTTATATTCGTGAAGTATCTAGGTCTTCTAGGTTAGCAATCTCGATCCTGAATATTGCCAAATCCTTGAGCAATATCTTCTTTCCTAACTGAACAACTTCTGTTAGGTAATCTCCATGTCATCATTTAGTTTGCCGCCAAGTCCACGTCAGCATCCAGATATAACAGCTACAAGCTTGTTCCAGCAATCCAGTGCATCCTCCAAAGTATGCACTTACAATCTGCCCCTTTTTTGTTTCAATTCAACACCTCAAGCAATTCCTGTGACAGCCAATTCACACACTACCACGTGCACATTATATCAATGAAAAGGAAGACACATTTGATTCAACCATTCAACTTAGTTTAAGCAAGGAACAATCAAGAGGTTTATCAAACAGAGCTTGCACATTAGAGTTCAAAAAACAGTTACAAGTTCACCGATTATCATATCCTAAAGTCAATCTCCTACAACTCAAAAACCACCAAAAGGATAGTACCCTAGATGACAATCTACTCCCCCATACTAGTAGAACTCCCCCTCAATTATCGGATGCGTTATCTTCAAAACCTTCTTCATCATATTCTTGTTCAGAATCGTCACTCGAGGAGTAATCTGCCCACTTATCATCTGCAGCCGGCTCATTTTGTGCCTCAGTGTTATCAGCTTCGGGTTCAAAACCTTGAGCATCACTTTCAGCTTTCCCATGAGAAGACTGAGCATAAGGTGCAAGATCATAATCTCCCCCTGCTTGAGTGATGTAATTGAATCAAAAACACAGGAAACACTCAAATACCACTGAACAATTGGAGAAGAATACTTACCTTCAAGTCGATCTGCCATATCCACAAGGAGAGACGCAGTGTGCCTCAAGTCACCAGCGAGAGATGAGCCAAAGTTGTATCCAACACGTCGTTGTTTGCGAGTCTTGATAGGTTCGCCACGAACATCAGGAACAAACCCTTTTGGTTTATCATCGAGATTCTCATAGTTCTCTAGGCGAATGTCTCTCTGAAAGGAGAGAACTCGGTAGATCAGATTTGGAAAAGGCAGAATGTTTCAACCCTGAGTAGGAGAGCAAGCTGCTTGTAGCACTTGATCATACACCAGCTTTCCATAGTTGAAGAAGATGTTCTCCTGAAGCATGTACAAAATCTTGGCCCGATCATAGGTAACATTGGAATTATTGGTAGAGGGCATCCAATTGTAGCAGCAAAGAGAATACATAGCAGCAAGGTGAACAGGTAATGTGGAGGCTTTCAAGTCATGCCAATCTGTCACTTTACCATTGGTGAGCTGTGAAGCCAATGCATGTTTGGTGAGCTTCACACGATCAATCTCAGACTTAGGATGCCACTTGACAACAGGAGTACGAAAAACCTTGTTGATCATCTGAGGAGAAAACTCATACATCTTGCCTCGCACAAACACTCTGGACTTCAGGGTAGCATCATTGATGATATGGAAGTTAGAGTAAAACTCCAACACAACCTCCTTGACAAACGGATCAATCTCCAAGACCGTTTCTCTCAAACGATTTGCTTCAATCAATGCCATCATTTCAGTCACATTCGTAGGGCCATTAGCAACATACCTCTGATCATGGAGTGGACGCCGGCGAAATTGGGCATATCGAATCCGGCCCTGATCAGTGAGAAAGCGATCAGTCAGAGGAGCATACGGCGGCTGCCACAGCGAAGGTGTCTCAGCATCAAGCTTCGACTGGTGATACCGATTGATGCTGCATCGATCGGCAGGGTCATACGGCAGCGGATTGACCGTTCGGTTCATGAAGTTTCGAAGCAAGTCTGGTGCCGGATCTTGAATTGGAGGCTGCGAGGAGAAGGCACCAACGCTAGGTGGATGAGTGGCTGCGTTAGGCGTCTTTCGCGGCGGCGACGGAGGTGCTGCTGACTGAGCTTGAGATGGAGCAACCGGAGTGACATCTTCAACGGAATCGTCGGAATCTGATGGTGTTGGGAACTTCGATCGGCGGCGTTTGGTTCTGAAGCGTGTGCGAGCCATGGTGAGAGATCGGCGGAGAAGACAACAGGAGCTAGGGTTTGCGATGAGTCAAGTTCTCCCAAAGTCAAATATCTCACCATTTTGGGCCTGAAAACAAAGCCCAACAAAACCAACCAAAAGAAGAACTCCAAAGAGCCCAATTAAAGCCACTTAAAACTCATAAAACCCATTCACGACAGGATTTCAAAGATAAAGTCATCAGACACATGAATAGACTTAGAGATCAAGAACAAAGAAATACCTGTGAGATCAACTCAAATTTCCAGAACCCATTGCACAGGACTTGAACACAAACTCATTCTCTATCAGCACTTCTCTCAGAACATCCAACCAGTGCTTCCACATCAAAGGTTTCATGTTGATCCAGGAGTGATTGTACTCTTCTTTTGAACTTAAAAACAAAAAATAGCAACCTGCTGTTTCATCACAGAATTGATGAAATCCTCAAGAGTAGTCTTCACGTCGGCATATCTCTGAGATCATGCGAGTCCTGGTGAGAGGAGTATGACTGACTGTGAAGCAATGCTCAGGCGAATATAGCTCAGATTGACAGCCCCCTACTCCCTTTTTATTTATTTTTTTGCTTTTGCATATGATGCTTCCCTTTTTTTTTTTTTTTTTTTACTATTTTGCTGGAGACATGTCAGAGGGACTGTACAAATCATGAGAGTGCATCTTACTGCTCCTTTCTGCACTGGGAATCATTAATGTAACTTTGAATAAGAAATTCTTCCCATCGAACGTGAACAAGATTTCTCCTTTGTTCCTTCGGGTTAGTGACAAGATTTCTCCTTTGTCCCCCGCATCATTAGATAAGCTCATGCTTCATCATATGAGATGAAGTGTTTCTTGCTGCTCCTTTCTAAACTTCACCCCTTCCTGAGCAATCTACACACTTTTGTCAGCCACACACTTTACTGACATGATGGATCACAGACATGACGAGTAGCTTTTTCTCAAGAAGGATGCTACAGCAAGAGTTTTGTGGAGACAGTAAAACTCATGAACCTTGAATACAATCAGCCCCTGTCTCAACACAAAACACTCATCAGGAAGATAATCAGAGTTCACAAATGCCCAGGGACTTTTGCAAGTTTACAAACGTGTTGTAGTCCAAGGGTTTAGTGAAAATATCAGCAAGTTGATACTCAGTTGGTATATGTTCAATTAAAACTTGTTTATGATCAACTAGTTCTCGAACAAAATGATGTCTGATATCTATGTGTTTAGTTCTAGTGTGTTGCACAGGGTTCTTTGAGATATCAATAGCACTTTTGTTATCACATTTAACAAGTAAGGGATCAGAGAGTGTCATACCGTAGTCACTTGCCATTTGTCGCATCCAAAGGAGTTGTGTGCAGCAACTGCCCAATGCGATATACTCTGCCTCTGCTGTGGAAAGTGACACACAATTTTGCTTCTTACTATGCCAAGAAATAAGATTATTCCCTTGAAAGAAGCATCCTCCTGTTGTGCTTCGACGATCATCGAGGTTTCCAGCCCAATCTGCGTCACAAAAACCAACCAAGCTTTGATTAGTGTCACGAGTGTAACTGAGTCCATAATTGATTGTGCTCTTAACGTATTTGATGATACGCTTAACAGCAACCAAGTGTGATGCCTTAGGATTAGCTTGATATCGAGCGCATAGACCAACACTTAGGCATAAGTCAGGTCGGCTTGCAGTCAAATACAGTAAACTTCCTATCATCCCACGATACATCTTCTCATCAACTTTCTCACCAGCATCGTCTCGAAACAACTTCTTTGTCGTGCTCATTGGCGTTTTTGCAGACTTGCTGGAACACATCCCGAAGCGTTTTACCAGATTTTGAGCATACGTGCTTTGAGAAATCGTGATACCCTCATCAGACTATTGTATCTGCAACCCCAATAAGTACTTGAGTTCTCCCACCATGCTCATTCGGAACTCAGTGGTCATAGCTTTCGCAAACTCATCAACAAGCCTCTTGGATGTTCCACCGAATACAATGTCATCAACATAAATTTGGATGATGAGTATTCCACGTGCATTTTCTTTGACAAACAGGGTTTTGTCCACACTTCCTCTCACGTAGCCTGAATCAATGAGAAAACTGGTAAGTCTCTCATACCATGCACGTGGGGCTTGCTTTAACCCGTACAAGGCTTTTTGCAACTTATAGACATGATCAGGAAATTGCGGATTTTCAAATCCCTTGGGTTGTTCGACATAGACCTCTTCTTGAATATATCCATTTAAGAATGCACTCTTAACATCCATTTGATACACCTTGAACTTGAGATCACAGGCTGTACCAAGAAGAAAACGAATACATTCCAATCTTGCCACTGGTGCGAAGGTCTCTTCATAATCAAGTCCCTCGACTTGCGTGTAGCCCTGAGCAACGAGTCTTGCTTTGTTCCTGGTGATGTTCCCTTCCTCATCAATTTTGTTCTTAAAGATCCACTTGGTACCAATAATGTTGAAATGAGGAGGACGCGGAACAAGGTTCCAAACTTCATGTCTTGTGAATTCTTCAAGTTCTTCATGCATTGCCATTGTCCAGAAATGGTCATCCAAAGCATCTCTAACACTCTTTGGTTCAAATGTGGCGACAAAACTTGAGAACATTACAACTTCTATGATTGCTATTCCAGCTAGTTGTTTGAAGTCAATGTTGACACCCCTGGTTTGTCTTTCCCCATCGATATCACCGATTACATCATGAATTGAATGATTTTTGTGCACTTGGAGGTGACGCTCATCTTCAACTGAGCTCTCATCAGAGTGATCAGTTTTTCTTTGATGTGTTGCTGAAGTTTCTTCTTGTATGACTGGTCGAACAGTAGCATTCTCATTTGACAACACATCGAGCGTTGGTGTGCTCCCATCGTCAAACACTACATTCATGGATTCTTCTATTCTCCCTCTCGCCTTGTTAAAAACACGATATGCAGTACTGTTGGTAGCATACCCAAGAAAAAAACCTTCTTCACTCCTTGAGTCAAACTTCCCAAGCTGATCCTTGTCATTCAAGATGTAGCACTTGCATCCAAAAACTCGAAAATAGCTCAAATTAGGCTTTTTTCCTTTCCAAATCTCGTATGGTGTCATCTCACTCCCAATTCTCACATACACTCGATTGATCACATAGCACGCCGTATTTATGGCTTCAGCCCAGAACTTCTCAGGAACACCATTTCCATGAATCATCGATCTTGCCATTTCTTGAAGAGTACGATTCTTCCTTTCAACTACACCATTAGATTGGGGTGTTCTTGGAGCAGAAAACTGATGAAAAATGCCCTGAGATTCACAGAAACCTTTGAACAGAGCATTATTAAATTCGCCTCCTCGATCACTTCTGATCTGTTTAATTCCCATTTTCTTTTCATTCTTCAGCTGCAGAGCAAGAATCTTGAAGCTATCCACTGTTTCAGATTTTTCTCTCATAAAGCGAACCCAAGTGAACCGCGAGAAGTCATCAACCAACACAAAGATGTATCGCTTTCCAGCAAGGCTCTCCACTTGTGTTGGTCCCATTAGATCCATATGGATGAGATCTAACACTTGTGTGGTTTGGATTCCCTCAACCTTCTTGTGTTGAACCTTTGTTTGCTTTCCTTGATTGTATGCTCCACACACAATTTTGTCCATGTGTTTCAGATTAGGAACACCTCGAACAATCTCATTATTCACAATATGGGACAGACTTCTTGCATTTATGTGACCCAGCCTCTGGTGCCATAGCACAGGATCCTCCTTCTCAGCTCGAAAACAAGATTTTGGCTGTTCCCACATGTAGTAGTTGTTCCCTGAGCGTATTCCAGACATGACAATCACATTTTGCTCATTGGTTGCCCAGCAGCGAACCTTATTAAAGCTAACAGTCAGCCCTTCATCACATAGTTGACTTACACTAATGAGGTTGGCAGTCAATCCTTCAACAAAGTAAACGTTAGTTAGTTGAGGTTTTTCACTTTCAGTCATATCTCCCTTTCCTTTGATTCTTCCTTTTGCACCTCCACCAAATGTCACTTTGCTTTCCTTTACAGCTGTGTAGTTATCCAGATAACTCTGATTTCCCGTCATGTGCCTTGAGGCACCACTGTCAAAATACCAAGGCTTTGATGACTCATCATCTTGTGAAGTATATGCAACATTACACCTCATGCCTGAATTTTCCCCATACCAATACAAATCAGATTTTGCAACATAAGCTTGCAGACCATTTCTCTGATTTGGATAACACTTTCCTTGCCTCCAGAGTTTTCTGATTTTATCAGCATATCTGTAGCAGTATCTTTTGATGTGCCCGTGACGACCACAGTGGTAGCATTCGTATCCACTGATCTCTCTATGAAAGTGTCTCTGCTTCTGGTTTGCAGGAACATGTCTGATTCTGTTTCTTGGATCAACAGTGATCTTTGGTCAAATAATAACCTAGAATAAAACAACTACCGGATCAAATACGGCAATCAGTTGTAGTATTAAAGGGTTGAATCCACAGAGACCAAAGTTGCACTATAAGACAATTAGACTAAATACAGCTAGGAGCAATTAAGAGATTTGTTTTAAGCAATGATTGATTCAAACAGGAAATTCAATAATGAGACAAGCATTAGGTCTAGGGTATTCTTCCAGGATGTGAAACAACAAGCAAATCGAAGTAAAGGAATGTTAAAGAATAGTTCTTAAACTCAATTCACAATTAATAAGACATCTCGCTCTCGCGCAAATACCTACTTAGTAATACTATATTAGACAACCCGCTCTCGCGCGATCCCTAGAGTAATACTAGCATTAAGAATAAGATTGATAAGTTCACAAGATGTCATGCCAGGACTTTCGCCTCAAGTCATGAAACCTTGCTCGCCTAATGTTGATTCCAGCGATTATTTTCGTACCGCCTAAGATCTTAGAAATAGGTGATCAGTCTAATTCTAGCATTAAGAACAACAATAGATGAAGAACTATAAACCTAAATTCCCAAACTAACAACCTAACGAATTAATCACATCCCTTCCGAAACCCTAAACCTAATAAGGAAACTACTCAGACATGGAAAAGGAAACAAAGCATTCAATAAATGAAAACATCTTTATTTCCTAAAATAAAACTAAAAAGGAGCTAGAGAGCTTTTAGGTCTCTTGCCCACAAACTAAAGAAAAGTAAATAAGTGAATAAGTGAATTATGATTTTCGGTGTGTAAAATACAAGGGGTCGTGCCTCCTTTATATAGGAAAAGGAGAGAGCAACAAATGGAAAGAAAAGAAATGGAAAATCTTGGAGAAGAGGCAAAAGAGGCGGTGGACCGGTCGATCTATGGGCTGGATCGATCGGTCCTTATCTTCATGGGCTTGGGCCGCAGTTCTTCATGGGATCGATCGATCCCAACATTGGACCGGTCGATCCTCACTCTCGTCAGTGTCGGCTTCGTCAGCAGGTTGACCTGTCTTCAGTAAATCGACCATAACTCTTGATTGCACCGTTGGATTTCCTTCAAACCACTTGGAGATGAAAGCTAATTCCCTTAGCTATCTTGTGTCAAAATCTCAGAATGATCTAACGGTGGAAAGGTCTTCGTCTGAGGCCATACTTCTGACGGGTCTGCTGGACTCTGCATCTTTAAATGTATATTTGCATCCAAAATCATCCAAAACTCCTTCTTTTCCAATGTTTGCTTCTCAGACCTGTAATACACTAAGTGAAGCATATAGTCCTAATATCTATCTAATATAAGTTAGTTGATTCAATAAACAAACCTAAATCCTAGATAGAAAACGGTAAAAATGGAACTCATCAATTCCCCCAGACTTGAATCTTTGCTTGTCCTCAAGTAAGAACAATCAAAAAGACAAATTTTAAAGAGAAAGGTTTGAAAACGGGAACTTACAACTTCTTGAGAATCTCCGTACTTCTTTCGCAAATCCATCACTCAAAGTTGAGCTTACAACATGTATTAACCATTGGCTTAGCAACTCTCCGTACTGGTGTCCCGAGATCTCAAGGAAGCTCCAAAATCTTCTTTGCTGACTCCCTACATTCATTTCTTTACAAGCATGTGGTCTCAACGAGGGGGTATCGATCAAAGATCGCGTAGACGCTTACCTTCCTCTAGCTTCCAAGACATTCTTCTTATGGTTCCTTTCCTTCTCTTCTCTTTTACTCTTTTGAGATCGATTCCTCCCTACTTTTCTAGGGTATCATTTTTTTTTTTTTTTTTTTTTTTTTTTCAAATGATCTCCTTTTCTTTTTAGCCCGGGGTTGGTTTTCATGAGTCCGAAGTATGCAAGGGGGTAACCACACATCCCTCGGCCCACTTCTTTGTTTACCACATCCCTTTTCTTTTCTTTTTCTCTTTTTCTTTTTCAGGAGAAAAGAGGGGAATCCATACTTTTTCCGAAGTTATGCGCGTCTCGGAAAGCTTGAGTCAGAGGTCGCATTCGATGCATACCAAGCCCCAAGTTGAGAAGATTAAGTCCAAATTAGCATCTTGTCATGGGTGGAGTCAACGCCAAGTCAATCGGATTTCCAAGAGATAGGGACTTCTGGTGAGTTGTTCGGCTATGGCGTTCCAATCTTCAGCTCTTCGAAAAGATAGTCATGACGGATAGCAGAGGATGTTAGTACGAACACATGATTCATGAAAGAAGTTCCAAGTTCCAACTATTTTGACTCAATAAAACGACTCAAATAAAAATAAAAGTAAAGACATAAATCAAAAATAAAAATGTTAGTGTGAATGGTTACATTCCTCCCCCAGACTTACTTCACACCGTCCCGGTGTGTAAGAAAAATCGAAGATAAAAAATGTAACACAAAATGCACCTGAAAGTTTCGCATATTCTGCGTGTAGAGCTGGTTCACAATGGGTTGCCTCCCATTCAGCGCTTGGTTTAAGGTCGTTAGCTTGACCGGATGAAGTGCTAGGCAGGCGGAGGAGCAGCCAAGCGAAGTGACCTCGGTGTTTCTATCACTTCGTCGGCAAGATATCGCTTCAAGCGTTGTCCGTTCACAACAAATCTACCACCATCTGGGCGTGCCAGTACCACAGCACCATAGGGACGAACTTCTGTTACCAGAAACGGGCCGACCCATCGAGAACGTAATTTTCCAGGGAAAAGCCGCAAACGAGAATCGAAGAGTAATACCCGATCATTAACTTCAAAGTGCTTAGGAACAATTTTCTTGTCATGCCAAGCCTTAGTGCGTTCCTTGTAGATTCTATTACTTTCGTAAGCATTCATGCGAATCTCATCAAGCTCATTAAGCTGAATCAGGCGTCTTTCTGCGGCAGTCTTCGTGTTGAAGTTCATTTGCTTCGTGGCCCAAAATGAGTTGTACTCAAATTCAACTGGCAAGTGACAAGCCTTCCCGTAGACCATCGTAAATGGTGTGGTGCTGATTGGTGTTTTGTACGCCGTTCGATAAGCCCATAGCGCATCGTCAAGCTTCAGCGACCAATCTTTGCGCGTACTATTCACTGTGCGCTCCAAAATAGCTTTGATTTGCCGGTTAGAGACCTCTACTTGTCCACTTGTGTGAGGGTGGTAGGGTGTAGTGACCTTGTGTGTGACACCATACTTCCGAAGGAGGCCGGCGAATGTCTTATTGATAAAGTGCGATCCGCCATCGCTGATAACGATCCTAGGGATGCCAAAACGTGGAAAGATCACGTGTTTGAAAAGATGGAGAACCACCCTATGATCATTGGTCGGGCTGGCTATAGCTTCTACCCACTTAGAGACGTAATCGACCGCAACTAGGATGTATTCATTCCCATAAGAGCTAGGGAAGGGTCCCATGAAATCGATTCCCCAACAGTCAAAGACTTCGATCTCTAAAATGTAGTTTTGAGGCATTTCGTTTCGCTTACTCATATTCCCACGTCGTTGGCATGTGTCACACTTGGAAACGTAAGTGTGTGCATCGCGAAATAGGGTAGGCCACCATAGTCCGGCTTGTAAAACCTTCGTAGCAGTCTTGAATGTAGCGAAATGACCAGCGTATGCGGACCCATGGCAGTGGTAAAGAATACCATTCATCTCAGACTCGGCGACGCATCGCCTATACAGCCCGTCGACACAACGCTTGTAGAGGTATGGATCGTCCCAGAAGTAATGTCGCACATCCCGTAAGAACTTCTTCTTCGCATATCCAGTAAAGTTTGGAGGTTCATCTCCGGCACATAGATAATTGGCGTAATCAGCGTACCAGGGAATGTCATTAACGGCTCGAGATATTGCTTGAACATCGGCGACGGGTTCGTAAAGCTCTTTGAGGAGTGAGATCACGTATACGTTTTCCACCGGAATGCGATCATCGATAGGAACGTCCGCTTCAATCTTCAGACGGGAAAGGTGATCGGCAACTCCATTCTCGACCCCCTTCTTGTCACGGATCTTGAGATCAAATTCTTGTAAGAGGAGAATCCATCGCAGAAGTCGTTGCTTGGCGTCTTTCTTAGAAAGCAAGTAGCGGAGAGCGGCGTGATCAGAATGGACAATCACTTTCGAACCTACTAAGTAAGATCGAAACTTCTCGAAAGCAAATACGATCGCAAGAAGCTCTTTTTCTGTGGTAGCATAATTCGTCTGTGCCCCGTCTAGCGTTCGACTAGCGTAATAGATGACGTGGAGTTTACCATCTTTTCGTTGTCCGAGTACCGCACCAACGGCGAAATCACTTGCATCGCACATAACTTCAAAAGGTAAAGTCCAATCTGGCGGTTGTACTACGGGTGCGGACACAAGTGCCTTCTTCAGAATGAGAAATGCCTCCTGACATTTGTCATCAAAAACAAATGGGACATCCTTGCACAGAAGCTGGGTTAGCGGCCTGGCTATCTTAGAGAAGTCTTTGATGAATCGCCGATAGAAACCTGCGTGTCCTAAGAAACCGCGTATCTCTCTTACCGTCTTTGGTGGTTGCAAGCTCATCATGACTTCGATCTTCGCCTTGTCTACTTCGATCCCCTTCTCCGATATCCGATGGCCTAGAACGATTCCGTCGGTGACCATGAAGTGACATTTCTCTCAATTGAGAACCAAGTGCTTATCCACGCATCGTTGTAAAACTTTGCAAAGGTTGGATAGACATGCCGAGAAGGATGAGCCGTAAACAGAGAAGTCATCCATGAATACCTCCATGATGTCTTCAATGAGATCGGTGAAAATAGACATCATACACCGCTAAAAAGTGGCAGGCGCATTGCACAATCCGAAAGGCATTCTCCGATAGGCAAACGTTCCATATGGACAAGTGAATGTTGTCTTCTCTTGGTCATCAGGGTGGATTGGGATTTGGAAAAACCCGGAGTATCCGTCGAGAAAGCAATAGTACGGATGATTAGCCAGGCGCTCAAGCATTTGGTCAATGAACGGCAGTGGGAAGTGATCTTTCCTTGTAGCGGCGTTGAGCTTCCGGTAGTCGATACACATCCGATGGCCTGTAACGGTACGAGTCGGGATTAACTCGTTCTTCTCGTTGGCGACGATAGTAACACCACCTTTCTTTGGCACTACGTGGACTGGACTCACCCATGTGCTATCCGAGATTGGATAAATTACTCCTGCGGCTAGAAGTTTAAGAATCTCTTTCTTCACTACTTCTCGAAGATTGGGGTTCAAGCGTCTCTGATTCTCGATGGAGGACTTAGATGGATCCTCGAGATGAATGCGATGCATGCAAAGCTCAGGCGAGATACCAGTGATATCGTCGAGAGAGTAACCTAAGGCTTTCCGGTACTGTCGTAGCTTGCTGAGCAGAAGTGCCGTCTCCACGTTGTTAAGACTAGCATTGATGATTACTGGGTAGGTGGAATTTGGCCCCAGGTACGCGTACTTGAGTCCTGCAGGAAGTGGCTTGAGCTCGACCTTCGGTGCGGATGCTTCGCTCCAATCTTCTTTTGGCTTTGAAGGGTTTTTAAGAGTGGGCCCGATCGGTCCAAGGTCCAGATCGATCGGTCCGTCCGCCTCAGCTCCTGTGTCGATGGCGTACACCGGATCGGTCGATCCTTTCGCCGGATCGGTCGATCCTTTCGCCGGATCGGTCGATCCGTTACTCAATGGCAGGCTGAACACTTCCCTTTCAGCTATTGGTGCTTGGTCAAGTTGGCTTATCAACTCCGCAATCTCCGAACAGTGAAAGCTTAGTTCGTAAGTTGGCTTAGTCAGGGCTGTCTGAATATAATCGGTCGAGCACACTTCTTCGCATACTTCGTCTGCTAGTTCTTCCATTGCGTCGACTTGAAAAGCTTGACTATCTATGGTGGGATTCTTGGCAAGTCGCTCCAGGTTGAACTCCATTATAAGATTGTCCATGCGGAGTTCGATCTTCCCTTCCTTCACGTTAATCATGGCTCCAGCAGCGGCGAGAAATGGCCTTCCAAGAATGATGGGATTCCGCGGTTCCTTGTCGAACTTCAAGACAATGAAATCGGTAAGGATACAACTGTTTCCTATCTTAACTGGTAGATTCTCGATAACCCTTTCGGGACGTCTCGTCGATCGGTCAGCCAATATGAGAGTCACCCTGGTTGGTTTAAAGGAGAAGTAACCGAGTTGTTGCGCAACACTAAGTGGCATGAGACTCACACTTGCTCCCAAGTCACAAAGACATTTCCTGAAGTCTAAATCCCCAATTGAGCATGGCAGAGTGAATGGACCAGGATCTTTATGCTTTTCGGGCAGCTGGTCTTGAATTATCGCACTGCACTCATGCGTAAGATGCATGGCTCCTTGCTCTAAGTTAGCCTTGTTTGTTAGAATGTCTTTCATAAGCTTCTTAAGGCATGGCACCATTTGAACGGCTTCAACAAATGGAAGTTTCACTTGGAGATCTCCCACTACTGATTTCATCTTGTCATACTCCTTTTCGCGCATCGCGTTTCGTCGTCGAACCGGAAAAGGTGCTTTCCGTTGAGCTGCTGGTGCTGGTATGGCTGCGGGTTTAGGAGTTTGAACAGGGACTTCCTCGTTCTCTGGATCTCTCAAGATCTCATCGAAGTCTTCCACATCGAATGGATTGACTCTTGGAGGGATTGGGATACCGTCAACTGCGGATCGATCGATCTGAGGCGGAGAACGATCGATCCCCCTTTCTTGTCGTGAACCGCTTCCTTGTACCAATCGATCGATCTTAGGTGGAGATCGATCGGTCCGTCCAGCGGGTGGACTGGTACCTTCTGGCCATTTGGGTTCATCGTACTTTTTCCATCCTCTTAGCGTTATTGCTTGCATGAACTCTCTGGGGTTGTCTTCTGGCTTCCCTGGAAGTACCCCTGGTGGTGCTCGAACATAGGCTGCCGATTGTGCTACTTGATTTTCGAGTATACGCATGTGAGTGCTTAACGTCTCAATCCTCCCGTGTAAGTCATTGTACATGCTGTCGATCTTGACGTTGATGTTATTGGAGCTCTGCTGGTGGCTATCCATGAGGGTGCGCATCATCGCTTCGAGTCTGCTCTCTTGCGGATTAGGCTGATGATATGCACCGGAGTAAGGTTGAAAACCTTGTTGCGGTGGATACGCTTGGTGGGGGTATCCTCCATAGCCCTGGAAGTTCGCTTGCCTTCCCAAGTAGTGGAGCTCTTCAGTCTCGTCAAGATCAAGATTATTGGGAGCCTTTCGACGTATGACACGCCGATTCCTTTGTAGGAGAGTGTCCACCTTAGAGCTGAGATCTTTGAAAGCATAGTCGTCCTCTTGAGGTGTATCAGCGATCTTGTCACTGCTACTTGCTGCTAGGTTATCGATAAGGAGAGTGGCCTCGTCAGCCGTATTGGTGGAGAAGTCACCGCGGCTTCCTATGTCTAGCGCCTTTTGATAGTCGAAGTTGACTCCGCAATAGAAGATGTTCATCAGATTCTCCCTTGCATACCCATGATGTGGGCAGTCTCTCAAATACTCCTTGAATTGCGCCCAAGCTTCACAGAATGGTTCACCTTCCCCTTGCGAAAACGTAACGATCGTGTTCCTCATCTTTGCGGATAGAGACTTGGTGTAGAAATAGTTCAGAAACTTTCCCCTACATTGCTCCCAAGTCTTAATGGATCCGGGCTCAAGCAGCTTGAGCCACCTCAAAGCTTTTTCTCCCAAAAAGAACTTGAAAAGAGTAAGCCTTAAATAGTCATAGGGCACTCCGTTCTGCTTCGTAGTGTTGCACAGTCCTTCGAAAGTTTCGATGTGGTCAAGAGGATTCTCCGATGCGGTCCCGTTGAAGACACGGTTTTGAACTAGAGAGATCAAGCTGTGCTTGATCTGGTAGTCTTCCACCTCAGGAGTAGGTGGGCAGATGGCAGACCGGTCCTGGTGGAATTGATCCGGTGCGTTGTGCTCCCTCAAAGTGACGCGTCTCGGCTGCGTACGAAGAGGATCGATCGGTCCTCCAGAGGGATCGATCGGTCCGGGCGGCGGGGCGGCAGGAAAAAGGACGCCTTGGTCACGTTCTACGGCTCTTGCTCCTTGGTTATCCTCCTCCATTGTTCTCCTAAATAAAATAAAATAGATTAATAAAATACGAAAATTAAAAACCTAGACTTAATTCAATTCTAAAAATCCTAGAGGCAATCTATTGGTCCCCGGCAACGGCGCCAATTTGATCTTTGGTCAAATAATAACCTAGAATAAAACAACTACCGGATCAAATACGGCAATCAGTTGTAGTATTAAAGGGTCGAATCCACAGAGACCAAAGTTGCACTATAAGACAATTAGACTAAATACAGCTAGGAGCAATTAAGAGATTTGTTTTAAGCAATGATTGATTCAAACAGGAAATTCAATAATGAGACAAGCATTAGGTCTAGGGTATTCTTCAAGGATGTGAAACAACAAGCAAATCGAAGTAAAGGAATGTTAAAGAATAGTTCTTGAACTCAATTCACAATTAATAAGACATCTCGCTCTCGCGCAAATACCTACTTAGTAATACTATATTAGACAACCCGCTCTCGCGCGATCCCTAGAGTAATACTAGCATTAAGAATAAGATTGATAAGTTCACAAGATGTCATGCTAGGACTTTCGCCTCAAGTCATGAAACCTTGCTCGCCTAATGTTGATTCCAGCGATTATTTTCGTACCGCCTAAGATCTTAGAAATAGGTGATCAGTCTAATTCTAGCATTAAGAACAACAATAGATGAAGAACTATAAACCTAAATTCCCAAACTAACAACCTAACGAATTAATTACATCCCTTCCGAAACCCTAAACCTAATAAGGAAACTACTCAGACATGGAAAAGGAAACAAAGCATTCAATAAATGAAAACATCTTTATTTCCTAAAATAAAACTAAAAAGGAGCTAGAGAGCTTTTAGGTCTCTTGCCCACAAACTAAAGAAAAGTAAATAAGTGAATAAGTGAATTATGATTTTCGGTGTGTAAAATACAAGGGGTCGTGCCTCCTTTATATAGGAAAAGGAGAGAGCAACAAATGAAAAGAAAAGAAATGGAAAATCTTGGAGAAGAGGCAAAAGAGGTGGTGGACCGGTCGATCTATGGGCTGGATCGATCGGTCCTTATCTTCATGGGCTTGGGCCGCAGTTCTTCATGGGATCGATCGATCCCAACATTGGACCGGTCGATCCTCACTCTCGTCAGTGTCGGCTTCGTCAGCAGGTTGACCTGTCTTCAGTAAATCGACCATAACTCTTGATTGCACCGTTGGATTTCCTTCAAACCACTTGGATGAAAGCTAATTCCCTTAGCTATCTTGTGTCAAAATCTCAGAATGATCTAACGGTGGAAAGGTCTTCGTCTGAGGCCATACTTCTGACGGGTCTGCTGGACCCTGCATCTTTAAATGTATATTTGCATCCAAAATCATCCAAAACTCCTTCTTTTCCAATGTTTGCTTCTCAGACCTGTAATACACTAAGTGAAGCATATAGTCCTAATATCTATCTAATATAAGTTAGTTGATTCAATAAACAAACCTAAATCCTAGATAGAAAACGGTAAAAATGGAACTCATCAAACAGCTCCTCTATCAACAGTTGTAGACTCCCCACGAACAAATTTAGTGCTGCCACAGGTTTCAGCGCTAGTATATCCTAATCTATAACCAAACTTTCCAACTCTTCCAGATGCTAGAATTTTTTCCAAGTCTTTGGTTCCAGTATTTAGCATTCTTACCTTCTTGTTGGTTCCGGTTAATTCCTGCGACAAAAGCTTGTTCTTCTCGATTTCAGAAATAAGTTCTTCTTTCAGTTTCTGATTCAGATCATGAAGTTGACGAGTGTCAGCTACTTCACTTGTCAGCAACTTGTTCTTCTCAACCTCAGTTGCAAGTTCCGATTTGAGTTTCTCATTCATCATCTGTAACTGCAATTTCTCTTCCACAAATGACAGCTTTTCCTTGCTTAGTGCCAACCAGCTATCATACAAGGCTCTGAATTCTTCCACGTTCGAAGGTTGTTCGGTTTCAGCTTCGCCTTTTGATGTCACTGACACGTCTGAGTCACTATCTGAAGTGTCTTCATCTTCACTTACACTTCCCATGAATGCAACGAACCCCGTCATTTCATCTGAGGAGTCATCTTCTTCTGAGTCGCTTTCACTTTCTGCAATGTAGGAGCGTTCTTTTCGAAGTCCTAAGCAATCTGCCTTTGAGTGTCCAATTCCTTTGCATTCAGAACATTTCAAATCTTTTCTCTTAATTGATGGACATTCAGCCTTGATGTGACCATATCCTTGACATTCATGACATTTCTCGTCATTTTTTCTCGACCCTCTGTCTCGTTCTCTGTCCTTCTCTGCTCCTTGACTCTTGATATAGCCACGTTTGGAATCTCTTTCAACTCTTCTCAGACCTCGACTGAAATTTTTAGCCATCAGACTCATTTCATCTTTCAGATTTTGAATCTCTTTATTTCCAACATTTGATGTGAGAGCTACCCCAAGAGTAATATCTTCCTTGCCACTTTTGTCCTTGCCACTCTTGTCCTTGCCACTACTCTCCTTCCTAACAACATCCTTGCCACCATTGAGCTCCATCTCATGTGCTTGCAGCATTCCTACAACTTCTTCGTAGTCAATGGTGTCTGTATCTAAGGAAGTTCCCATAGCTGTTCTCTTGCTTTCAAACTTTGCAGGAAGGCACCTCAGAAGTTTCTTAACCAATTTCTTGTCCTTGTATTTCTTTCCGAGGTTTTGGGCTTCACTTGCAATTGCACTAAGTTTTCCACTGAATTCTTCAATCGTTTCTGATTCCTCCATAGTGATGGTTTCAAAACGAGATGCTAGCATATCAAGTCTTGACCGTTTTACACTTGTTGTTTCTTCATAGGCAACTGCGAGCTTATCCCATGCTTCTTTAGCAGCTTCACAATTCTGAATTCGCTTGAATTGATTCTCGTTAACAGAGTCAAAAATCAGAGATAGTGCTTTAGAATTGTATGTGGCTTGGGTCTTCTCAGTATCTGTCCACTGATCTTCCGGTTTCTCAACGTCACCACCATGTTCACCTTTTACAGTGGGAGGTTTCCAGCCAGAGTTTACAGCATTCCATGCATCTCTGCCTATGCCCTGAATACGTGCTCTCATCTTCACTTTCCAGTGCCCATAGTTGCCTTTCTCGAGCATGATGGGGCGATTCACCATGACAATCTCCTTCGTGAAATCTGTCATCTCCGCAGGATCTTCACCTGTTGTTAAGTTTCAACAACTTGGTTCAGATGCCCGCTCTGATACCAAATGAAAAATCAGGTGAATCTATAGAACACGTTTTTTCCATAACTCAGAACTCTGAGTATCCTTTTATTAGAAATCTGATTAAGCAGTACAACTCACTTAATTGGTTTTACACAAGATCTAAACTACTTTAGCTTGTCACCCTAGATTTCTACCCAAGAACAAGAACAGATCTAAAGAACACACTCTTTCTTATCTTTCTTGTTTTCCGAAACAGAGTAACCCTTACTCTCTCTAATGAAAAAGCTTATACCCACTTTTTCTCTCTTGAAACGGCTGACCCTAGCAAGTCCTCCAATACTCCTTTTATATTCGTGAAGTATCTAGGTCTTCTAGGTTAGCAATCTCGATCCTGAATATTGCCAAATCCTTGAGCAATATCTTCTTTCCTAACTGAACAACTTCTGTTAGGTAATCTCCATGTCATCATCTAGGTCTTCTAGGTTAGCAATCTCGATCCTGAATATTGCCAAATCCTTGAGCAATATCTTCTTTCCTAACTGAACAACTTCTGTTAGGTAATCTCCATGTCATCATTTAGTTTGCCGCCAAGTCCACGTCAGCATCCAGATATAACAGCTACAAGCTTATTCCAGCAATCCAGTGCATCCTCCAAAGTATGCACTTACACATGTCGCTTTAAAGGTTTTTCTATGTCAAAGAAGTTTATCTTTTTGAGATGCCCCTAAGCTTTCATGGAGATTAATATAAAAACGTAATTTTTTTTAACAAATAAGAAGACACGTAAAAACTAAAGACATGAAATCAAGAACGAAAACAAAAAACTTCAAAATCATCATGGATCAATTTTTTTGTTCAGTGACAAAAACTCATAGATTGAGTGATAGTTATTTTATCTTTATACTCTATCAATAACCATACACAGCTTGTGGAGAGAACGAAATGGATGACGCCATGGTGACGCTCCCATCCCAGCTCCAACCTTAATACGACTCACTGACAAGAATGTTCGCAATCGGTCTACCACCGTCCGAACCGCCGGAAAATTTAAGGAAGGTCTCTGCTACTGGTTTCATACCCGTAATGGCTAATATCAAAATAAGTTCAAAACGGTGCAGCATTCATTGCAAAAACGGTTTTCGGGTGAATAAAATTTACATTCATACAAAAAAAAAAAGACGGACAAATAAGATTCGTGTTTTCCGTAAACTCTAACAAACATACCAAAATATGAAACTGAGATAAGATTTCTTGTATTCAAATGAATTATAAAAGGTAAAAAATCTTATAAGTAAGATAAGAAATCTTTGGTTAGACCATTTTCAACCTTTAAAATGTTTCTTTCCTTTCCTCTCGTGAGGTTTATGGCATATAGAACTAAGTGAATCACACTAGTCACTAAAGAAACATAAAGAGAACAATGGTAATGTTCACTCTTTTTTCTCTTTTTTTTTCAACAGCGATTATGTTTTGGTGATTGGCTTTGCTGGTTGATACTCCTTTCTCTGTGACATTGAATGTATGTTTGTGTATTCTATGGTTTTTCATCCTTACTCTGAACATCTTTTCCTTTGTTTCAGGCCACTGTTTGTTAGACTTGTGGTGACTACGGTTTCGAAGAAGCACTTTTATTTTGTGAATCTTGTAAGGTTGAGGTTGTGCACCGGTGAAACATCAAGACTTAGTTTTTCCAGGATTGTTGAATTCTTCAGGAAGTATCTTACTAGCTCCGATTCTCCTTCATACCCTGAGCTTATGGTTTTTGGGTATGAATGAGAAGCGGAGCTAGTAAGATACTTTCTGAAGAATTCTACAATCCTGAAGAAACTAAGGCTTGATGTTTACTATACCGAAAAGGCTAAGTGTGGCTTCATGAAAGAAGTTTTTACAATGCCAAGATGGTCTAGCGTTTGTGAATCCATTGTTCTATAATTGCTAAACGTAGATATAGTTGAACATATATTTTAATTTGGTCGTTAAACGTAGGAGGATGTATTAGGCTTTGAGCCACACGCAAATATTGCAATTTAAGTCGTTCTTATGTTTACTTGGCTTGTTAAAGAATAGTGAAATTGCAGGAATCTATTGGAAATTGGATTTTAATGCAAAGCCATACATCAAAGATCACGGAAATAATCATACATCATGATAATGTCGCTTTATAGGTTTCTATGTCAAAAATGATTATCCTTATGAGATGCCCCTAAGTATATATGTAAGGTCACTGCTGATGTGGTGCTTGAGCTGGAACAGAAGATAGAAGACTGAAGGATCGTCCTCCTTAGATAGCAAAAGACCTGTTTGAATTTTCCTCATATATGCTTATTGTTATTGAGTGAAGAAGACGCTATGAGTCTCTCTAGATCATGATCGGAATCTTCAGGTTTAGTTCGCCATGAGACCTTGATCTGAGATTCTTAATTTGTTATCGGTTTATCATCTTGTAATCATCTCTTACGATATCAATAAGAGTTACATAGGGTACGGTATTCTAAACCTAACAGTCACATACTTCCTCACCTTCCCATAAAGGACAGTGTTAAGACAATGCAGGCATAAACAAGCTCAAGTTGTATCTTGATGACTATGCAAACAAGGTAGACGATGCCTCTTATCTCACGTCATGGATTTAGGCTGCATTTAAGCATAAGGTCCAACATCTTGAGGTCCCGTGTCTTTCAGAAGGTTATTATGATATCCCATAAGCCTTTCGTATCTGTGAGACGCTAGCTAGTATCAGTAAACCTCTTTGAGGTGGTCATGGATAAAGCCGAGTTTGTTTCCTTACCTTGTCCGAAGTCTATACATTTGAAGTATATTTGGTTTTCCAATGAGGGACTCTTAATTCTCATCTTCTTTTTTTAACACTCGATTATTGTTATTCTATTGCAAATTATGATAAATATTACATCGGCAGCTTTTACGACGGACAATTCTACCGTCTCGCCTCTATGAAAATAGATAAACTTGTGTTTTTATCTCTTTAAAATCTCCTTAAAATCCACTTGCTACACGCAGAAGATCTCATGTAAACTTTCCTCTTTTAAAATCTCCGTAAAATTACCCAATAAATCGCAATATCTGGGACTCGAACCCCAGACCTCCTGATGTAGAAGCATAATCAACCACTGGAGCAAGGGGCTTCCACTAATTAGGCCCAAGTGCTATAGGGACTCTTAATCTAGCATGGAACAGTCACACTCATTGCGTAACATCCCCGATTTTTAGTTTCTTTGGACGTGAGGCCCATTAGGCCCAAGTGCTTTAAAATTCCGAAACGAGAAGGGATATGTCGTTTGGGTTATGTAGATTATGTATGTATATCTCCTTCGAGAGGAGCCGTCAAAGAGAACGCAACCACAAACTGAAACCCTAAGACTAAAAAGGAGAAATAGAGAGATCGTGAAAGAGAAGAAGAAAGAGAAAAAGGAAGAAGAGGAGAGAGAGCGGTGAAGAAGAAGAGAGAGAGCGAGTCGTCGCGGAAGTTGTGGAAACCACCGGTGGGATTGTTCAGGGATGGCGTGGCTGTGGCAAATCTAGATGGTGGTGGAAGAGCGAAGTCGGAGTGTTCAGAAGTGGAGAAGAAAAGAAAAATGAAAGAAGAAAGGAAAGGACGGAGGAAGTACAGTTTCGTGTAGAGGTTTTGAAGATCGATTTCGCATCATATGCGAAAGAGTTATGTTGAGATATTTATGTCTCTGGAAAGATCACGCTGCCAAGAATCGACAGAAACTTACGGATCTTCAATCGGAGTTTTATTCAAGAAGTTATGCGTGTTGCTTTCTGGTCTGACGAATCTGACGAATACAGAAATCCTAAGAGGCAGGTCCGAGTTGGCTTATTCATAGAAACGTTTGGAGGTCTAAACGTTGTCTGATCAGGCTGAAATTTTGTAGGGAGATTCATAAGGTTGAGGCTGTGCACGGGTGAAACATCAATACTTTGTTTCTCCAGGATTGTTGAATTTTTCAGGAAGTATCTTACTAGCTCCGCTTCTCCTTCATACCCTGAGCTTATGGTTTTTGGGTATGAAGGAGAAGCGGAGCTAGTAAGATACTTCCTGAAGAATTCGAAAATTCTGAAGAAACTAAAAGGCTTGATGTTTACTATACCGAAAAGGCTAAGTGTGACTTCCTTATAGAAGTCCTTACAATGTCAAGATGCTCTAGCGTTTGTGAAATCCATTGTTATTCTATAATTGCTAAACGTAGACATGCTTGAACATTTTGTTCAAGGTTGACCTTTTGGGTTGCTTAACTAGTTGTGTTTAGGAGGCTGTATTAGGCTTTGAGCCACAAGCAAATATTGCAATTTAAGTCTTTCTTATGTATATGTTCTTTTGCTAGCTGTTGGCTTGTTAAAGAATAGTCAAATTGCAGGAATCTGTTGGAACTTGGATTTTAATGCAAAGCCATATATCAAAGATCAGGGAAATAGTCATACATCATGTCGCTTTAATGGTCTTTATGAGATGCCCCTAAGCTTTTATATCTGTGAGACAACACTAGTATCCTTAAAACTTCATCTTGTGGCTTTGCCTAATGCTGAATTTGTTTCCTTACTTTGCCAAACTTGAAATCTCTCATCTGCTTAACCCATTTCTCATATCTGTGAAAGGTTTTGCTTCTCGTTTTCCTCAGGAATAGAATAGTAACTCTTAAGAAGATGTGTTACAAAAAGCTGAATCGATTCAATTTTTCTTATGTGCTTGTGTTTGTTTCAAAATATAAAGCTGAACCCATATTAATAACATCATCATTTTTATAATTAGATCTAATATTTTTTTATTTACTTGAAAACAAATTATGGTCGAAAAACTATGGAAATGTCTATACCTGACTAGTTTGAACTGAAAATGCAAATTTTGATTAGTGTTGGTTGCAAGTTATGTCTGTCTACTGACCTTTTCATCCAAATTGTTTCTCTAAAACTTGCATTTTTCAGCTTTTTTAATTATTTTTTTACAGATTTGTTTGTCTGATAATAAGAAAACAAATGGTTGGTCGATGGAAATCGAAACAGGCTCCTTCCAAAAGGCTAAGACATATGTAAAAAGAAGATATAGGGTTCGAATAGATGCGGCAGTTGGAGCGGACAAATCCATTTGCGGATTAGGCCACTCTTTATTTACCATTCATAAACTATAGTCGTAATAGTGTGGATCCAGAAAAATAAAAGAAATTCGTCGCGGACCAATTGCGAACCGCTTTTACGTAGAAATAAACTTGATTCGCTTGGGATTGTTGTCTGCCCCAAAAATAGAGTGGCCTAATCCACTAATGGTTTAATCCGCTTTTCCCACAACGTCCATTCAAAGCAATAATAAGCCAATTACCTGATCCTTTGATATTTCACAAACTTTCTCACCTACCCATTAATGGACAGTGTTAAGACAAGCGTTTTATCCACAAGGGTTTTATCTTAATTTTATGGAGATTAAGATAAAAACGTAATTATTTTTTACAAATAAGAAGACACGTACAAACTAAAGACATGAAATCAAGAACGTAAACAAAAAACTTCATCATCGATTAATTTTTTTCAGTGACAAAAACTCATAGATTGATTGATAGTTATTTTTATCCCTATACTCGATCAATAAAAATACGACATCTACGATTCGTGTTTTCCGTAAATTTTAACAAACATAAAATATGAAACTGAGGTTTTTTACTGAAATTTTAAACCAAAACATTCAAAAATGCCAAAGGCTATATACAATGGCGTTTATGAAACTCAAAATCTCCAAATTTCAAACACTTGATCCTCGATGGAATTATGTGTAACATCCTGGTTTTAGGTCCATGTGGAGAGTTTTAAAAGAATTGATTTGGCCACATATATCATCAAAGTGCACTTATCTTTACGGTTAAAGATTTTGAGAGAACACAACAATTAAGCGTGTTTATGCTAGAGTAGTTTCAAGATGGGTGACCTTCCGGAAAGTGATTGTCGAAACTGTGCGAGTGAAGACAAAACACGGGGAAATATCATGTAGGATCGGTAACAAATCTTTAATGCCTCTCGGACATAGCAAACCGACCGTCGGATTAGGGTGGGCCTCGGGTGGGCCACGGGCCGAGAGAGGACGTGAACCCACTAAGAGAGGGTACATTAAGAATAGCGGTCGGGGCGTTATATTATGTCTCCTGTCCACTACCCATGGCCGGTCTAGGACCTCCAAAAAAATTTCAGCCTATCAGCTACAAAATTAGTCCTCCAAAATATATTTTAATTGCAAAATAAACTCCAAATTTCTGAAATTTCAAAATGTAGTCTACATTTTTTTAATTATATCTATAAGAACCCTCCAAATATTTTTGTTTTGCTTCGGCCCCTTATTTTTCAGGTAGGCCTTGCACTACTTTAAATAATTAATCTTCACTTGCAATCTTGCATCATAAAAGATCCAAAAGATTTGCATCTTAATTCTTTTAGTTTTTTTGGTATATGCCTAATTATATACAATATGTTATATATTTAATTTAAATTCTTTTGCACTATCATATTCATCTTGCTATATTTGCTAAAAAATTATTTCAAATATGTAAAAGAAAATACACTATAAATCATAATTCCGTGAGTATCACGGATTTTATACTAATATATCAGTATTTCATGTATGACATCTATTTTATTACATTATCATAATTTCGTGCCTATCACGGAACTCAATATAGTAGTATCTGTTATCTTATTTTAATAAAGAAATTTTTTCAAATTTTGATTAAATATAAGTGAAAGACATTAATTTAAAGGATAAGATTTCTATTATTCAAATGAATTATAAAAAGTAAAAAATCTTGTAAGTAAGATAAGAAATCTTTGGTTAGACCATTTTCAACATTAAAATTGTTTCTTTCCTTTCCTCTCCTGAGGTTTATGTCATATAAAACTAAATGAATCACACTACTCACTAAAGAAACATAAAGAGAACAATGGTAATGCTATCACTCATTTTTCTCTCTTTTTCAACAGCGATTATGTTTTGGTGGTTGATACTCGTTTCTCTGTGACATTGAATGTATGTTTGAGAATTATATGGTTGTTCATCCTTACTCTGAACATCTTTTCCTTTGTTTCAGGCCACTGTTTGTCAGACTTGTGAATCTTGTAAGGTTGAGGCTGTGCACCGGTGAAACATCAAGACTTAGTTTCTCCGGGATTGTTGAATTATTCAGGAAGTATCTTACTAGCTCTGTTTCTCCTTCATACCCTGAGCTCTTACGTTTTCATTCCAAAAACCATAAGCTCAGGGTATGAAGGGGAAGCGGAGCTAGTAAGATACATCCTGAAGATTAAGGCTTGATGTTTACTATATCGAAAAGGTTAAGTGTGACTTCATGAAAGAAGTCCTTACAATGCCAAGATGCTATAGCGTTTGTGAAATCCATTGTTCTACAATTTCTAAACGTAGATATGGTTGAACATTTTGTTTAAGGTTGATCTTTTGGATCGTTAAACTAGTCGAATTTAGGTAGTTGTATTAGGCTTTGAGCCACAAGCAAATATTTCAATTTAAGTCTTTCTTATGTTATTTGGTGGTTGCTGCTCATGTAATGATCATTACCAACTGTTTCTCGAATTTGATAGATATTATCTCCACAAATTGTTCAAGCACTAATTATGTCATTTTATGTATATGCTCTTTTGCTAGCTGTTGGCTTGTTAAAGAATAGTCAAATTGCACGAATCTGTTGGAAAGTAATCACACATCATGTCCCTTGGGCCTAGGAAGCCTTTGGGGAAACTGTGTATAATTCAAAAAAAAAAAAATCACACATCATGTCGCTTTAAATTTTTTTTTTTATTTTTTTTTTATTTTTTTTGGGCAAAAGCATCGTTCTTCATTCATATCAAATATATTACAAGGCTCAAAAGGATTACAAATTTAGAGCTTACAAACTCAAATATAGAGACATCTAGAGATGCAACATAGTTATAGTTAGGATAGACCGACAAAAGATCTACAAAATCTCGATCGGTGACAAGACATAGTTATAGTTAGGAAACACAAAGTTGCCACAAACAAGAAGATGGTGAGTCGGTATCACAACCACGAAAACTTTGGGAAGTGAGGAAACGTAAGTTTTTTTTATGAGATGCCTCTAAGCTTTTATATCTGTAGTTAATTTCATGGAGATTAAGATAAAAACGTAATTGTTTTTACAAATTAGAAGGCACTAAAAACTAAAGATATAAAATCAAGAACGAAAACAAAAAACTTTAAAATCATCATCGATAAAAAAAATTTCAGTGACAAACTCATAGATTAATTGATAGTTTTTTTATCCTTATACTCGATCAATAAAAAGACGACATCTAAGATTCGTGTTTTCCGTAAACTCTAACAAACATACTAAAATATGAAACTAACCACTTGGCCAGGGGCTTTCACCTGGTCTTCCCTGGTTCCTGTAGGATTACGGGCCTCGCCCTTGAATCACCTGGTTATAAGAAGAAAAAATATGTATAAAACTGAGATTTTTTTTACTGAAATTTAAAACCAAAACATTAAAAATGCTAAACGCTATACAATGGCGTTTATGAAACACAAGATCTCCAAATTTCAAACAATTGATCCTCGATGCTATTATGTCTAGTGTACACTACTCATGGCCGGTCTAGGACCTCCAAATTTTTTGAGCCTATCAGCTACAAAATTAGTCCCCCACAAAATATTTTAATTGCAAAATAAGCTCCAAATTTCTTGAATTTCAAAATGTATCTAAGTTTTTAAAATATATCTTAGAACTCTCCAAATTCTTTTGGTTTGCTTCGACCCCTTATTTTTCAGGTAGGCCCTGGCACTACTTTAAATAATTACTCTTCACTTGCAATATGGCATCATAAAAGTGCCAAAAGCTTTGCATCTTCTTAATTATTTTAGGTTTTTTTGGTATATGCCTAATTATATATGTTATATATATATATTGATATATCATGGTTTTTACCGATTTTAACCATGATATTACTATCTATATTTATATATTTTTGGTGTTTTTCTAGTATTTCTATGTGATTACAGGTAATTTAGTGTTTGGAGCTACTTAGGAGCAAACGTGGACTATTTGGAGCTTTTTGAAGCATTTGGAGTTAAATAGCAGAGAAGACAGATTCGGAGGCCCAACTGAGCCCACCAGGACTTGGTATCGATCGACACCATCCTTGGTGTATCGATCGACGACACACTATCACGGACCAGAAGCTGTCTCGAGTTTTCGAAGCCCAAAGTTTTCCTGAAGTTCCCATAGAAGCCCAACACGACTTTACTCGTCTTTACTTAGGGTTTTAGAGTTTGTAACTCAGACACAGACGTTTTGGCTGAGACTATTCAGAGAGATAGAGAGTTTTTAGAGTTTTTGAGAGAATTGGGGAGATTGATTCCTTCTGCTTCAGTTGTAATCCTGAACCCCCTTTTTGTTATTGATATCTTGATGCTTTCTAATCTATTCATGATGTTTTCTTCTCTGATCATGTATGAGTAGTTTTTTTGTTAGATCTAGGGTTTCTCACAAAGGGTTTTGATGGTTTATTGAGTTATCTGTGCTAGATTAGGATTCTATATCTTTAGATGTTCTTCACCATAGGTCGTTCTTCATTCTGATTTCTAGCTTGATCATCTAGACGTCTGATTTTAAGATTGTTAATTGACACGACAGTGTAATTGTATTCCTGAAAGAACCTAGGGTGAGCAAAAGACTTATCTTCAAAGAAATTTGGTTTAAGGCTTTTGTGAACAATTCAAACTTGATCTTAGAGCTGGTTAGATTCTTAGGATTTGCAAAGACATTTGATTTCCTGGTTTCTTTACTTAGATAAATTTCGCAAAGACAGTTGGTTAATTATATCTCTGTGATTTGAGTTCTAGAACTGTTCTTCGTCTGAATCTTGATTGTTTGATAACTTGATTTTCCTGATTTTTCCTGAGAATACATGAGATCTAACGTTTGTCTTAATTGAATACAACTTCGTTTAATTTTCTTGCATTGTTTTATTTAATAATTAATCTTTTCTGCTTAGCATTAATCTGATTTAAATTGCCTATTGTGTATCTAGAGTCCCTGTGGATTCGATCCCTAAGTACTACAATTGACCTCTTAATTTGAGAGAGTAGCTCTAGGGTAAATTTGAGCAACATCTTATATATATATATATATATATATATATATATATATTTAATTTCTTTTGCACTATCATATTCGTCTTGTTATATTTGCTTTAAAATGATTTCAAATATATAAAATAAAATACACTATAAATCACATTTCCGTGGGTATCACGGATTTTATACTAATATATCATTATTTCATGTATATCATCTATTTTATTACATTATCATAATTTCGTGCATATCACGGAACTCAATATAGTAGTAATTCTTATCTTATTTTAGTAAAAAAATTTTTTTTCAAATTTTGATTAAATATAAGTGAAAGACATTAATTTAAAGGATAAGAATTCTTGTATTCAAATGAATTATAAAAAGGTAAAAAATCTTGTAAGTGAGATAAGAAATCTTTGTTTAGACCATTTTCAACCTTAAAAATGTTTCTTTCCTTTCCTATCCTGAGGTTTATGGCATATAAAACTAAGTGAATCACACTAATCTCTAAAGAAACAGAAAGAGAACAATGGTAATGTTATCACTCATTTTTCTCTCTTTTTCAACAGCGATTATGTTTTGGTGGTTGATAGTCATTTCTCTCATGTGACATTGAATGTATGTTTGTGTATTCTATGGTTGTTCATCCTTAATCTAAACATCTTTTCCTTTGTTTCAGGCCTCCGTTTGTCAGACTTGTGGTGACCGCGGTTTCTAAGAAGCACTTTCATATTGTGAATCTTGTAAGGTTGAGGTTGTGCACCATTGAAACATCAAGACTTAATTTCTCTAGGATTGTTGAATTCTTCAGGAAGTATCTTACTAGCTCCGCTTCTCCTTCATACCATGAGCTCTTACGTTTCCATTAAAAAAAAACCATAAGCTCAGGGTATAAAGGAGAATCAGATCTAGTAAGATACTTCTTGAAGAATTCGGCCATCGTGGAGAAACTAAGGGGGTGTTATTGGTTTGTGATTTAAATAGAGTTTTGATGACTTTAATAAAATCATAGAAAGTGAATAAGTGAATAATTTAGAAGAATTGTTAGAGAGTTTTCTATAGTCTTGTTGATTAGTTTTTCTATAATCTTGTAAAGTCTTTCAAACAACTGCAGTATTTCAGCATACTTTCCATGACTTTATTTTGTAAAGAAAAGTGTTTAAAATCATAAACCAATAACACAATAATTGAATTCATTAACAATCATAGATTGTCATAGATTGTTTTGTTTTAGTTGAATAACACAAAACTTTTAATGACTTTATAAAACTCTTAATCCAATAACACAATATTCATTAAGATTTTAAATGACTTTTTACAAATCACAAACTAATAACACCAAACTTTAAGAGAGTTTAACAAAATTTTGATTGAATAACAACAAATTCTACAAAACAATTAAAGTCACTAAAACTCTATTTAAATCACAAACCAATAACACCCCCTAAGTCTTGATGTTTACTATACCGAAAAGGCTAAGTGTGACTTTCTTATAGAAGTCCTTAAAATGCCAAGATTCTCTAGTGTTTTTTTTTTTCCAATGCTCTAGTGTTTGTGAAATCCATTGTTCTATAATTGCTAAACGTATATATGGTTGAACATTTTGTTTAAGGTTTATCTTTTTGGTCGTTGCAGGAATCTGTTGGAACTTGGATTTTAATGCAAAGATCAGGGAAATACTCATACATCATGATGTCGCTTTAAAGGTATATGTAAAAAAAGTTTATCTTTATGAGATGCCCCTAAGCTTTTATATATGTAATTTCATGGAGATTAAGATAAAACCGTAATTTTTTTTTTTACAAATAAGAAGACACGTAAAAACTAAAGATATGAAATCAAGAACGAAAACAAAAAACCTCAAAATCATCATCGATCAATTTTTTTTCAGTGACAAAAACTCATAGATTGATTGATAGTTTATTTTATCCTTATACTTGATCAATAACCATACACATGCAGCTTGTGGAGAGAACGGAATGGATGACGCCACGGTGACGCTTCCATCCTAGCTCCAACCTTAATACGACTCACAGACAAGAATGTTCGCAATCAGTCTACCGGCATCCGAACCGCCGGAAAATTTAAGGAAGGTCTCCGCTACTGGTGTCATACCGCTAATGGCTAATATCAAAATCTGTTGTAAATTTAAATAATCGCCAAAACAAGTTCAAAACGGTGTAGCATTCATTGCAAAAACGAGTTTTAGGTGAAAATATTCTACATTCATACAAAAAAAAAAAAAAAAAAAAAAAAAAACCACGACATCTAAGATTCGTGTTTTCCGCAAACTCTAACAAACATACCAAGTTACGAAACTGAGATTTTTAATTTTACTGAAATTTTAAACCAAAACATAAAAAATGCTCAAGGCTATTATGGCATTTATGAAACAAGGCCCTGGGCGTTCGGTTTACTCGGGTTAATCGGTTCGGTTTATTCGGTTTTTCGGTTTATTCGGATTTTTAATTAAAATCCTGCCGAATCTAACCGAAATAAAATTCGGTTCGGGTTGTTCGGTTCGGTTATAGGATTTTAAATCAATTCTAAAATAAACCGGATTTTTAAAAATTCGGTTAATTTGAACCGAATTAGACCAAAAATAAAAAATCATGAACTCAATAAATAATTTACAATTACAAACCAATAAAATATGGGCTTTATTAAGTAAAATAAAAATCGGCCCAAAACAAATATGTTATATAGTCACAAGCCCAAATCCATTTAAGAATTAGGGTTTTCGACTGTTTGTTTCAAGCCACTGTTTGTCAGACTTTTGGCGATCGCGGTTTTGAAGAAGCACTTTTTTATTGTAAGGTTGAGGATGTGCACCGGTGAAACATCAAGACGTAGTTTCTCCAGGATTGTTGAATTCTTCAAGAAGTATCTTATGAGCTCTGCTTCTCCTTCATACCATGAGCTCTTATGTTTCCATTCCAAAAACCATAAGCTTAGGGTATGAAGGAGAAGCGGAGCTAGTAAGATACTTCCTTAAGAATTCGACCATCCTGGAGAAACTAAGTCTTGATGTTTACTATACCGAAAAGGCTAACTGTGACTAGTCCTTACAATGCCAAGATGCTCTAGTGTTTGTGAAATCCATTGTTCTATAATTGCTACACGTAGATATGGTTGAACATTTTGTTTAAGGTTGATATTTTTGGTCGTTTAACTAGTTGAGTTTAGGAGGCTGTATTAGGCTTTGAGCCACAAGAAAATATTGCAATTTAAGTCTTTCTTATGTTTACTTGGTGGTTGCTGCTCATGTAATGATCATTACCAACTGTATCTCGAATTTGATGGATATTATCTCCACATATTGTTCAATCACTAATTAGGTCTTTTTATGTGTATGTTGTTGGAACTTGGAATTTTAATGCAAAGCCATATATCAAAGATCAGGGAACTAATCATACATCATGAGCATGTCGCTTTAAAGGTTTCTATGTCAAAAATGATTATCTTTATGAGATGCCCCTAAGTATGTAAAGTCACTGCTGATGTGGTGCTTGAGCTGGAACAGAATATAGAAGACTCTGAAGGATCCGGAGGGTTTATTGCTAGGGATCGTCTTCTTTAGATAGCAAAAGACATGTTTGTATTTTCCTCGTATATATGCTTATTGTTGTTGAGTGAAGAAGACGCTTTGAGTCTCTCTGGATCATGAGACCTTGATCTGAGATTCCTTGTTATCGGTTTATCATCTTGTAATCATCTTTTACGATATCAATAAAGAGTTACAGATATAATTAGGGTACGGTATTCTAAACCTAGCAGTCACATACTTCCTCACCTTCCCATAAAGGACAGTGTTAAGACAATGCAGGCATAAACAAGCTCAAGTTATATCTTGATGACGATGCAAACAAGGTAGACGATGCCTCTTATGTCACGTCATGGGTTGAGGCTGCACTTAAGCGTAAGGTCCAACATCTTGAGGTTTGGTGTCCTTCACAGGGTTATTATGATTCGTATATGTGAGACGCTGGTATCCTTAAAACTCTTTGAGGTGGTCATTGTAGTGACCCTCATTCAGAAGTAAACGGTCATATTTTAGATCGCAATGGCTACGGAAAAACGATGCGGGAAAGAGTAAGGAAACTCTAAAAACAAAACGGCGAGTGTTAGAAGAAGAAAAGAGCTACAATATCTTGAAGAGAAATCAAGAAAAGTATTTTGGGACATCCGAGAAAAATTGTATAGAAGCAATGGCTCAGAAAAAACTGTTATGTGCTTGAAGGACTCTCGCACAATTATCTAAGAAATTATTTTGAGGGTCAAATAAATTCAAGAAAATTATTTGGAGATGAGAAATGGGATATGGAGACCTAAAAGAAGTCATGTGTCTAAGGAAATAATTTTTAGAGACTCCCGGATATTTTTATAGAAGATAGTACCGCTAAAGTACCATTGGTGTCATGGAGTCTAAGTGTGCGAAACTTGGAGTTTAAGAGGGGAAACTTGCAGCTAAGGCCACGAGATTTAGAGCCAAAGCTCCGTAACTTGAAGCCAAAGTGTGTGATCACCGTTTTCGACCCTAAAGTACTACTATGATTACCGTTTTGATCCGGTATAGTGTATGATAGGTTTATTATTTGTTCGAAGATCAATTCTCATCTTCTTTTTCATAAGAGCTATAGGGACTCTTAATCTAGCATGGCACAGTCACAACTCATTGTTATTGATCTAGCCGTCCTCAAATTCGTGAGCAACCTTATCAGGTAGAAAATTTAATTAGTAACCTATCCTAATTTAATTTCATGGAGATTAAGATAAAAACGTAATATTTTTACAAATAAGAAGGCACGTACAAACTAAAGACATGAAATCAAGAACGAAAACAAAAAACTTCAAAATCATCATCGATCAATTTTTTTTTCAGTGACAAAAACTCATAGATTGATTAGTAGTTTTTTCATCCTTATAGTCGATCAATAAAAAGAAGACATTTAAGATTCGTGTTTTCCGTAATCTCTAAGAAACATACCAAAACATTAAAAATGCTAAAGGCTATACAATGGCGTTTATGAAACTCAAGATCTCCAAATTTCAAACACTTGAAAACTTGATGCTCGATGGTATTATGTCTCGTGTCCACTACTCATGACCGGTCTAAGACCTCCAAAATTTTTGAGCCTATCAGCTACAAAATTAGTCCCCACAAAAAATATTTTAATTGCAAAATAAGCTCCAAATTTCTGAAATTTCAAAATGTAGTCTAAGTTTTTAAATTATACCTAAGACCCTCCAAATATTTTTGTTTTACTTCGGCCCCTTATTTTTCAGGTAGGCCCTGACACTACTTTAAATAATTACTCTTCACTTGCAATCTTGCACCATAAAAGAGCCAAAAGCTTTGCATCTTCTTAATTCTTTTAGGTTTTTTGGTATATGCCTAATATATGTTATATACTTAATTTAATTTCTTTTGCACTATCATATTCATCTTGTTATATTTGCTTCAAAATGATTTCAAATATATAAAATGAAATACACTATAAATCACAATTCAGTGGGTGGTTGACAAAAAAAAAAAAAAAAAAAATCACAATTCAGTGGGTATCACGGATTTTATACTAATATATCATTATTTCATGTATATCATCTATTTTATTACATTATCATAATTTCGTGCATATCACGGAACACGATATAGTAGTATTTGTTATCTTATCTTAGTAAAGAAAATTATCAAATTTTGATTAAATAAAAGTGAAAGACATTAATTTAAAGGATAAGTTTTCTTGTATTCAAATGAATTATAAAAGGTAAAAAATCTTATAAGTGAGATAAGAGATCTTAGGTTAGACCATTTTCAACCTTAAAAATGTTTCTTTCCTTTCCTCTCATGAGGTTTATGGCATATAAAACTAAGTGAATCACACTACTCTCTAAAAAAACATAAAGAGAACAATGGTAATGTTATCACTCATTTTTCTCTCTTTTTCAACAGAACCGGTGAAACATCAAGACTTAGTTTCTCCAAGATTGTTGAATTCTTCAGGAAGTATCTTACTAGCTCCTCTTCTCCTTCATACCCTGAGCTAGCGGAGCTAGTAAGATACATCCTAAAGAATTCGACCATGGAGAAACTAAGTCTTGATGTTTAATTTACTATATCGAAAAGGCTAAGTGTATCTTCCTTATAGAAGTCCTTACAATGCTAAGTGCGACTTCCTTATAGAAGTCCTTACAATGCCAAGATGCTCTAGTGTTTGTGAAATCCATTGTTCTATAATTGCTAAACGTAAATATGGTTGAACATTATATTTTGTTTAAGGTTGATCTTTTTGGTCGTTAAACGTAGGAGGGTGTATTAGGCTTTGAGCCACAAGCAAATATTGCAATTTAAGTCTTTCTTATGTTACTTGGTGGTTGCTGCTCATGTAATGATCATTATCAATTGTATCTCGAATTTGATGGATATTATCTCCACATATTGTTCAATCACTAACTAGGTTTTTTTTATGTGTATATGTTCTTTTGCTAGCTGTTGGCTTGTTAAAGAGTAGTCAAATTGCAGGAATCTGTTGGAACTTGGAGTTTTAATGCAAAGCCATATATCTAAGATCACTAATTAGGTCTTTTAAAGAATAGTCAAATTACAGGAATCTATTGGAACTTGGATTTTAATGCAAAGCCATATATATATCAAAGATCAGGGAAGTAATCATACATCATGATCATGTCGCTTTAAAGGTTTCTATGTTATAAGTGATTATCTTTATGAGATGCCCCTAAGTATGTAAAGTCACTACTGATGTGGTGCTTGAGCCGGAACAGAAGATAGAAGACTCTGAAGGAATCCGGAGGGTTTATTGTTACGGATCGTCTTCCTTAGATATATAGCAAAAGACGTGTTTGTATTTTCCTCATGCTTATTGTTGTTGAGTGAAGAAGACGCTATGAGTCTCTCTGGACCATGATCGATATTAGATCATGATCGGAATGATCAGGTTGAGTTCGCCATGAGACCTTGATCTGAGGTTCTTTGTTATCGGTTTATCTTCTTGTAATCATCTCTTACGATATCAATAAAGTGTTACAGAGGGTTAGTAACAGTCACATACTTTCTCACCTTCCCATAAAGGACAATGTTAAGACAAGTGTTTTATCCACCAGATGGAGGAGTCTCTGGCTTTGGCTTCCTCATTTGGAATTGGATTCTTCGGCCCCTTATTTTTCAGGTAGGCCTTGACACTACTTTAAATAATTACTCTTCACTTGCAATCTTGCATCATCAAAGAGCCAAAAACCCTAAAAGAATTTCGAAGATGCAAAGCTTTTGGCTCTTTAATCTATGGTATTTGCTATCATATTCTATGATAAACGGCTTTTGTTTGGTTTAATCTATGGTATTTGCTAAGAGTTTGTTTTTATGTTATAAAGTTGTCTTAGTGTTGTGGTTTTCTCTTGTGTTTATTACATCTTTCTCATGTTGTTTTATTACGATATGGGCTAGGTTATATGTATAGGCCCACTATGTTTGCTATATATATGTGTACATTATCATCATCAATAACATAAGACATTATTCCGCTCGTACTTTGACATGGTATCAGAGCCAAAACCCTAATTTTTTGCCTCTTTCTTACGGCAGCCTCTTTTTCTTTCTCTTCGTTCCTTGACCTGTGTGATTTCGATCTCTTCTCGAATCATACTTTCTTTGTTCGTTGATCACGAGCCACTTGCTCGACGTTTCGATCACAGTTTTTTTTCCTTGAGCCAATTGCTCTTTCCGTTTTCACGACTTAAGCCAATTGCTTTGTCGTTATTTGTTCTCATTTTCTCGATTTGATTTTTTTTCTTTGGCGATGGCAGACGATCAAGCTATCACTGTTGCTACGATTAAAGATGCTGGTATCTTGTCGGATTATTATCTTCCTAACAGAGCCGATCCCGGCAATGTTATCTCCACGGTGATTCTTAATGGAACCAATTATGAGCGATGGGCTAAGGTTCTGCGAAACGCCCTTCATGCCAAAAACAAACTCAATTTTATTGATGGTCTTCTCCAGCGTCCCTCTCCAGGGACAGATCACTACAAGCTTTGGGGAATCATCAATTCTATGTTGGTTGCTTGGATTCTCAACACGATTGATCCAGAACTTCGCTCCTCTGTTTCATGTTCCGACACTGCTTATGATTTGTGGAAGAGCTTGAAAGAAAGATTCTCTGTTGCGAATGATCCTCTTCTTTATGAGCTGCAATCCTCTATTGGTAATTGTAAACAAGAGGGTTTATCGGTTCAAGCTTACTTTGGAAAACTGAAGCGAATGTGGGATGATTTAGAAGATTACGATCCTATCCCCCCGTGTTATTGTGACAATTCTCGTTGTGCTCAGCAGCTTGCTCACATTGCTCGTCGTGACAAGGAACGGAAGTCCCAGTTCTTGATGGGTCTTGATGGTGCTCGGTTTGGTGCTACCAGATCGAATATATTAGCTATGTCTCCTTTGCCTTCTCTCTCTGCTACTTATTCGTTGATTCAGCAGGAAGAGAAACACCAAACCATTGCTCGTGTGTCTGAAATCCGTCCTGATGCCGTCGCATTTTCTGCTCAGGTCGCTCCTTCGACTTCTTCTGTTCCTGGTCATGGACGTCCTCTCTTCTTGTGCACCCATTGTGGCAAGACTGGTCATGAGATAAGCCGCTGTTATCAGCTTATTGGCTTTCCCGATTCTTCACCAGGTCGTGGCCGTGGTCGTGGCCGTGGCCGCGGTTCTTCTCCTGCTGCTGGCCGTGCTAACAACGTCCAGGTTACTGACACCGTTGCTCCGACTTCTCACACGATTACTTCTTCGGATCGTGAGGGTTTGTCTTTGTCTGATTCTCAATGGAATCAACTTGTTAATCTTCTGAAGTCACCTTCTCCTGCTCCGTCTTCATCGGCTCGTCTCTCTGGTATTGTTATCGATACTGGTGCCTCTCACCATCTCACTGGTTTTCTTGATTCGTTATTTGATGTTGTTGATATTCACGCGTGTCCGATCACTCTACCGAATGGGACACGTACTGTGGCTACTATGTGTGGGAAATTGTCTTTAGGCGGTTCTGTCACCTTGTCCTTTGTCTTATACGTTCCGACGCTGACCAACACGCTACTCTCTGTTGCCAAACTTCTTAAAGAAAAAGCGTGTATAGCGGTATTTACGGACAAGTTTTGTTATGTGCAGGACCGGTCTACGAGGACGCTGATTGGAGCCGGTGATGAGTGTGATGGGGTGTATATCTTTCGTGGTGCTTTGGCGATTCAAGCTAATTCCATAGGGAGTGCTGGGAGTTGTGAGCTGTGGCATCGTCGCTTAGGACACCCGTCTTTGTCTGCTTTTTCTCATTTAAAACGGTTTATTGATGTTGGATCCAAAGAACAGTTTTCTTTGCCTTGTGACGTTTGTATTCGGTCCAAACAGTCTCATTTTTCATTTTTGGATAGTGCTAATAAAGCCGACGCTATTTTTCATCTTATTGATTGCGACGTATGGGGTCCTTACAGTACTCCTTCCTCTTGTGGTTCTTCTTACTTTCTCACTATTGTTGATGACTACTCGCGTTCTGTATGGGTGTGTTTGATGCGTTGGAACAAAACTACAATAGAAAAATTACTAAAAGGGCTCTGTCGTCAAAAAAAAAAAAAAAAAAAAAAAACTAAAAGTGCTACACATCCCACATCGGGAGTTTTAGAAAAAGGTTGTCTTTCTTTGAGCTATATAAAGGAATGAGTTTTAATCATTTCATGTAACCGTCTCCGTCAGAGGTGAAGGATGATCCGTCAATGATCGTATAGAGACGGCGGATCGTGCCGACACATATTTTGACGAACTAATTAAAGGCGAGTGGGCCTTGCCTTACTTTGGTTAGGTCTGCCCGTCAATTTTTGGAAGCCTTGATTTCTATCGAGGTTCTGCCCAAATCAAAAGAAGATGGCTGTTGAGAGAAGATTTGCCTAATCGGATTAACTCAACTAAAAATTAACCAAAATTTGATGTCCATTCACCATATATTTTCGAGAACGAGATACGTATAAACAAATCACGAACTGAATCAAATTCAAGTGGAATAAATTAGATCATCATAATCAAGGTCTGATAAGTGTTGACCGGTGAGGAACAAGAACAATCACAACCAAGAATTATTCTGATGATTCAACTCCAATACCTAGATCCCATCCTCCACGACTAGACTCTCCTCCACTTAACTCGTATGAAATTGTAGCTACATCTCGTTATTTACATGCATCAAAGAATCGTAGAAGAACTTAATTTTGGAGCTCCGATTCCACATTAAGTCACATGGAGGTGACACACATATCTGTAGGCTCTAACTTTACTCCAACTTTTAAGGATGATATAACTCTCAAGAAGAAATTAATCTGATTGAAAAGAAAAACAAAAGGTTCATGGAATCAAGCTGAATGATTCACGAGAACACCCTTAAACTCTACTACAACTTCACTTGAATTGGTTATCTTTTCTGTCTGTATTAAAATATGATCATAGTTTTTCTCAACTATGATCGGAAAATGGTTTTTGGATATGTTTTAGTACTTAATCATGAATTTTTCATCTATGTTCTAATAAATGTTGTATGTTGTCCCGGTTGTTGTCTGTTAATCTGGCTTCTTGTTAAGCCTTTCTTTGGCAACTCTTGAAGTTTGTTTGGCGTTTGTAGTGTAGTATAACTGTTGTGTAATGCCTTTTTGATTTTTTTTTTGGTAGGTTGTAATGCCTTTTTGATAATATATAACTCCAGTTGACAAAAAAAAAAAAAAAAAAAGTAAAATAAATTAATTTAAATTACAAGATTTTTGTATTCAAAAAAATAAAAGTAAAATTATCTTTTAAGGCTAGGTACAATGGTTGTTTTTTCAAGAATTGATACACTTGTAATGGTTTGTTGAAAAGAGAAAAAAATAGTTGTGGTGTTGAAATTTATCAACACTGTTGATAAACAAAAGATGGGCTCTTCATACATAATGTGACAGCTTTTAATTAGACCAAAATAATAATGTTTGTCTTTCAGATTTGATTAATTTTTTTTTCCGTCTCAATTATTTAACATCAATTAATTCATAATAATTATAATATATACTTTAAATTATATATCAAAATTCTTTATTTTTCATACTCTATAAATAGAGACTTGTTCCATTTTATTTGGACACAAAAAAAAAATCCATGGTTTTACTATATTTTTGCTATTAATCCCCAAATAAACTTTTGTTTTAGTTTTAAATATAATTTTAGTGAAATAGATCCTAATTTTAATCTTTATAACACTCAAGAAAATACAAAAACATAAAAGAAGATAAAAATATGAATAAAATAAATCTTTTTTTTTGTTTTGTCAACTAAAATAAATCCTATTTTTACCTTGAATTTTTTACAATTATAAAAATCAAAAAACAAAAAACCATAAAATTGACATCAACGAGGAACCTCCTTCGAACGCCTCCATCGTCGCCTTCTCCTCCGTTGAACACCGCCAGTATCGTAGAGCCTCCGTTCTGTCTTTTTTTGGCGATTTGTTCTTCATCGTTTCTCCGTCACACGCTCGCCGTATTTTCTCCGGGCTGACCAAAGACGTGTGGGGTTACTGGGAGATGGGGGTATGCTGAATTTTGAAAATTCTCTGTAAAGATGGTAACTTTATCACTCATTTCTTCTTTCAATTTCCATAGCGATTATAAGTTTTTGAGTTTGGGGTTTTGGGAATTTTGATAATTGTGACATTGTTCTTAAGCTATTTGCTTTAAAATCTGGAAAAGTTTTGATCTTTGATTAAAAGATTAACTCTTTTTCATTTGTTTCAGGTTAATGTTGTTTGTCAGACTTGTGGTGACATTGGTTTTGAAGAAGCACTCGTTTATTGTGACTCTTGTAAGATTGAGGCTATACACCGGTGAGTTTGGTTCTTGATTATCTTTACCCTGTGATTGATTGAATTGTGTTGTGTTGTGTTGTGTTTGTTTGTTTAGTCTGTGTTATATGCTTAGAGTTATTGTGGTTTGTTCTTTTGTGCTTATAACATCTTTCTCTTGTTTCTTTAGCTATTGTGTGGGGATTACGCCGACTCCTTTTACGGAATGTATAACTTGGATATGTGAGGACTGTGATGCGAGTGATTGTGACTGTGATAGCATTGAAGTTGATCAGACTGCTAATGGACATGTTTTAGTTAAGGACCATGGGGTCCAGGATGATAATAATGTTGAACCTGTGGAGGTGTCTTCTTCGTCAGTTACAGAAACAATGAAGGAGTCTAAGAGACGAGATAGCTCAGACAGTGGAAATGCGCATTTGACTAGGGTAGTAAGAGATGGATCATCTGTCTTGGAGGTTGGAGATTCATCTAGTTTGCCAGACCATAACTCTGGTACTAGTAAAAGGAGTGACAGTGGCTTTGATGGAAAAGAAGTTGATCAGACTGATAAGCTTAGACATATGTCGAAGAAGAAGAAAACGGACAAGGAGAAGAACAGTAAAAATAGCAGCAGTCACACCCCACCGGTTTTAGCTGTTGAGGACCATCGGCTCCTGGATCCCACCAATGTTGAACGTGTGAAGGTGTCTGCTTCACCAATTAAAGAACCAACGAAGAAGTCTAAGAAACGAGAAAGGTCAGATAGCGGAAAGCCTCATGAATTGACTGGTTTAGCAAGAAATGGAGCATCTGTCTCGGGGGTTGAAAAGTCATCTACTGTACTAGATGATAGCTCTTGTACCGGCAAAGGGAGTGACAGTGGCTCCGATGGCAAAGAAATTGATCAGACTGATAAGCTTAGACATATGTCGAAGAAGAAGAAGAAGAAAACGAACAAGGAGAAGAACAGCAAAAATAGCAGCAGTCACACTCCGTTGGTTTTAGCTGTTGAGGACCATGGGCTCCAGGATGCCACCAATGTTGAACCCGATAAGCTTAGACATATGTCGAAGAAGAAGAAGAAGAAAACGGACAAGGAGAAGAACAGCAAAAATAGCAGCAGTCACACTCCGCCGGTTTTAGCTGTTGAGGACCATGGGCTCGAGGATGCCACCAACGTTGAACCTGTGAAGGTGTCTGCTTCACCAATTAAAGAAACAACGAAGAAGTCTAAGAAACGAGAAAGGTCAGATAGCGGAAAGCCTCATGAATTGACTGGTTTAGCAAGAAATGGAGCATCTGTCTCGGGGGTTGAAAAGTCATCTACTGTACTAGATGATAGCTCTTGTACCGGCAAAAGGAATGACAGTGGCTCTGATTGCAAAGAGGTTGATCAGACTGCTAATCTTAGTCATATCTTGAAGAAGAGTGAGAAAAAAAAGAAGAAGAAAAAGAACAAAAAGAGCAGCAATCAATCCCCGCCGGTTTTAGCTGTTGAGGACCACGGGGTCCAAGATGCTACTAATGTTGAACCTGTGGAGGTGTTTTCTTCACCAGTTAAAGAAACAATGGAGTCTAAGAAACAAGAAAGCTCAGTTAGCAGAAAACCTCGTGAATTGACTGCTTTAGTTCAAAATGGAGCATCTGTCTCGGAGGCTCAAACTTCATCTAGTGTGCCAGATCATAGCTCTTCTACCAGCAGAAAAAGAAAATTAAGTCCTGGTAACATACTGCTTACTAATGAAAATAAACGGTTAGCTGGTGGGAATAGTTCTTGCAAAGAGGCTGGACCGAATATGCCTCGAATGTCTGAGAGATTGACATCTAGGCATTGTAGAGCGGAACCAATCACAATACCGATATGGAGGTAAAGAAAAAAGAAAAAAAGCTCTTTAGTTGTATCACTTTGCATCTCAACATCATCACTTGAATTCTGATCTGTTTTGTCAATTTCTAGGGGATTGATGTCTGTAAAAGGACGAAAGAACTGTAACATGGATGGGATTGTTGCTCATGTATCAAGCTTAGCCTGCCCTAGAGTCCATGAAACGGCAAGTTCATTACGGGGCCGCCTCTCTGCTGAAATGCTTCCCAGGTTGAAAATATGGCCAAATGCCTTTCTGAAGAATGGAGGACCTAAAGATGATAGTGTTGCTCTTTTTTTCTTCCCTTCCAGTGACAGGTATACACTAAACATTACTATCTACTTCTTTTTTTCGTTCTCCTTATGCATACGTTGTAACAGTGTCCGACCTTTTTTGTTTTTGGTTTCCAGTAAAGATGAAAAGTTTTACTATTCCCTTGTTCTTGAAATGAAGGAGAATGATTACGCAATGAGATGTGTGCTTGATGATGCAGAACTTCTACTCTTCACCTCCTATATGTTACCAATGGGTTATTGGAGTAAGTCGGAGAGAACTTCTTCTGTTTGTTCATTCATTATTCGCATGAATTGTTAAAGCTAAGAAGGTTGAGTTTTCGTTTGCAGCTTTAAACTCAAAGGACTACTTGTGGGGCGTCTTCAAGCCCAGACAGACTTCTCTACATTAGTCACTAGACTGACTACATTTGACAGTTACTGAATAGGAGCAAGGATGAACATCTTAAGTAGGACTTGCAGGACACCTTCTTGAGCATTAGGAGCAAGACTTGCAGGATTCTCGTACGACGTTTTTGAACATTTATTAGTTCAGTTTCGGCTTTAACGCAGCTGGTTTTGATTGTCCAAATGTTGATAGTTTAGCCTGAATCTGTATAGAATCTACCCGGGATGTTATCCGTGATCCTTGATAGCATAGCTTTGTCTTTTGAGGCTATGGTAGATTTGTGCAACTGATTAGTCAAATGAATGATAACTTTTGAGATCTTTCTGATTATAGAACTTCATAGTGATCCAATACCTTCCTGGACATTAGCTAAGATGTCTGAGAAAAGATGTGTTCAATAATGGACAATCATAAGCTGAGTGAGTTGAAGTTAGATTTGAATGTACTTGATACAAGCTGTGGTCGGCGCAGTAGAGTCTCAGTGCTTCAATGGTGAACATGGGAGGGAGAGAAGATAGATAGTGATTCTAAATGCCAATGGGAAAAAAAATCAAAAGAATTATTCGATTTATACGTTTTTGGTAAAACTAAGGCTTAAACTTATTTATTGGTCAAATAAATCTCCAATTTATTTTTGTGTAGAATTTTTATCTGGCCAAAGAATAATTTGATGATGTTTTTTTATCTTCCAAAAATGTGTTTTTTTCCAAATTTTAAAATTAATAAATAGTTCATCAGTGGCCTACTTAGATTTCTGAAATTAGCAGTTTTTTTTAAGAAAAACTTAAAAAGAAATAGATTTGAAATATAATACTCCTTCTCTTCCAATATATATATAACGTTTTAAGCTTTTTTTTTTGTTTCATTTTATAGATTTTCTCAAGTTTCTAATCATAATTTATATTAATTATTAAATTTTCTGAAGTTTCTAGACATATTTTATATTAATTTAATAGTTTGTGGTTTTTTAAATTATGCATTATTTTTTTCTGTTGGTTGAATTTGAAAAAAAAATATATATATATTATTTTTAATCTTTGTGCTTTTAACTACAACATCCTATAATTTGAAATAAAAGAAATATAAATATATTGGAAATAAATGTCACAGTCATTCGAAGGAATTTTAAAATATAATTTGTGTATAGCATATCGTAATAATGCATGTATAATAGCTTACATTTTTACGTCTATATAATGAACAAAATCATTATAATTCATTTTTACACAAAAATTATAACTGTAGCAAAAAAAAAAAAAACGGTATAAGTGTTTGATAAGTTGGGTTGTATCTTTATGGTACAACCAAAAAAAGTTAAAATCCTATTATTGAACCAATCAAGTTTTATCTCTTCCAAAAAAGCTCACCGCTCAAAACTTTTTTATTTAATTTTTTTTTAGTTGTTCCTCCTAAAACTTATACAACATATTTTTTTGTGCTTTAAGAGCGGTATAAAAAACTTTTAACTACATTTAAAATTTTGTTTGTACAAAAAAATTATTTAATAAGTTTTAACAAAAATATTTAGTATTTTTGTACTTTATTGCACATCACTATATTGTACTTTAAACATAAGACAAAATATAATGAGATTTTCACTAATGTAAACAACATATATATAAAAAAATTGACAAAACATCATTTAAATCATTTGATTATTTACATACTTATATTATCATATATATTATAAGCAAAAAATGTATATTGTATATATATATATATATATATATATTTGAAACTTAGTAAACTTAAAATTTAAATTCATAATACTGAAACAACTTTACCAATCATGCTTAACATAGCTACAGTCTACAGACAAAAACTTATAACTACAACCAATACAGCTAAAACAAAAATTTTATAGAAAATATTTTACAAATACAACTCAACCAATCACCCACTTAATACATCAGTGTAATTCATTTCCACACAACAATTATAACATCACAAAAAAAAAAAGTATTAACACATATTTCTAGTTTCTTTCTATTTTGATCAGTATTTTTTTTGTCCTCGAATATTTAATCTTTCTCTGTTAATAATATTTTTTTTTTTCATTTTAGAATCAACATTTTAAACTAATATATTACATAATAATTCGAACTCGTGACCTCAATAGTTGAACTGTTTGTGCTACGTGTATTTTAGTTATAATCATACCATATTATATTGTTATCACTATCTTGTAACAAATCGACGGTTGGAAGATATTTTCTTATAAATTCATTTTATACTGTTATTTTTTCTCCAAATGGGATCTTGATTTTTATTGGATAAGTCGTTGGTGGTCCATAAATCTCAGTAATAAATAAAATATATTTACTATATATACTAACAAGTAACAAGAGTGTAGTGACGTATTTAGAATAACACAGTTCAATGTAGGTAGCGATTGGCTAAATTAGTTGCGGAGCTGCAAGTAAGAGATGATGTTAAAGGTCCATTGGGAAATTAAATTGGCAGATCGAATAATACATGACAGCCACGTCGATGTGAATTTCTGGTATATTTGACCTTTTTCACTTCTTTTTACAATTTACATCTTGTGGCGCAAAAAATAAAGTTTGAGATATTTATATAAAAATAAATTGAATTCTCATTTATAAAAGAGATATCTATGTAGCAAACTAGGTCAGGGCAATTAGTACAATTACGTTCTGATGGGTAACATTACCCTTATATAATTGTGTAAAAATATGTTATTAAATAAAAATTCATATAATAAAAACTCACAAAAATTGTAAAATAAAATTTCGTTATTCTGTCAGTATGCATATTACCAATATGAGCCTTGGTTTGGATATGTTTATTTTATAGGAAACTAGATTCTGACCCGCACGTACGTGCGGGGATATGTATAAAATGAAGTTTAGTAGTTCGTATAAAAATTGTTTACGGTAATTGATTTGATACAATATGAAAATTGCGATTGGTGAGTTTGATTCAGATTAATCCATTAATAAGAATTGTTATAGATTGAGTATTTGAGATTAGTCAGAATATGATTGTGCATATCCTTATGAAAAAGTCAATTTTGCAATTGTTTATAAAGTATTTAGCAAATTTAGATTCGGATTTGCACATACATGCAGAGATATAAATGTAGATACTTTGATTTAATATAACATTTATACATGTCATTTTGGTTTATGAGTATTTGAGTGTTAATCAATAATTTAAAATTCGGATAAATCCAGCGATTAGACAGGGAATGAATATAAACCGAGTTAGTGGTTGGTTTGATCTATATCTCATTATCCGTACTTTCCGTCCCGCGCGTTATCCGTAATTTTCATCCCGATATCCGTAATTCTCATCTCGTTACTCATAATTCTTATCCTGCATTTTTTTGTTCTACAATTTTCTACATAACAATGGCATTTCATGTAAATACCATGTATTAGAGTATTTTTTAATCAATAGAAATCATATTACATGAAAATGTTTTAGATAACAATGGTAGTTGACAACTTTTGGTAAAAGACTACTTACAGCTGTTTTAGAAGGTTTTAGAGTATGGTCTCGGGTTCTATAGGTTCACTAGATGTATACGGAGCTAAACTTTAGTATTGTAAAAAGTAGATAGTTTAATATTTTCTTGTTTTATTCTTCTATAAATATAAGGTTTTGTAATTGCGATGAGCATAAGAGAGGTCAAGATATGATCTGTTCGCAATGTAAGCATGTATTTGCATTTTGCACATAGCAAAATCTCCGGTTGGCAAGATTATAAACAAGATTTTTAGCACCATAAGATCTTGTCTTTACCCTCTCTCTAGTCTTATAACCAACTATAGACATCACAAAATCACAAGTACATGCTCATTTGTGTTTATCTCCTTTAAACTCTTGGCTGCTCTGTTTATTGTTTTTTTTTTATAGAAGAAATGCTTTTTAAAAAAAAAACAAATATTAGGTAAGAACCCGCACAACGAGTTTTACATTATTTAATTTAATGTTTAATTTTATTTATAGTAAAATATAGTTTATTTTATCAGATTATTAAGAATTTTTAATATGCTTTATAAAATTAAATACGTATTTGGATATATCTTAGATATTTTGATAATGTTTTAGAGAGACAGCATTTTTTAAAAATGGTATTGAGAAAATGACATTTCTAACAATTTTCTATACGTATATAACTTATAATAAATATAATTACAAACATTTGTTGTGTTATATATACATTTATAATTTTTAATAAAAACCTAAAAGAATTTACCTATAATCAAACACTCATACCAATTCCATTTAGAGATTGGATGAATCAAAAAGTCATCTAAATTTTCAAATCGTGTTTACAATATATTTTGAAATCAAGTCAAGCATTACATAATATGTTTGCATTATGAAAATAATCTGTATGTATAAATATATATTACTATAAATAAGATTATTTATACAATTAAATAGTCTATAATTTGTCTCTGTATGGCACAACTTTTTACCTAATATTAATATAATCATACTCTATGTTTCCCGTGTCCGGATTTGTAACCTTAAACATTAACTTTGTAGAATTAATTTTTGATTATTATTAGTAAAAATTAAATATTAAAAAACAATGTATGGAGACTAAACATTACTCCCTCTGTTTCAAAATGTAAGATGTTTTAAAATTTTTTTTTGTTTCAAAATATAAAATGTTCTCTATTTTCTATGTATAATTAATAACAAATTATTGAATTCAAGAAAGATAACTAAATACTATTGGTTTAGAGTTGTTGAAAATTGTAAATCACAAAAAATAATGCATTTTAAATATGATTTTTTAATATGTATGAAAATTCTAAAACATCTTACATTTTGAAACAGAGGGAGTAGTATAACTCAACGTTCTTTGTTCATACAAACAGACAAACGTTTAATAAACAAAAAAGGTTGGAAAAGAAAACATAAATTAAAGCACCACCGAGAAAACAACCATTAACATAAAACTAGCATAAAAAAAGACTAACCTAGTAACTTCCCAAGTGTTAGAAAAACTTACTTTAATTACACGTAACTTAATTTATACTATAGTATTAGATTTAAAAACTTCGTAAGCAAGAGTTCTTTGTCTATAAATACGTAACCAAAACATGTGCACTAGGCACAGAAACACATAGCGGAAGTTAAAACACAGAGAAAGCGAAACACACAAATAAAGAGAGAAAGAAATGGCAGCGGCCGGTAAGTTGCGGTTCTTGGAAGTAGCAGTCGTAGTAATGGCGTTGCAGTGGTTATGGGGTTATAATGGTAATTTAGTGGAAGGATATCCAGAAGAAGATCTTGTGACAAAGCTACCTGGACAACCAGAAGTGGCATTCAGACAATATGCTGGTTATGTCGATATTGATGTCAAAGCTGGTCGGAGTCTCTTCTATTACTTCGTTGAAGCTGAGAAGCAACCCCATACTAAACCTTTAACGCTTTGGCTCAATGGAGGTTTGTTTTACTGAACCTTTTCTTTGAAATTTGGTTTTTTAGAGATTAGAATAAAGTTGTCATGGTCAAATTTTAGTAGTGTATATAATTTGGTTCACGGTCTTGTTTTTGGTTCTATCTAATTTTTCTAGCAATAAAATGCATTATACGGATTTAAACTCGGATTATTGACTATGTGAAATCACTAATGCAAATTACCAAGGTTCAAAAAATCGGTTTAGGCGGCGACTAGGCGTTCATTAACCTCCGGACACGCGCCTAGGCGTTCATTAACCTCTGAACGCCTCAATTTTCGAAAAATTGGTGAATCAAATCGGTGAAATTACAAAAGTATATTTTTTGGAGTTTGGTTTCATTGATATTATAAAAACTAAAACACAATAATTTTTTTTTTGTCATTTAGGTTTAGCTCAGTTCAGTTTGATTTTCAGTTTAAATTTCGTTTTGGTTTGTTTGTTTTTTTTTTATTATTATCAAATATACATTTATAGTTATATTTATATAAATTTCGTGTTAGAATTATAAAATTTATACTGCCAGTTCTAATAAAATCAGAGTAATTGTTGCAGGACCAGGCTGTTCTTCCATAGGAGGAGGAGCTTTCACAGAGTTAGGTCCATTTTACCCAACTGGAGATGGTCGCAGCCTCCGCAGAAATCCTAAATCTTGGAACAAAGGTCTCTCTCTTTCTCCCTCATTTCTAATATCTTTTAAACTCAAATTTGTTAATTTTCTTAACAATAACAAACTTTGTGTTAACTTAATTATTGTGATTTAGCTTCAAATCTGTTGTTTGTGGATTCACCGGCTGGAGTAGGATGGTCTTATTCGAACACAACTTCTGATTATACCACTGGCGATGAATCCACCGGTATTACATAATCTTTCAAATGATTAAATCATCTTTTCTCATTACTAAACATTAGTAAATTTTTTTTTTTTAATAAATTCTTGAATGATGATGTTTTCAATATTAGCCAAGGATATGCTAGTGTTCATGTTAAGATGGTTAGAGAAATTTCCACAATTCAAGACTCAAAACCTTTTTCTCGCGGGCGAAAGTTACTCAGGACACTATATACCTCAACTAGCTGATGTAATACTCGAATACAACGCACAACGGTCGAATAGATTCAAGTTCAAGCTCAAAGGCATTGCGGTAAGCAATAAGAACTATACCAAAAAAAAATCTCTGTTTTGCTGGCTCTGTTTTTGATTGATTCCTCTGTTTTTGATCAGATCGGGAATCCGCTTTTGAAGCTTGACCGAGATATTTCAGCAATGTATGAGTTTTTCTGGTCACATGGGATGATCTCTGATGAACTTGGTCTCACTATCATGAACCAATGCGACTTTGAAGATTACACATTCACGGGTTCACACAACATAAGTAAACCTTGCGAAGCCGCGGTGAGTGAAGCTGGAACCGTCATTACTCAATATGTCAACTACTACGACATCCTCCTTGACATTTGCTACCCTTCCCTTGTCGAGCAAGAGCTCAGGCTTAAAAAAATGGTAAAGGAAAAAACTATTCGTTGCATTTACATTTACATATTATTATATGATACTATTTTCTAAACAAAACAACAAATTTTAGTATTTTGGACAATTATTTTGCTAATTAAAAACAGTAGACGCAAATGTAAAAAATAATTATGTTTGCGTTTAAATTTACACTATGCAAAAATATTTTATGAATAAATGATTTTTTTTTCATTTTTCTTATATATATAATATAAGAATTTCACATATAAAATATGAAAAATATGTTTATATCTGTTGTAAATTTTGGTTTTTGTTTATTTTTTTTTGTTTTTGTGTTTACATGTTATCATAGAAAAACGAAAATAGAAGGAGAATTTCGTCGGAGTTGTGGCATTTTGTCCAAAACTGTATATGTTTTGAATATGTTTTCACATGAAAATGCGAAAAAAATGGGAAAAGCTAGCATTTAAAACGGTATAATTATTAAGATATGTAGCCTTATGTTCAAACTGCATCATATTTTTGACAAAAAAAAAAAAAACAACACTTTGATTATGGTATTTAGGGTACAAAGATGAGTTTTGGTGTGGACGTGTGCATGAGCTATGAAGAGCAAATGTATTTAACTCTTCCTGAGGTACAAAAGGCTCTCCATGCTAACCGAACACAACTACCATATGAATGGACTATGTGCAGCAGGTATATAACTTGAACAATCTTTAATCTTATTTCTCATAATTTATTCTAACTCTTAAGTTTATGTCTCATCCTCACAGCCTCTTGAATTACAATTACACTGACGGGAACACCAACATACTTCCTATACTTAAGAGAATTGTGAAGAGCAAAATCCCTGTTTGGGTCTTTAGGTAAATCTTTTGTTTTATTGTATTTAGATCCTTCTTTTATCCTTTTACTTTCATAATATGGTGGTAAACATATCAAATAAAAAAATGCAGTGGGGATGAAGATTCTGTAATTCCTCTTTTGGGTTCAAGGACTCTGGTACGAGAACTTGCAGATGATCTCAACTTCAAAACCACAGTTCCTTATGGAGCTTGGTTCCACAAAGGACAGGTTTGTTCCTCATAAAACATCAAGTATGCTCTGCCCTTTGGTTTGAGCATTCGTTTTTTTTCGATTGGTTCGATTTCTTTGGCTTTCGATTTGGTTTTGTAAAAAGGTAGATTTGGTTTCATTTGTTTTGGATTTCTCGTAAAAAAGTAGAGAAAAATTAAAATAAAAAAAATAGATGTAATTTAAACTAAGTTATATACTTTAGGGAATAGTAAAATGTATTTTTTTTGTATACATTTTAGCTTAATTATCACTTTTAGTCAGCTATGCTTAATTCAATTGTACTAAAAAAAATTTACTACCGGTTCTATTTTTTCCAAGATTTTCTCGTAAAAAGTAGAGAAAAATGAAAATAAAATTAAATATGTAATTTAAAGTAAGTTATATACTTTAGGAATAGTAAAATGTTTTTGTTTTTTATTTGTATACCTTTTAGCTTAATTTTCACTTTTAATTAACTATGCTCAATTCAATTGTACTAAATTTTTTTACTACCAGTTCCATTTGTTCCAAGATTTTCTAAATGAAAATAAAATTAAAATATGTAATTTAAACTAAGTTATATAAGTTATCTTTCAATAAAAAATAACTAAATTAAATAAGTTATATTGTTTGGTTCGGTTTCAATTTTAAAATTTGTAGTATCGTTCAGTTTGGTACTTATATGTCTACTCATAATTGTAAACTTATTGACGTGAGGTAGGTCGGTGGATGGGTGACAGAGTATGGGAATCTACTGACATTCGCAACGGTGAGAGGAGCGGCTCATATGGTACCGTATGCGCAGCCTTCACGAGCTTTACATTTGTTCACTAGCTTTGTGCTTGGCCGAAGATTACCAAACAAATCTCCACCTGCTCTTCATGATTGAAGAGGAAGGCTTCTCTTTTATTATCGTTGGTCAGAATGGTATTTTAAGTCTATGGGTAATGTAGTTGAGGTTTTGTCTTTTTTTTTTTTCTCATCATTTTTCTTCTATGTTTTTTTTCTGTTGTTGTTTCGGTTGAAAGCAATTATTAAATAACATTATAATACTAGTTTTTTTTTTTCGTTATATTTCTACCCGTATTTGTTATTTTCTCAGTTTTCCGACATTAATTTTTTGACTCTTTATAAAATAGTACAAACTATATATTTTTTTAAGAACCTATATATACTTTTTTTTTATGTAAAATCCTACACTTTTAATTGATTTAAATAATTACGATCAGTAAACCTGATTAAACCGTTAAATTGCGATTAATTTTTCATGTTTGGCTTGATTTAGATTCTTATCGCGAGCATCTTTTTATTATCTTTTCAAAAAAATCTACAAATACCTGGAAAAAAAAATACGCCATTCTACAAAAGTTATCTAACTTATTACTTTTTCACCTAACATCACAATCCTTAATCCCCAGATCCTTTTCCGTACGTTAGCAAGCTTTTGAACTTAATCCGTAGGGCCAACATACAAAAAGTTCAAATATATTGAGAGCCTATATTTCTTGGCTTTTACTCTTTCTTTAATTTTTTTTTCTAGGTTAGCTTAACAAAAACAGCAAGCAAACAAAACCTTAGGATGGGAGCCAAGTCATTAGAAACTTAGCAGCAACCTACTGTTCTCAAATCCTCCCTACAAATAAGCCACCTGAATCTCCATCTTCCTCAAACCACTCCCATCTCAAGAAATCTTTAGCCTCATACATCAAACACAATCAATGGCCTCCAATAACGCAGTTTACCGCCCCACACCAACTCCAGACCATGACACTACTGTTGTAGTAGTGGTGTTTGTCTCTTTAGGTTGTGTCATGTTCCTGGCGTTTCTCGCGTTTGTCATTTGGTTCTTGATCAAGAAGAGATCGAGGAAGCACCGTGAGAAATCTGAGGCGGTTCGTGTGGATGAACACTTTAATATGAAGGAAGCTATAGTCGAGGGACCTAATGGACAAAAGTCTGTGGTGTTATCAGTTGATGATGATGTTCACATTGAAGACGCGATCAAGAAAGATGAGAAAGATCTAAAGAAACACGGTGCGGTTGGATCATCTGTCGTTTCCCGTTCGTAAATGAGACTTCATTCATAATATTGCCAATATATATTTATTTATATTACAAATGTGTTTGTGTGTATCATTTGTTTGGTGAAATAAAAAGCATCCGAAATGTTTTAAACGACACCATATTCATTAAGATTTTAAATGATTTTTTACAAGTTACAAACTAATAACAACAAACTTTAAGAGAGTTTAACAAAATCTTGATTGAATAACAACATATTCTACATAACAATTAAAGTCATTAAAAATCTATTTAAATTACAAACCAATAACATCCCCATATTATTTATGATATATTTTTTTAAGAGATCCCATGAATGATGCTCTTAGTAGAGTTTCATAAGTGGAGATATGGTCTTAGATATCAATATGACTTTTCAACCTTTGTGCAAGTGCAAGGAACGAGTGTGCTTTGCTACTTGTGGTTTACATATATAACCAAATGAGAAGTGCAAGCCAGATAAAAAGGAAGCCGACAATATCCACCGTTCCTTGTACTTCTCATTTGGTAATGAACCCGATGGATATTGTCATACTAGAAGAAGAAATGAAGGGAAAAACAAGTAAATATTCACCTGTTTGAAAATAGAGAGAAAGAAATATGAAGCAAGAGTTAAACAAACTTAAGTCAGTGCTACAAGTTTTTAGCCACCAAATTAAACAAGAAATTAAGAAAAAAAAGTTTTTGGCCAGCAAATTTAAAAGGGATTAAGAAGAAAGGCACCCACGAGTGTTCTCTCCTACTCTTCCTCCCACCACGTTCTCAAAAATTCAAAATAAGCATCTCCCCTACTCCGATCCTGCATGCATAGGCCGAGTACCACCAAACAGAAGATTTTCCAATGCATGGGGGGATGTAAAGACTTTCTGTGGAGGGGTTTCAGGTCGAGGAGAAAACTCAAAGTCAAGAAAATATTCATCTTTTACCACAAAATCACCCCTCTCACTCACAAGCTTCTCCACTACCACGTCCTCCTCCTCCCCTTGCTCATTCTTGAAAGCATCAAGAGCAGCTAAAAAACCTTCAACAGCAGCTTCCGGATGACTTCCCCAATGCGTTATTACAGTAGCATATGCAACATGAAGCTGAGAGAAAAGCGTATACCTATCATTTCCAGGAATCCCATTCAGAAACTGAAACTCAGTTTCAGCACACACTCTTTTCCACAGAGCATCCTGAAAATCAGTCCCATACCGAGCCACAAACTGTGCTGTCAACTTAATCAAACCGAGCTCCTTGCGCATCATACCTCCTCCAGGGATTCCGACTCTAAACGTATTAGGGTCTAAGCAAGGTTCAGGTCGCTCGAATTGCATCAACATCCACAGTGGAGGTCGAAAAGTAGTCAGCTTATCCCGTGGCGGCAGCTCTTTATCCTCTATCTCAACAAAATATTCATCATTAACCAAAAAGTCACGTCGATCAGTAAAAACCTTGTCCATTACCTTGTCTTCCTCATCCTCCTCTTGCTTTTTCTTGAAAGCACCAAGAGCAGCGAAAAAACCCTCAACAACTGCTTCCATACGAGCTGCGTCACTCTTCCTTGGCTTATCTACGAAGGACTTTATTACATGCTTGTACCCAATAGAGAGCCTAAGGAAAATCCTATGCATTTCATACCCTCTTTCGTCCAGAAACTGAAACTCAGTCTCAGTACACACTCTTTCCCACAGAGCATCCTTAAAATCAGTCCCATAACGAACCACAAACTGTGCTGTCAACTTCATAAAATCAAGTTCCTTGCGAATCATGCCTTCAGGAATTCTAACCATAAACTTATAAGGGCTCACGGTAAAAGGAGGAAGCCTCCTGTATCTACCCCGAGAATCAGGTAGATCAACACGTTCAGGCATAAGAGGATCCGGAGGAGGAGGAGACTCGGTGTACTCAGTTACCTTATTCTTGTAAAGCAGATGATCCGGATCTGATCTGTACAAAAAGCTGTACATCGGATTTCGATATGTGCATTCCTTGAGCCTCGCCTCAAAATTCGAACCCCCTATCGAAACAAGATGTGCACATCGATTCAGAAGTAAATTTCTCTTCTCTTCTAGAGATACATCCGAAATCTTGATCTGCGACATATTTGTTTTACCTGTAAAAAGAAGAAAGAGAAGAAAACATATAGAAGCTTTAAAACCAAACCTAAAACTTGCGTTCTAGGTTTTCCAATGGGCCTCCTTTACTAACTGGGCTTTAGTTAGCCGCTTTATAATTTTGGTATATGGACTAGGACAAGTGTGGATGTCTCCTAAACTCCACTCTTTAACAATAACACACCGGACAGGTGGACGAATGGTTCGGTCCGATTTGAGATTAGATCAAAACTAATTTTTATTGTCACCTGTGGATGCAATACTCAAAACTAAACCGGAAATGCAAATAACAAGGAAGAAAAACGGATTTTTTTATTGATTAGAGATTGAACTCGAATGTTATAAATGAACTTGAAGAACAAGTAAGACTTAGCAAATATCGGATTTAGGGTTCTTGAACATAAAATTGCGGATCTTTTTTGCGGAGTCTGAGCCCTCCTTTTATAGCTAGATTTCGAGTTGTGAAGCCCTTGATTCGTGAATCTTCTTTCCTAAATCTTCTCTTCCGAATATCTTGCTGTTTTCCTTAAATCGTAGACGAAATCTTACCAAATGATTGAGGCGAAATCATCTAAATATTTTATTTTATCTTCGATCCAGCTCGATTCCGAAATGGTTGAGATGAGCTTATGAAATTAGGCTTTGCCCGTTAGCAAATGAGCTCATGGTATAGTTGACGGTATCGGTTCAATCCAAGTTAACCAGGTGGTGCTAAACCACACTCCTACATCACCTATTAGATGAAAGACACTGCCGTATATAGTTGTTTTTTTTTTTTTTAAATAGACATATAACATACTAGTATTCAATCAGTACTAGTACTACGTACAGGATAACATTTTTTTTTCACGGGATAATATATATCAAATACTAAATTTAATTTAATGTAAGATTAATTTGGAAATGTGATGCGATGTATTTAGTAAATACTATTTCAATGGGGTTCTATTAATTTTATAATTTACAATTATAATCTATCGTATTCTCATGTTTAGTTACCTAACCTTTTTGTTTGAAAAAATATTTATTTATTATACATAAGAAATTAACCCACATTTATTTTTGGAAAAAAACTAATATAACTCATATGTTGTACAAAAAACTAATATAATTCAAAGTGTTTCATTGCTAGAGTAACTCTTAAAATTTTAGAGTTATTTGAGTTTTTTAATGTCTAAAATATTCTTGTTGTTCTTTTATATATATTTTAAACACAAAATCCACACTTTTGGCTTTTGCTAATTACCATTAGAAATCAGGATTAATACTTTTTAAATAATTAAAAATCAGAAAAATAAAAATATAGAATAAGAGAAGATTGCATATTAACTTCGAAATAAAATCTTAAATTATAACGCACACAAGAAAATGAATTTTTGGCTTTTGCTATCATTTGGTATAAATATGACCTATCTCATTAATCGTATACAAATTTTAAATCCATGATCACAAAATTTTAAATCCATGACAACAGGAGCTAAAAAGTTTCAATAAAAATTCCCAAATCGTAAAATTTTACCATTATCATCACTTCGACAACTCCAAACTTTTCCTTTGTTTCCCAAACAAAACCTCAAGTTAAGACTTAAATAAGACAAATTAACTTTTTAAACAAAACCCACAGAATCTCAAACCAATTAGCACCCCTTGTTTCACCCCACGGTTTGTCTAACAAACACCTGCCAACCACCAAATTACTATTATACCCTCACCACTCTTTGACTATTTATTTAGTCCACACTCTACATTAGTCGTCAGTCTCAAAGTACTCCAAAGTAAGTTAAACTGTTAAAAGTCTTCTCTTCTCCACGAGTCCAAAATGCATATGCACAAGTCTCTTCTCTCTTCCACCACCCAATGGACCACACTAATGCCATCTCCGTCTACCGTTCTCGCCTCTCGCCCTCACCGTCCAGCCAAGATCTCGGCCGTGGCAGCACCAGTGAGGCCGGCTCTAAAACACCAGAATAGAATCCACTCTATGCCGCAAGAGAAAATGGAGATTTTCAAATCCTTAGATGGATGGGCCAATGATCAAATCCTGCCTCTTCTCAAACCTGTTGACCAATGTTGGCAACCATCATTCTTCTTACCCGACCCGGCCCTACCCTTCTCCGAGTTCACCGACCAGGTACGTAAACGTTATACATCATGAATCTTGTTATTCTCTTATAAATGAAGAAGTTACATGGTTTATTTATAATTCACCTAAACCAACTAAATCAAGAAATGCATAAACCGGAATACATATAAGAACATTAAACCAACCTTAACCAAGACTAAACCAACTATACATTATTAAAAACTTTAAAAGCAAACATCAATGTTAAAATATTATATTTATAATGATAGGTACGTGAGTTAAGGGAAAGAACGGCCTCATTGCCGGACGAGTACTTCGTGGTGTTGGTTGGAGATATGATTACAGAGGACGCCTTGCCGACTTACCAGACGATGATCAACACGCTTGATGGTGTAAGGGACGAGACTGGTGCGAGTGAGAGCGCGTGGGCAAGGTGGACACGCGCGTGGACGGCCGAGGAGAATCGTCATGGTGATTTGTTACGGACGTACTTGTACTTATCCGGTCGGGTTGATATGCTTATGGTCGAACGCACCGTCCAGTATCTCATTGGCTCGGGCATGGTCAGTTTCTATTTTATCTCTATATCTATGTAATAAAATATAATGCTTACTATTCGGAAAATAATTAGTCAGTGGTAGTTTTCTGATTCTTATATATAAAAAAAAAATGATTAGGCAATATTAAGATTCCTAGGCAATGGTAGTTTTCTGATTTTTTATATATAAAAAATGATAGTGCTCTGATTTGTATAGTTAGATCATTTTTTCTTTTCTGGTTGTTTTTGGTTTTTTTATTTTTCGGTATTTGGTTTTATTGAACCTGAAACCAAATAGAAACTATAATTTTATTTTTTCGATTTAAATTTTAAAATAATTTTGATTTGTTGGTTAAGTTTTTGTTTTATTTTTCCATGTATATAGAAGTTAAATCAAAACAAAAAACAATTGTCATTTGGTTTGTTTTCGATTTGGTATGTTACAATTGTAATTCAGTTTTTTTTTTTCTTTTTTTATATTAGAAAAATTCCGTTTGGACTTCGAAATTATAACACTAACTTAAAATATCTAATTAATAATATTTAATGTTATATAAAATTTTAATAGTTCTGTTTTCTTTTAGTCGGTTTGGCTTGCTTATACACAATTTTGTTAGTTTTGGAATTTCTTTTTTTAAAATAAAACGATTTTATCATCAAGATATTTCGATTTAAATATTTTGGTTCAAATTAGTTTGGTTGGTTCCAATTAGGTTAATATGTCCATCAATAACTTTTAGTTTTTGGCAATTTCAGGATCCAGGAACCGAGAACAATCCATACTTAGGTTTCGTGTACACATCATTCCAAGAACGTGCCACATTCGTATCTCACGGCAACACCGCACGACTAGCCAAAGCTGCCGGAGATCCTATCCTCGCTCGAATCTGCGGCACCATCGCAGCGGACGAGAAACGTCACGAGAACGCTTACGTACGCATAGTTGAGAAGCTCCTCGAGATAGATCCTAATGGTGCAGTCACGGCCGTGGCCGATATGATGCGTAAGAAGATCACAATGCCAGCTCATCTAATGACAGATGGTCGAGACCCGATGCTCTTTGAACATTTCTCCGCCGTGGCTCAACGACTAGGGGTTTACACGGCGGAGGATTACGCTGATATCTTAGAGTTTTTGGTTGGACGGTGGAGATTGGAGAAGCTAGAAGGATTGACGGCTGAGGGTCAACGTGCACAGGAGTTTGTGTGTGGGTTAGCACAGAGGATTAGACGGCTTCAAGAGCGTGCGGATGAGAGAGCTAAGAAGCTTAAGAAGACTCATGAGGTTTGCTTTAGTTGGATCTTTGACAAGAAGATTAGTTTGTAAAATCTTGAAAATGTAAAACTTTTCCTTTTTTCAGTTTCTATTTTCATTTGTGATGCAAATTTTAGTCTGTAATGTGTTTTTGAATTTTTTTTTTTTTTTTGTCAACGTGTTTTTGACTTATAATGTGAGTAATTTTAAGTTTTTAACGATGGTTCGAAATAAAGATAATTTCACAAAAAAAAAAAGTACTCAATCCTAACAAACTATAGTTTAATTTTTTTTTTTTCAATCTTCAGAAAATTAAATCTAAATTCGAATCCAAATAGAAAAAATCGATCTAAACCTAATAATTTTAAAAAGATTGAGAATATGTTTGATTTTAATAATTTTAAAAAGATTAAGAATATATTTGATTAGAATCCAAACCAAAACCAAAACCAAAAGCAAAATCGAAATACGTACCAACTGAAAAATTCAAATCAAAATTGAACCGAAATTTGCATTCGACATCAACTTTGATATGTTTTATTCATTAGGAATTGTTCTCTCCGATCGTTTATCCTAAATGTTTCCAACAAGAATATATAACTACTATTATGATCTGAGAAAGAGCAAGATATAATCCATTAATAAGAAATTATATAACGACTATTGTAATCACAAATAGAGAAACAAAGAACCCTAATAATCTCTTTAGCTTCGTGCCCAAGTAACCTTATTGCTCTTCTATTGGCTCGATCGAAGGGAACTGCACATTCAACAACAGTGTAACAACTCCTCTTAAGTCCTCAATATTTCTCAAGACGTACAAAATCATGTCGACGATCATAAATCTAGCATCCTCCTCTTCGATTCCAACTCCTATAAGGAAATAATAAAGTTCTTTTTTGTAAAAAGATTCGTCCTCCTCGTCGACGAATTTGTGAGGTGAGAACGAGAATGAACTCTTTACGGGACCATACTCATGTTTATGTATCTCTGTCTCGACGTTGATCGTCAAGTCTTTCACGGTTGGTTATTGCACGAGACGGTGATCAATTTTGAAACCAAGTAGAGGGGTTGGATTGTTCATCTTAGGATAAGTTTATGGATTAGTGAAGACTGAAGAATGAAGATCCTTTGGCCTCTTGTTTTCTTTTATAATGATGTCTTCGAAGTCGGCTATTATTACTTTTCGCAAATTTTCCTTTTTGCTTTTGACAACTCTTTCCTTTTTCTTTTTTTTTTCCTTTTTTAAATAAAATTCTTTTAGATTAGGGAAGATTAAATAGGATTTGTATAATAGTTATGATGCTAATAACGATATGAAGCCCATAGTAGAATTTAGTATGAAGTATGTTAGGTAATAAGAAAAAGCCCAATACAGATTTGCGTTTTCTTTTTTTAATTAAAGAGGTGTTCTTTACATTGTGATGATGTTTTGTTTTGGGTTTACTTCTGCAATCTTGACTTTACGTTTAGGAGGAAATTAAAAACTCTACTCAATTTTGACTATATTCATAGTAAAATCATCATTTTTTAAAAAATATATTTAAATTCGTAAATTATATGCCCAATAAAACAATATATATATTTTATTTTATTTTACCTATTTTATCTCATAGAAGAGAAGCTTAAGAGTTAAATTTTCATGGTGTCAGAGTTACATTTAAAAGTGGTAAACCACATAAGTCGCCCTGGGCTTACGGATAATTCAGTTAAAACGGATCGGGTTATTCAATTCGGTTAAAACATAACTAAAAAGATCTCCGCAGCGTATTATGTTTTCAGAATTTTCAAATAGAAATACTGTTTTATTATTTTTTATCACAAAAAATGTTATAAACTTCGAAACAACTATGTTTCATGTGCCATGTACGACATACCTTTTTGAAACAATACAATTTGAAAGCTAAAATAATAATTGGTCGTGAAACAGATACGATTTTTCCTGTGTGAAAATGCTTTCATTAAAGTAAAAATATATACAAAGAATCAAACGGACTATAAACAACCAAATAAAAATAATCATCATCGAAGAGTGACTTTCTAATTAATGTTTGGTTGAAAAAAAAAATAACCATCATCCAAGAAATAGGGAAGAAAATAGAATAGAAAAAAAAACGTCAAACTAGAGACTTGATTCGAAGAAGCACATTTCCAAAGTTTAAATCCACATTCTGCAAAGTCCTAATTGCTTTGTTCTTTATACCACTAGAATCCCGTGAACAAGAAGATGAGGATGTAAAGTGTTTCAATGTCAATGCGTCGGATTCGTTCTTTCCATATCTCATAGATGCAAGCATGCAAAACCTGAAGCAGTGCTAGAGATATATGCCGCGAATATAATACGCAACCAAGAAAAGATTTGTTGCCAAGACGACTGTTACTTGAGATTCATCACTTTGACCACATAAAAGCCAAGCTAGTAGTCTCCACATCTAAAACCCATGAAGCAAGACGTAATAATGTTGGATTTTTTTTTTTTTTTTCAACTGCATAAATTGATTAGCTTAAGAAAGCCAAATTGGCGGAATGTGGTTTACAGAAGTAACACTATGCGGTAGGACACGAACAGTTCGTGCCAACTTATCCGCTTGAACATTCTCGCTTCGTTTAACAAAAGATAAAGAGAAGGAGAAAAATTCTTCCCTATCGGCGGCGATGTCTTCAAGATAAACTGCAAATGCCGGCCATTTTGCTGGGGAAGACACCATCTTCACCAGGTCCGAGCAGTCTGTCAAAAACGCGACATGTTGATTTCCAGCACCAATCATACATCGCATCGCCCACATCAAAGCCTCCAATTCCGCATGTAAGGGTGTCAAACTTCTACGCCGGTTGGCCGCTCCCATTGTTGATGCTGAATCAGAGGAAGTACAATACCATCCATAACCTGCAAAGTTATCTGTCTCCTTCCATGATCCATCCACATAACACCTAAATCCCGAAAAACTGGATTGTAAGATATTTGACCGTGAGAGAGATCCAGGTTGACGCACAAGGGTATTTGGAGAATCCTCCTCCTCCACCTGTGCCTTTTGCCAAGCCTGAGATTCCGAATTAGCCAACCTAACAATCTCGGGAGGCTTCTCATCTATATTTTCGAAAATTTTTGCATTTCGAGCCTTCCAAATGTACCATAATATCCATGGATAGGAGTCACTGACATCCTGTTTTGCCTGCCGCCAAAATAAATAATCCATATTTGTAAACAGAGAAGCCGAGGGGAATTGTGGGCCTGATGGTACCTGGGATAGTGCCCAAACCTGTCGAGCAGGTGGGCATTCAAAGAGAACGTGATTTATCGTTTCTTCCCCAATTCCACACCTCGCACAAACCACATCACAGTTAATTCCCTTACCAGTTCGACCTTAATTTTCTCGATTTTATCCCGACCATGGGGTACCAGAGCAGCCCGCCACTTTGAGATCTCCTTTCTACATGAAATGATTTTATCCGCAAAACCTGAATTACCATCATCAGGAGCCGCTTCCCAACCTTTGGCTATTGCCTCCGAAAGACCTTCTTTTCCGATCCATCTTTTGTCAAACATAAACATTCTTCTCCCGCGAGGGGTTTTCTCAGCTATATTCGTAAGAATTGGTTTATGATCCGATCCTACCATAGGTAAATACTTCACTAATGTATCCGGAAAGAGTTCGTGCCAGTCCTCATTACCCAAAGCTCGATCTAAACGACAACGAATTGTTTTTTTGTCCAAAGTAAACCAAGTGGTGATAGAGTGTTTTTAGGAATCGCTGCCTTGTTTTCTTTAAATCTAAAATATATGTTTTATTCTTATTTTTTTCTTGTTACATATATAACAATTTTTTGTTATGTTATAGATTTTTTATTGATATATAACAATAAAGCGTTTCACAAGAACTACTCAACATAGAAATGAAACCAGATAATCACTAAAATGTTTTTTAAAATTATTCCTAAATGATGATCATAATATGTATAAATATGCATTATTCTATATTAAATGTGGTAGTTATGATGATTTAACATGTATTCCGAAGATATACTATAAGAAAACCTGCGTAGTGTAACCATATTTTTCGACGACATTTTGGGTCCCAAATATTAGCGATTACTTTTGGACCATTTTGCGACTATTCTACGACCAAAGTGAAAACAGAGGTATATCAGTATCTAATTTTCGACCTACACACAGCACAGAGTCGGACATTAGTGGCATATGAACGATCGTTTTGATACCTAATTACGACGACAATAAGGTTGTCGTAAAAAGATTGCAATGTGTTAAAAAGATTTAGAATGTGTTCGATTCTAATTTTTAAAATATTAAGAATATATATGATTAAAATCCAAACTAAAACCAAATAGTTAAAAAATCCAAATAGAAACTGAACCGAAATTTGCATACAACATCAACTTTGATATGTTTATTCATTAGGAATTATTCTCTCCGATCGTTTATATTAATGTTTCCAAAAAACTAAGGAATTAGTTATTAGTTAATACAAGAATATATGACTAATATTATGATCTGAAAAAGAACAAGATATAATCCACTAATAAGAAATTATATAACGACTATTGTAATCACAAATAGAGAAACAAAGAACCCTAATAATCTCTTTAGCTTCGTGCCCAAGTAACCTTATTGCTCTTCTATTGACTCGATCGAAGGGAACTGCACATTCAACAGCAGTGTAACAACTCCTCTTAAGTCCTCAATATTTCTCAAGACGTACAAAATCATGTCGATGATCATAAATTTAGCATCCTCCTCTTCGATTCCAACTCCTATAAGGAAATAATAAAGTTCTTTTTTGTAAAAAGATTCGTCCTCCTCGTCGACGAATTTGTGTGGTGAGAACGAGAATGAACTCTTTATGGGACCATACTCATATTTATATATCTCTGTCTCGACGTTGATCGTCAAGTCTTTCACGTTTGTTTCTTGCACGAGACGGTGATCAATCTTGAAACCAAGCAGAGGGGTTGGATTGTTCATCTTAGGATAAGTTTATGGATTAGTGAAGACTGAAGAATGAAGATCCTTTGGCCTCTTGTTTTCTTTTATAATGATGTCTTCGAAGTCGGCTATTATTACTTTTCGCAAATTTTCCTTTTTGTTTTTGACAACACTTTCCTTTTTCTTTTTTTTTTTTCCCTTTTTTTTAATAAAATTCTCTTAGACTAGGGAAGATTAAATAGGATTTGTATAATAGTTATGATGCTAATAACGATATGAAGCCCATAGTAGAATTTAGTATGAAGTATGTTAGGTAATAAGAAAAAGCCCAATATAGATTTGCGTTTTCTTTTTTTTTTTTAATTAAAGAGGTGTTCTTTACATTGTTATGATGTTTTGTTTTGGGTTTACTTCTGCAATATTGACTTTACGTTTAGGAGGAAATTGAAAACTCTACTCAATTTTGACTATATTCATAGTAAAATCATCATTTTAAAAAATATATATAAATTCGTAAATTATGTGCCCAACAAAACAATATATATATTTTATTTTATTTTACCTATTTTATCCAGTGTTCTAAAATACGCTAGGCGCTAGCCGGGCGGTGGACCACCGTATAGCGTATAACCGTATACGCGGGCGTATATGCGGGATATATACGGTGAATAAATTTTATTAAAAATATATATAAATATAATTTTATATATATAATAAAAATAAGATAAATGTCAAAAAATAAAATTCTAAAATAAAATTGTCAAACTAAAGAGAAACTAAAATCAAACAAACGTTATAGTCTAAATAATTGAAATAGAATAAAAAAAATAGAATGTCTAAATAATTGAAATAGAATAAAAAAAGCAAATTAAAAAACCAGTTTTAATCCTCAAGTTCTTCTTCTCCGTCAACTTGTAGAATCTGGTCGGCTTCGGAGTCGCAATCAATATCAACAAGTTCTTCTTCATGCATCAAGTGTTGATCTAAGTGGTTCTTCTTCACCTGAGTCCTCTCCATCATTGGAAATCCCATCAACTATCCATGATGGTTATTCTTCACCTGAGTCCTCTCCATCATTGGAAATCCCATCAACTATCCATGATTGAGCATTAACAGCATGATTCGCAACCAACATATCAACATTATTCTCCTTTTGTTTTTTTCTTTGGTTCATCAATCTTAAATTGAACTAAGGGTCACAGACTCACGGCAGTAGAAGACGAGAAATTTTAGGGTTTGCTATTTATAGGTTCATTTAACAATAATTTTTTCCTTTTTAACAAAAAAAAAAGGAAAAAACGTTACTGTATATACGGTTGTATAATCAGTATATACACCGTATATACGCCGTATAATCAGCCGTATTGGACCAAGCCGTATTTGTTAACTGTATAGCTTAAAAACGGTACGGTAGGTCACTGTATACCGTATATACACCGTATATACGGCCGTATTTGCCGTATTTTAGAACGCTGATTTTATCTCATACTATAAGAGAAGCTTAAGAGTTAAATTTTCATGGTGCCACAGTTACAGTTAAAAGTGGTAAACCACATAACTAAAAAGATCTCTGCAGCATATTATGTTTTCAGAATTTTCAAATAGAAATATTGTTTTATTATTTTTTATCACAAAAAATGTTATAAACTTCGAAACAACTATGGCCGTTTGGTTGCGAAAACCTCTCATAAAACATGACTTCCTTATTGCGTTTCACCACCAATGCTGTTAGTACTCGTTATTTCATAGCGTCTAACTTTGCCCTGAATCCAATGAAAGCGAAAAAAAAAAAAGATATCGATGTAGGTGATGATCATAAAAAGGATTGTTTAATTTTGCTTACAAATATGTCGACATAATCTCCTTTCTCAGCTTCGAATGGATCATACATAATAAACCTCTCAGCAAGCTCCTTCATTGGTACTTCTTTGTCCTTAAAATCACCCATCATCTCACAGGAAAAGGCTTTCAGACGATGTAAATACTGCATATATACCAAAAAGAGTGTTTGATTTGAATATACTAACAATTATACGGAAAGATATCATAGCGTTTGTAAATTTTTAAACGCTATACAAAAGTTAGAGGTAAGTTAATTATAGCATAATTACATAAAACGTTATCTTATAATGCTATTAATAGTCAATATTCCTGTAGTAAGTTTGATATGTTACAATATTGTTCTACAAGATTACCTCGGGAAACTGAATATCGAGTCCGAAAGAAGAAAGGGTATGCACACCAAAACCAACTTCTTCCGTACGGACATGTGAATCCTTTTGCAGAACCTTTGGAGATATAAACCATTGATTTTGTATTTATATCTGCTACAATTATGTGATAGGTTAGACCTTTGTTCATAATTTTCGTAAAATCGGATTTTGCAGACCATTCCCTTGCAAAGTCCCATGGACTCATGTCGCGCTGTGATGAAAACAAATCCCGTGAGATCCATATAGTTTAAAATAAAACAAAAAATTAAAGACAAGGAAAACATTAATCTCACCAGTAAGAAATCAACAGGACGTAACACTGGACTAAGATTGTTGAGCTGTGGATCCACAAGAAAAACAACTCGGCCTTGTCTAGACATACCAAACCATGTCCCAAAGCTATGCAGAGGACGAACACTCAATATCTTGTTACTTTCATCCCAAGCCGCCGGTTTTGTCTCCCTTTCAATCACTCGAAATAAAATAAATAATTCAGAATTACTCATCAACAAAAAAAAAATGCACAAAAATAAAACTCTAAAAGGTTGGATAAATAAAACTTGCAAAGAATCCCAATTGCCTCTGTTCATCACAAGCGTCAGTTGGTTGTTGCCTTCCTCTGTCCAGTTGAATGCTGCGATCCCCATTTTTTTTTTTTAATATTAGGAGGTTTTGGGCCGAACCCCGTAATTCACCAGACCCAAAACCACAACTTGTAATATTAGTTTCGTCAGTGTCACTCAAACCGGCGACCTCTAAGCTTCGCCTAGGATCTTTACCAATTGAGCTAACGACACTTGGTGATCCCCATTTTTCTGAAAGAATGTTATTTTTTGCTATTGAATCTTTTGATGTGTGTTGTTCTCTGTTTTTATAGTCGAGAGATGATCTTTGCTCTGTTCCTTTTGTAATGCCCGTGAACAAGTTTTGAGAACTCGGGGTGTCGATCGACACAATGGGGTGTGTTGATCGACACTAGTAAGTTGTGTAGTTAGGGTTTTGTGTTAAAATCGCATGGTTTGACCGGTTTAGGGTTATAGGAAACCCTAGGGATTGTCTATTAAAAGAGGGAACTCGAGATTAGGGTTGAGGGTTAGCCACTTTTCGTTCTGTAAAGGAGAAAAAGAGAGAGAGTTTTCTGTGAGTCATTGAGAGCTTTCCTGCGAGTTTCGGTGCCTGTTCTTGAGAGATCTTCCTGTGGAAAGGAGATCTGAGGCTTGTGGTGTCGTGAGGGGCTGTTGTTGGCTAGTTTCTTGTTGTTTCTCTGTCAGAATCATCTTGTTTGAGGTGAGTGCATGACCATGGCTTATATGAGCGATTAGATCTCTGTTTATGTGATGTTTTGTGATTGATTTATTGATTTGCTTGTTGTGAATTGATTGATTGTGTTGTTGGGAGCTTTGGTGGATTCTGTGGTGGTTCTTAGCGGGTTTGTGGAGGTTAGAGAAAGAGGATCGTGGAGAAGAGATCGCTGGAGGCGTTTTGCACGTCGTAGGGGGTGCGTCGATCGACGCAAGTTGTGGGTAGTGTCGATCAACGCTGGAGGGGTGTGTACATCAATAGGCAAACTAGCTCGTGTCATATTCCAGTAGTAACTCTCAGATCAATTGCATACAACCTATGCGTAGATAATCTAACATATTGAGCAACATTGCAGATTGTCATCACATTATCACCTAAATCACTCAAACCATCCTCAGCTATCAAGTTGATTATGTGTGCACAAAACCTCATGTGTAGGAAATTCCAATCTAATATCAGGCAATTGTAAACTAAACTCCCTATGAAATCTCTTTATAGCGGAAGTATTTGTTGTTCCATTGTCAACCGTAATGAAAAACATTTTCTCAATTCCCCATTCAACTAAACACTCTAAAAACACAGTAGCTACGGTCTGACCTTTATGATCCATGACGTACTTAAAGCCAATAATCAGCTTCTTGAGCTGCCATGTTCCGTCAATGAAGTTTGCAGTTATGACCATGTAACTTGCGCCTATTAGCAATGCAAACAACATAATTAGTAACTAGTAATTAGTAATGTCATTGCTTAAAAATCAAAACGTTTTGAATCAAACACTGAAGTTTAAACGCTTAAAAAGAAAGCATGAAACTCTATAAATATGACTTCAACATACATGTACATATGAATGCTTTTAAAGGATCAACGGTGAAGTGATTATTGTAAAAGTCAGTATTTCAATAAAGAAACATTAAGAGAATGTACTAAAATATGGTCTCTAATTCTATAAAGACGAAACCAAAACTTCTAAAATTAAAAAAAATTTAAAATCAATAATACCAAAAACAAGTAAAACACATAACATGTAACTAGAGACACCCAAATATCTGTTGTAAGGAAAACTCTCTGTTTGTTAATTTGCATTCACTTCTTCAAGAATGTTTTCTTGTTCACAAACATATGGACAAGGTCTCTACAGAGTCGTGTCCATGATTATAAGGACCAGAGGCGCTAATTGAAAAGAAGGCCTTAATTAAAAAAAAAAAAAGTTCTAAACAACAACCATTATCGTCCAAATAAACAAAACAAGAGTAAAAAACCCAAAATATTAATTCTAAACCATAATTCTTCTTCCTTTCTGTGTTACAAAATCATTAACCAAGCTCTCAAAGTCAACACTCTTAACCAGTTCCCTTTCGATAGACAAGATAGCCAAATCGCTTAATCTCTCTTGTGACATAGTCAAGCGAAGATAAGACTTTATTAACTTTAATTTTGAAAAACTTCTTTCTACAGATGCAACTGAACTAGAATTATCAACAATATTCGATAAGCTATCCATGCATTAGGATAACAATCTTCAACCTTTTTCAAAAAGTCTAACATTTAGATTGGCCTCTTAGTTCCCATTGGTCAAATTTCTCTTAGAACTTTTATAGTTCAGAAAACAGATCATTACCAATAATATCTGAATGCTTCCCATGAGTTAGAGAATTCTCAAGATTGGTGCAAGATGCCATCAAACTTTCATCACTCGCTGACTGTAATTTCTTCAAATCAAACAAAAAACCAAAGATTTTTTCATACTTCTCAAATTGTTCAAATCTCTTCTCAAGTGAGCATAGAGCTTGATCCATAATCTGAATAAAGTAATCAACACTAAAGCTCTCCTCTGGCGATAATACCACACTTCCTTCAACTCTCTCTGATTCTTCACCACAATTTCTTTTTCTTTTTAATGACCCGTTTTGCTTTTTTCAGAAAAACAGCCTCAATCTTTATTGAATCTGTAATTTCTTTAGCTTCTAATTTTTCTTTCTCAAAACCTAAATCTCTGTACTTTTGAAAATAAGAAACTAGTCCTTTTAGTTGAGATATAGCAGCATCTATGTTCATATCAACAAATTGCAAACTCTTACTAACAATGTTCACAGCTGAAAGAAGATTATACCAAATAAACATAGAAACAAAGAACTCAAAACTTCCAATTCCATTTGTTTCACTTGTTGCAAGACATTCAGCGTCGCTCTGTTCTTTCGGATCATTACTATTCTCATCAATGTAAACTAAAGCGTCCATAATTTTGGGAGCTTGAAATCGTATTGCCTTAACACTTTCAACATGACTCTCCCATCGAGTATGTGACAAAGGTTTAAGTGTTAGACCTCCCACCTTATCTTCAAATATTTTACAGCGCTTATTTGAAGATTCAAAGAAACAATAAGTTCGTTGAATAATACCAAAAAAAATGATATTGCCTTTGAAGATATGGTTGCCATATCACATAGTGCAAGATTAAGACTATGACAACCACAAGGTGTATAAAACGCTCTTGGATTCATCTCAAGTAACATTTTATGAACTCCTTTATGTTTTCCCTTCATATTATATCCATTATCATAACATTGACCTCTAACATCATTAATTTTCAACTCAAAAGCAGTCAACACATGCTCACATAAAATTCTTTCTTCTGATGTATCATCAACTTTCAAAAATGTCAAGAAAAATTCTTCTATCTTAGTTGAAGTGGTTGAAACATCTACACAGCGAATGACAATTGTCATTTGTTCGTGATGGCTAATATTTGGAGTGCAATCAAGGATGACAGAAAAATACTTTACAACTTGAATTTTCTTGATAATCGTGGCTTTTATCTCATTATCTAACAAAGCTATCAACTCATTCTGAATGGTATTGATGAGATAATGACAACGAGATTTACCTTCTTTATATCTTCTCAGATGTTCTATCATCACGAGATAAAAATTAGCAAGCATCTCGATAAAACTTAGGCTTTGAATGGTTGCACAGTACGGTGCAAACCGGACAATGCATACTACTATTTTGGTATGGAGAACATCAGATTATAGTATAGAGTAAACTGTAGTATGGAGTAAATTGGTATGGAGAGTTTTGTAGAATGAAATAATTAAATACGGACCAACGTTATTTATAATAGTATGCAGTGATGCATACTAGTATTTACTATAAATCATAAGTCAGCCGTAACAAGTAAATAACTCAGCCGTGACATATTATTCTATGGTTGATCAATTTTTCATAGGTTTAGAAAACATTGCAACTGTCGATTATTGGAGACATAAACTGGTGGAGTATCATGACACATTTTTTATAGCCTTTTTCGAGAACATGTAGCTCAGCTTTACATGATGGCTAAACTCCTTCAATCCGTAGTCATCGAGAACCAACTTCACAAGCTTGTCATGCATTGTTTCCGCATCTATCTGCACAACTCTACATCCTTTATAGTCGGTGTTAAATACATATTTGTATTTTTTTTACCCAACTACCGGAAACTACAATTATCGAAACCGGATCCATCGTATATCGGAGAAAGATAAACGAAAATGAAGAAGAACGTGGAAGACGATGATGAATTGGATGTTCAAAATTTAAGTTATGGATATCTCTGCTAATGTGAAGAACAAGGTGAAGAACAAAAACGACGAGAAAAAAAATGTTGAAGACGACATTTCATATTTCTCTGTTGATTATGACATGGAAATATGCAGTACACGTCACCCTTTTTTAATTGATAAAGTGGCAAGTAAGCTACCAAACGAACATGTAAATCAACTGTCTTAAACCAGCCATCAAGAAAATTTTAAGTCAGCTGTAACATGAATACTATAACAGTAATTAAAAAACGAAAAAACGGCTGCCAAATTCAACCGTTTAATATCGTAGCTCAACTGAAAATCTTTAGCTTAGCCGTATCATTAATAAGTCAGCCGTCAAAACATGTTATTGTGTTAATTAATCTTTCGCTACTAAATCAGCCGTAATTAGGCCGAGTTTTTCATTAACCCAGCTCATTACGGCTGAATTATGACACTTACACGAAAATCAGCCGTAATGAAGCAATAACTCATCCAACCATAGAAAGTTAATTCAGCCGAGTCGACACAATAACGCAGCCATATTTTGACAACTCAACCATTAGGCTTTAACTCAGCCATAACTTATGGCTGGGTTATGCTCGTAAGTCAGCCGCGTTCTTATAACTCAGATAGATTTCAATAAGTCAGCCGAAACACGAGGCTGGATTATACTCGTAATCAGCCGTTCGCTCATAATTCAGTCATTTTCCTTAAATCAACCACAACATACCGTAACTCAGTCGTCATTGCCGCTGTAGCGCTTTACAGCTGAGTTCATTAATACATGTCAGCGATTTCTGACGCGGCGGTGCGATTTTTTTGATGTGGCATTAAAAAGTAATGGTATTCCTTGTAGTTACGTTTTTTCCTATAACATGTAACAGGAGCACACTGGGTATGGAAAATATAGACGAAATATGATAGTACTAAAAAAAAGTTTTGTATATAACTGGTCATATCACCTAATTTGTATGATATTTGAGTAACTCTCCCTATTTTTAAATGAGTAAAAACAATCTAAAGGATCTAATAGAAGCTACAAAAGTATTTCCAACCTATACTCTTAATGAAAAAATTCTCATATCCACAATAACATTATTACAATAACCCTAAACAATCACATCAAAAGTAAAACATATTATACATTAAAAAAAAATTCACCTCTTCATCCAATGAAATAAATCATAGGGTATCCACCTACTAAACGTTAACAAAATAGTTCGACACCAATATTGAAACATATAAACCAATACCAAAAGAATTAGGTTTTGATCAAAACTTTTCTTATCATACGATGATAGCTTCTAAAGCAATCAGTTGAAACATCACTCAAATCTTCATGCATCGATACATATGGTTTGTTCCACATCCTTAAAATCTATAAGGATAATAAAAAAACACAATTAAAATTTGTATAAAATTAGAGAAATAATTATAAAATACAATAAACCCATATGAGCTGATACGAAAACATATATATATATATACTAGATTAGGACCCGCATATACGCGAGTTTAAAATAAAAAATTTATAATCCGTATAAGAAAAAAAAATTAGGACCCGCGTATGCGGGTTTATAACTAAAATTTTATAACCCGTATAAAAAATAAAATTAGATATTCTGTAAAAAAATATTTATAAATTAGGGGTTTGTGCAAAAAAAACCCTCCAAGTGAATTCTTTTTGCAATTTAACCCTCTAAGTCGAACTTGTGCAAGTCAATACCATGAAATCAAAAGTCACCCGCAATATAAACCTTCCTTGTATTGATGACGTGGCATCCATTAAACATAAGAGTTTATTAATTATTTTAATATATTTTAAATTATATAGTTTTTTTTTATTATCAATCATGTTTTAAAATCTTATTAGGCCATGTTTATCGCATAGGACATTTTTTGTCCTTAGGTAATATTTTTATATTATAAAGTAGTTAAGAGGTTTTGTTAAGAGACAACAGAAGTAAATTGATTATTGGTAAAACTTTTAGGATAGTTCTTAGTAATAATGTGACTTACAATCTTCATCTTCCTGAAAACTAAAACGAAATGAATCATAAACACTGACTACAAAACTCATTCACCACGTTACTTAATCAAAAGATTCAGAGAAACATCATACCCAAGAACATAAATGTCTGCAGGTTCAACAGTATATATAGCCAACCATCAATATCCAAGTCAGCTGGTGGAACTATTCCTGCAACGTTCCATGTCCCAGCACAGATTCTAGCTACATCAAAACTACATAGCAGTAACTCACTAAAGGTGGAGTTAAGCAACACTCATTGCACAGATTTAAACAATGGAATTTTTTAAAGCAATGCTCAACAATAAAACATAAGAGGAGAAACGAGAGACACGAAACCAAATATCTGTCTGCAAACTAAAGATTAAAAGTGTAACCTCAACTAGACAGAGACCAGCAAACCCACAATATAGCAGAAACATTAGCTATCAGCAAAACAACATTGAGGATGCAAATATAAGCAGAGAGATCAAAAGACCTGATTGCTTTTGTATCTATATACTGCATCCTGGAAGTTTCTGAATTTCTTCTTCTAAGCTTAGACCCATCTGAGATTAGTTTCAATATAAACAAACAATTAGAAAAAACTGAATCTGATTAACCAATAATGTTCCACTAATGCAAACATTATCACTAAAAATTAGCCTAAAAACCAAATCTATAACGATTCCAGGAACATAAAATTGAGAGATCCGAGAGTTTCAGATCACATTACCATCAGTATCAACACGAGGATATTCAACTCCAGAGCTAAATTCTACTACATCAGGTTCAGATTCGTCAGTATCAGCACTACTACATCAGCTAAATTCTACTACATCAGGTTTTTGTAGCTGATCTGAACAGAGTATATATTCTTCTCAATTTGATATAATCTAGACAAGAGCAAACTCTACTCTTCTCCACACAACACAGTGACTTGTCGTAAACACCAATTCATAACTCTTTGTAATAAAAATCCGAACTTTCGTGTAATCCTAATCGAATTCAAGAATCTAACTCATGGGAAATTACAGATTGAGAACAGATATGTGATTGAAACAACGATCGAGAACGCAAGTGAGAAGATTTCATTCATGGTCGGGAAATTAGTCAACAGAGTAGAGAAAGGTTGTACCTTTAGTGCGAGGATACTCTTAACTCGGTCACCGGAGAACACGAATCACCATATCGTCGAACAAATCAGTCACAAGCAGAGGAAGGATTTGGTATTAGATTTGAATCGATGGAATCGGAATCGCTTCAACTCCGAGAAAACGAAAAGAAAGAGTCGGAGTCTTCTTCTGATTTTTTCCCTTCTTCACCGGAAATTACAGACAAGAGGAAGGATTTGGTAATTGAATCGAAGAGATGGAATCGAAGGACATGCAATCGCAGAACTCGTCGAGAGAAAATCGGTGACTTTCTGATTTTTTCTCCGCATGAGATAAAACCATAAAACCAATAGCAGACTGCCATGTGGCGTTAAGGACAAGGTACGGACGTCGTTATTTAAGGACCGTCCCCTTGATTTTAATTCATTCCTGATTTATTTTTTTTCCAGGTGGACTAAGGACATGGATTTTAAGGCCCGATAAACATGACCTTATATAAAGTTGGGTTTTAAAATTATTAAAAACAAATATTTTCTTGACACGTGTCAAAATCTATAACCGATAGATATGACACTTGTCGCGATCTCTTGAGTTACTAACTTCGAAAACCCAACTTTATATAATAAGATATGAAACTAAGAGGCAGTGAAAATGTTAGGATTTCTTTCATCAATTCGACGATATATTTTAATTTTTTATATATTTATCTGTAATTATCGACATAATTTTTTAAAAAAATTCACTTTTCATTAAGTATGAGAAAATCCATCCCTATAACCTCATTATTTTTTATTTATATTTCTTGCTTCCCACTTTCTTGATTCCTAGATTATCATCCTATGAGTTTTTAATAATCTTTAAAAACTAAAAGAACTATATAAGCATAATATAAAATATGAGACAATCTATTCGATTATATAGAGATGGGTATTTACAATTCTTTCCTTAAATAATTATTAATTAATTGTATAAATTATTTCCTTATATAATTATTAATTAATTGTATAATTTTTAATTTATGTAATCATTTTTCTTTTAAAATTAGTAATTTAAAATTCTAATTAGTAATTATATTTATCTTTTACACTTTTTATAATATTTAAAATTAAAATTTTGACATTATCTTTTTATATTTTTAAAATTATTTAAGTTATAATTTTCTTAACATTATCTTTTTATAATACGAGTCAAAATCTCTAACTAATAGATATGACACGTGTCGCGATCCCTTGAGTTACTAACTTCGAAAACCTAACTTTATATAATAAGATTTGATATTTATTTAGATACACTATCATTATCGACAAAAAATATAAAAGAAAATTTAGAAAACTACGAAGGGATTTTAATTTAGGAAATAATAAAAATATTTCTTTTATTTCTAATTAAATATTATAATAATTTTATTTTTGTTGTTTTTAGGAAACTACGATGTAATTTGTTCAATAACAAAATTTTACGTTTTCTCTTATTTACATATGTTATTTTATTCCTTTATATAAATATTCTAATATAGAAAATATTATTAAAAATATTAATTAGTGAGGTGATTAATCGTGATTGGTCGTTTTAACTCTCACGTGGATATTATGATACTTATTTTCTTATTTCATATTATGATGCATTAATAAGAGAAGTTTGCATTTTTCTTATTTCCATATTATTTTCTTCTTTTTGTAAATATTTTAATGTAGGCCTGGGCGTTCGGGCCCCCAATCGGGTTCGGTTCGGTATCGGTTCGGGTTCGGATTTTGAAATACTGAAATTTTAATACCATTCGGATATTTTAAAATTTCGGTTCGGTTTCGGTTCGGGTGTGCTCGGGTTCGGTTCGGGGTTAGTAACAAATATTAAACCGGTTAACTCCAAAATACCTTCAGTTTTTATAATAATTTGGGTTGTTATATTCATTGGTTCATATCGAGTTTGGTTCTTTTTACCCATATATATTCAAATCTACCCAAATTACTTGAAAATACCCAAAATATCAAAAACAAATACTAAAATATTAGTTACTTTTTTATCCAAATATATCCAAAAATACACAAAAACCCGGAAAAAAATAATCTAAAATTTACTTTTCATTCAAGTATAATCGAAAATACTCGAATTACTCAAAAATATCTAATATATTTGGATTTATGATTGTAATTTTGAGTATTTTTGTTATTATAAGTATAAATCATACTCAAAATTGTAGATGTATATTTATATTTCGGATACGTTCGGATACCCACGGATATTCGGTTCGGTCCGGGTTCGGTTCGGGTTTTTGAAATACCAAAATTTGAACCCCATTCGGATATATTTAAAAATCGGTTCGGATTCGGTTCGGATATTTTCGGTTCGGTTCGGTTCGGTTCTTCGGTTCTCGGTTTTTTTGCCAAGGCCTATTTTAATGTATAAAATTATTTAAAATGTTCATTAATAAGGTCGTTAATCGTGATTGGTTGTTTTAAATTTTACGTGAACGACCTTAAAAGTTTATACGTCAACTTTAATATAGTATAGTTTTTCAATAATGAAGTTTACATTTCTCTTAAATTATTAAAAATATTAATTAATGAGATGACTAATCGTGATTGGTAGTTTTAAATCTTATGTGGACAACTTTCAATTTTTTTTTAATAAGAAATTACAACATAATATTTTAGGAAATTTACATTTCTTTACTACGTAATATTTTAGAAAGTTTATATTTCTCTTATTTCAATATTATTTTTTTCTAAAAAAAAAATTAATGTAAAAAACTATTAAAAATATTAATTTATGAAGTGGCTAACCATCATTAATCGTTTTAAATCCCACGTAAATGGCTTAAAAAAATTATAGTCTCAATTTGTTTTGTGCATGTAGTCTTATTAAGGGATTATCGATCATGGAATGAGGTATCCAATTAAAACAAGGCTGTTTTTCTATAATTTATTTATTATAATTAGATAGCATACTTTGGATGTTTGAACAGAAAATATGTCATCTCCATCAAAGAACTCAAAGTTCTCATAATAACACATGAGAATAATCTAAAGCCGCAAAAGATATCAAAAGGTAATGGCCGCAAGTATGATTTGGTCAAAGGGCTGTTCTGTTCATAATTTATATGGTATAAGTTTGTCAAATTTAAAGATGATGCCCCAAGATTAGAGTTTGTGACTTATTAAAAGGCAGTCAAAGCGAGACTACTTACATGTAATCTATTCAACACCTAAATCATACATCCATTGATTTTTATTTTGTTTTGTAGTATTTGCTTAACTTTAGCAGGTTTAGCCTCAAGTATCTTTAACCCGCCAAAATATTATGGAGAGACTCAAAAGCCATAAAACAATTTCACGTAAAAACGATATTAAAACTGTTACCCAAGTTGGCAAGTATTCACTTTGAACTCTAATAAATAAATTTGTCTACAAGTTTAGACAACTGGCGTGATTGTTTGCTATATCTATCGTTCCTTCTTTTAATGGACAAACATAATAGATTATCTCCTCTTGAATTATATTTTCTTTTTTAAAGTGGACACATCGATCTTAGATAGAGGAACAAAGCTTTGATTGGTAACTTATTAAGAGTAAATCAGTAGAAAAAACCAACGACGGATTGATCCAGTTGGTAAAGGGGTCTCGGCTGAGTCTTCCGCCACCTGGGTTCGATTCCCGTTGGAAGAGGCCTCCCTTTAAGTGGGTGAATTTAACATGACGTGGATCTCGCCCCGGTGATTAGTCTGGGCTTTGGCTTAGGATCACACCGGTCATATAAAAAAAAAAAAATCAGTAGAAAAAATTCTTTCAAACCCATTATTTTGGAGTAAATTTTTTCATCATAATTATTAACAAGAAAAAATTCAGATGAAAAATAGTCGTCTACTAAACAAAAAATTTCTACTCTAAACATGGTGGTCCATAAATTTGTTTCTCTCCACTCATTTACTCTAAAAAATCTATCATAGTTAAGAGTTTTCTGATGTTTTTATATTTTACCAAAAGTTTTTATAACTGGATTATGTTACACATTTTTAAATTAACCTTTTCTTATAATTAAAAAGAATATCGTCTTATAACTATTTTTACCAAAAAAGTATGTCATTTCACATTTACATTAATGATCCTGTAAACCAAATTTGTAATTTACTTCTTTTTTTTTTTGGTAAGAGAGAGGGGAAATCCCCTCAAATTTATTCAACAAAGAAGAAAAAATTACAAACGAACTCTTCTTGGGAACGCAGTCCCGCGAGAGTCATCCTCAAAAAGCGACAAAACAACATTCGGACAAGACTCAAATAAAACGACCCCAAAGGGATGAGAAAAGGCATAGTTAGCTAACCCGTCCGCCAGACGGTTAGCCTCTCTATAACCATGGGAGATGTGGACTATCCAGTCCTTTGAAATTAAGCCATAGCACATTTGTACTAGGGGAGACAAGGGATGAGTATTACTAATCCCTTTCTGAAGAAAACCGACCACCAAAACCGAGTCCACTACAAGTTCTAGCCTTGGAATCTTCTTATCCCAAGCTAAGCATAACCCATAGTATACTCCCCAAAGCTCTGCTTGGGGTGCCGAACATATACCAATGTTGAGCGAAAAACCGCCCAGCCACTGACCTTCGGCATCCCTAAGCACTCCACCAGCAGCGGCAAGTCCGGGGTTGCCTCTAGAAGCCCCATCAGTATTCAGCCGCACCCAATCCCTCTGCGGTAGAGACCAAGCAATCTGACGAGTAACCCGCACAATCTCTTCTGTACCAGATCCACTAGAAGTATGAGCTTGATACACATCCCTGGCCACATCCTTCAAAAATCGCATCCGATCTCTGCATTTCCTGTTTTCACCAAATAAATTACCGCATCTCCACTTCCATCCCCACCACACTACCATTCCGAACACAGTGGCCCACGGGATACCATCACAAACCTCTGACTCCCCCAAATTAGTGTAAAGCCATTCTAACAGCGTTTGTGAAAAGAACCTGTCCCTCTTTCCAGCCGGAACCAGTCTGCTCCAAATGCCCGAGATGGCTGGGCAATCTCTCAAAATATGGATAATAGATTCAAACCCCCCTTTGCATACTTGACAGATACCTGAGTCACACAAGTGTCTTCTGTTTCTTTCAACATTGGTCATGATCGCTTGGTTTCCCACTAACCAGAGGTAAACCCGAACTCTCTCCGGCACTACAGACCGCCACAATCTATTAAAGAAAGCTTCCATGTTCGGTTTTATTATGTCATCCCGGTGTAATTCGCAGTAGGCCGATTTCACTGAAAATTCACCATTATGGCTCGCTCCCCAAGCAACTCTGTCTCGGGCTCCAGTCACCAAATCAACCATGACTGCCCGTAAACTAAGACAAAAGAACTCGGGAAGGTATGGTTCAATTCTGGGGAAGTCCCAACCAACATCCGATATCCACAAGTCCCTCACCCTTAGGTCCTCTATGTCCTTTGGTATTACACAAACGGAGATATCCCTGAGAGCAAAACTGCCCATCCACTTATCCTTCCAGAACTTAATTCTTCCTCCATCTCCAAGAATCCAACGGAGCCCTGGAATAACCATGTCTCGCAACCCAACTGTAACACTCCTCCAAGTCGATGAGCAATTTGACTTAGGTGCAAACCAATTCGCGGCTCCCACTTTATATTTGCTCCGCAACACTCTAGCCCAAAGGCTGTTAACATCATATAGAATACGCCAACCAATTTTTGCAATCATCGCCTTGTTCATCTGTTCGGCATCTCGGATACCCAAGCCACCTTCCCTCTTTGGTAAGCAGACCTTCTGCCAAGCCACCAAGTGTTGTCTTCGTGCTTCCTGAGTACTATTCCATATGAAGTTACGAGCAATTCTGTCCAGCGACTTCAAAGTTGACTGAGGTAGCATAATGGAGCTCATAGAATGGACTGGGATTGAAGAGAGGACTGACTTTGTAAGCGTGATCCTTCCAGCCATACTCAAAACTTTCCCTTTCCACCCAGCTAGTCTTGAGTTCGCCCTTTCTAACAAAGCGCCATATGTATCTTTGTTTATCCTTTTCTGCAAAACTGGCATCCCCAGATATTTACCAAGATTCCTTGTTGCTTTGATCCCACTCTCCACACTGATCAAATTACGAAGATCCCGACTCACATTCTCAGAAAAGTAGATCATAGACTTCTCCAAACTCACCTTTTGACCTGAAGCAACGCAAAAGGTTTCCAATACTTTTCGAATCACCTTTATTTGCGCCACAGATGCCTCTGCAAATAGTATGAGATCATCGGCAAAACAAATATGCGATAATTGCGGACCACCTCTTGATAAGGTGATGGGCATCCATGCTTTAGAAACGACTGATCTATCAATGAGGTGACACAGTCTTTCCATACAAAGCACAAACAGGTATGGTGACAAGGGATCTCCTTGTCTCAACCCCCTCTCCGGCTGAAAGGCCTCTGTTTTTTCACCATTCCATAAGAGATTCATTGAAGGCCCCGTCACGCATTTCATAATCCACAGGATCCAGCTCTCTGGGAATCGCGCCGCCTTCAAGGTGTCCTCCAGAAAATCCCATCGGATTCTGTCATAGGCCTTTTCAAGGTCTAATTTCAGTAACATCCATCCTTTTCTCCCTTTCTTCCTTCTCATCGAATGGACTGCTTCTTGTACAATCACTATATTGTCTGTACTCAACCTCCCCGGGATAAAGCTTGATTGTGCTGGACCAATCAACAATGATATAACACTTTTCAGCCTCACCACCATAGCCTTCGTAATGCTTTTGAATAACACATTATAAAGACTAATAGGCCTGAACTGTGTGACCCTCTCTGGTTTCGATACCTTAGCAATTAGGACAACCAATGCATCATTCAAGCTTACTGGGAGCTCTCCTGATTCAAAAAACTTTAATACAAACTCCACCACAGAACTACCAACAGTGTCCCAACACTCCTGATAAAAGACCGGTTGAAAGCCATCCGGTCCTGGTGCCTTATATTTTCCCATACTCCTCAAGGCTCCTTCTACTTCGCCTGCTGTAAATACCCTATTCAGAGCTTCCACATCCGATGGAGGAATCGACGTAAACCCCTCCGCAGGCAGCCTGTCCACAACCTCATCCACATCTACCATCGAATAGAGTCTTCGGTAGTAATTAATCGCTAAAGTTTCCAGCTCTTTAGCATCCGAAATCCATTGCCCATCCTCCCTTTTCAGCATTTCTATCCTGTTTTTCCGCCTCCGAATGATGGTTGACGTGTGAAAAAATTTCGTGTTTCTATCCCCTTGTGCAACAAACTTCTCTCGGGATTTCTGAAACCAAACCATTTCTTCCTGCTCTAGTACCAACTCAAATTCCTTAATTAGTACTTCCTCCTCCCTTAGTAGAGCATCGGTCTGCACCCTCTCCAACTGTTCTTGGATTGATGCGATATCACTCATCAATTTCTCCTTTTTGTTACTAATATCCCCAAAGATCTCCTTATTCCACTTCCGCAGCTTAACCTTTAACACCTCTAGAGCTTCTGGAGTTGAGATATTATTATTCCATGAGGCTGTCAACAGTTCTTTAAAGCCATCATGTTTCAGCCAAGCAGCTTCAAACCTGAATGGTCTGCGTCTCAGATCACCCCTCACCGTCGGATTCAATTGGATATACAGCGGAGCATGATCTGATGAGAAGAAAGGGAGATGGGTAACAGTGGCCTCTTGCCATTTCAGCCTTGCAGAAGCACAGCATAGAACCCTATCCAGCCTTTTAGCAACAAACGTACGTTCATCTCTTCCTCTTCTCCAAGTGAAATTACTTCCTCGAAACCCCATATCTATCAAAGACAAGTCATTCATCCATTCTCCAAACGCAACAGAGTCAGTAGAGAGACTTCCATTTCCCCCAGTCCTTTCATCCAGGCGAACAATAGTATTAAAGTCTCCCCCCACTACAACCGGTTCCATAAGGTCCGGAATCTCATCTTTTAGCTCAGCCCACAATCCACTTCTCCGACTCACAGTGGGTGCGGCATAAACTACAATAAGATGGAATACCTCATCATCTTTGGTTATTTTCGCGTGGATGAATTGTGTCGATGACTTCACAATATCCACCCTACCCACCTCTGCTCTCCAGAGAAGCCATAAGCCACCACTCTGTCCAGCCGCATCAACTCGATATGAGTTATCAAATCCCAGTCCACGACAAATTCGCTGAGCCCGATCTCCCGCCGCGTGAGTCTCGAACAAGGCCAGCATGTCAGACTTAAACTTTTTCAACATATAGCGAATCGCTCTTCGGAAATTGGGTTTGTTAGCCCCCCGGCAATTCCATAGTAAGCACGCCATAAATAAACTTCTCCGATAAACAATTAGAACTACCGGGGCAACCCGTTACGCACGGCGACCAGTCCCATCGGATTCAACCATGGAATCCACAATGGGAACAATCTCCATATTCCGATGACTCCCTTCACCCCCCTCCGCCATGGATGTGGAGCTACGGCCGTCAATCGTATCCATGCTACTTGATACACCATCCTTTGCCTTCCCAGAAGCATCAAATAGCCCACCATTTCTGCCTACGCCATCACTCTCCACTCTCATCCGCTTCCCCGAGGAAGACAAATCAATCGCCTTCTCATTGTTACCGAACACCAGGCCTCTAGTGGGCTTGTTATATTTCTGTTTTATCTTAGGCCCGTTACTGCTTCTGTTCTGATTTTTGCTTGGATTCTTATCATGTGGACATTCACGAAATGGGCCTATTTCTCTCCCTCTCGACCCATTAACACCTCCTTCACTTACTTGGGTACCACTCTTTCCTTTTCTCGAGTCCGCGAGAAAGGGCAAGTTCTCCTTATTCCCTTCAACCTCGGATGGCAGCTTCTCAACTGTATCCAGCGAATTTCCCTCCTCTAACAGTTCAAACGGATTGGATACTGCAATATTCACTTCCTTATCCACTCGTTTCAAGTTGTTCGACGTTTCCATATTTCCCCTGATTTCCTTCCCCGATATCTCGCGAAGATTGCGATTCTGATTCTCCGCGGATACGCCAGCTGAGAAAATCATACTGTTCACCGGCGGCTGAGCTCTCCGACCACGCCTCACCACCGTAAACCCATCATTGCTTTGCTCTAGCCGCCCTTCTGCTCTCGGAGCGCCGGTTTTCACTCTCTCCACCACTGTGTCAACCACCGCCTCCACTACCCTCTTGGGGCAATTATGCACCAGATGGCCGTATATGCCACATCCCGAACAAATATTGGTCAATCCCTCGTAGGCCACAAAGTACCTATCTCCATTTACCATCACAGATCCTTTGAGTGGTTTAGACAGATCTACCTCCACACACACCCTAGCGAACCGTGCCCTCTCAAAGAGTCTCGTCGTGGAATCTACCTTAACCGGCTTCCCTACCCCTTTAGCAATCTCAAACAAGATAGCCCGATGATAGAAATTCACAGGGATGTTTGAGAGTCGAACCCAGACCGGAGTGGTCACGATTTCGTCCCTCATCGGACTGAACTCTGGTACCCAACGCTGCACCAAAAGGTAGCTTCCAAACATTTTCCACGGTCCTCCTGTGAGCGCCTCCATAAACTCCTCCTCCTTCTCAAAGCGTACCATGAAGAACTGTCTGGGGAGATCAATCACTGACATCCAACCCTTCGGTTTCCACATCTACTTAAGTTTCTTGTTTAAAGCCGGTAACGCAACTGTCCGCCCTAACACTCTCACAATCAAACATTGTTTCCACAGTCCATTCATGACTTCCAACACTTCCTTCTCTATCGTGATCACGGCTTCCCCCTCATCACCATTTGGGAACTCCATATGCACCCTCTCCTGCACGAACTCATCACCCAGGAGTACCTCCGGCGTAGGTCTTCCTCCTGTCATAAAACCCGTCACCTTTCTCACCCACTCCGTCCCCCCATCTGGTGGATCCCCTGGTGGCCTGCTTTTGTCGCACACATCCGCCATGGTTGCATCTTGAGACTCGGTCGTCAAAACCAAATTTGTAATTTACTTCTAGCAAAAATTAATGAAATTTATATAGTAATATATTAAATTATTTTAATTGTATTAGATTATGTACCTATCACAGTTACATGGTGGTCCACAAATTTTTTCTTTCCACTCATTTACTTTAAAAAATTTACCTATCATAATTAAGGTTTTTCTGATGTTTTTATATTTACCAAATTTTTTATAAAGGAAATACGTTACACATTTTTAAATTAACCTTTCCTTATGTTTAAAAAGAATGTCGTCTTATAACTTTTTTCCAAGAAAAATATGTCATTTTTCACATTTACATTAATGATCCTGTAAACCAAATTTGTAATTTAACTTTTATCCAAAATTAATGAATTTTTAATAAATAATCATCATTTTTATAGTAATATATTAAATTATTTTAATTGTATTAGATTATATACTTATCATAGTTACCGGTGGTCCACATATTTTTTTCTTTCCACTCATTTACTCTAAAAACTTTACCTATCATAGTTAATGTTTTCCGAAATTTTTATCTTTTACCAAAAAAATTTATAATTGAATTCCGTTAACATATTTTTAAATTAACCTTTTCTAATATTTAAAAAGAATGTCGTCTTATAACTATTTTTTCCAAATATGTCATTTTACATTTACGTTAATGATCTCGTAAACCAAGTTTGTAACTTTACTTTTACCCAAAATTAATGAATTTAAAATAAATAATCGTCATCTATATAGTAATATATTATATTATTTTAAAATTGTATTAGATTATGTACCAAAACGATAAATCATAAATAAAATAATCACTATTTAGTAATGTATTAAATATTAACAGATTTTATAAACATACTTTTCCTTTATAAAACGTAAAAATACAACTCAACATCAAAACCAAACAAAAAATTGTTTGTGATGATAAAAAACAAATAAGAGAGATTGTGAGAAGCAAAAACATTTCTAGGGCATGTCATTGACTTCCTTTGAAGAAGAGAAGAAGAGAGAGAAAAGAAAAAAGTAAGAAAGGGAATGAAATAAATCAAATCGAATACAATTTTGACGTCCGCAAGGACACTATTCTCTCTCTTCTCTCATCTTCTTTCTTCTTCTTCTTCCTCTCTCTAAAAGATTACAGCGAAGAACAGGACACAATATACTCTGAAGCTTAAAAAAGGTATTTAGTTTAATTAAACCCAGAAACAACAATTTGTAGGCGGCACAGAAATTGTTTTTCTTATTTATCCTCAAAAAAAAAAAAAAAAACCCTAAAAAGAGTATGAAAGTCTCTTTCATTTGTAATTTGTTTTTTTTTTGTTCATCGGAAAAAAGTTTGAAGCTTTTAAGATTTCAAGAGTTTGATTTTGGGTTTTGTTAAAGTTTATTCCTTTTTTTATACGATTCTTTCAATTTCAGCTTCTGTTTAAGTATAACCTGTATAATCTCTGTTTTGTCAATTTAGGGTTTTGATCAAGTTTAGGTTTTTTGTTTTGTTTTAGGTTTTGAGTTCAAATGGAGTAGATTTGCTTAAAGTTAATCGATTTGGATCTGATTTTGTTTAATCAACAGAGATTTTCGAGGACTTGTTTTGGAGACAGTGTTGGTGGTTCTAGAATGTTCGATACGGAATCTCATCACTCAGATTCATCTCTTTTCGTGGAGTTTACGACTTTGAAGCTTATCATTACTCAGCAGAAACAAGAAGAAGTTTCTACTTCATTGTGTATTGAAGCTTCAACACAGAGTTGAATTGTGAAGTCGTTAAGTTTGTTTTTTATTTTGCTTTTAGTTGAATTGTGAAGTTGTGAAATTTTGGGAGTAATGGTACCATCAGAGTCACCTAATCCTGTTGGTAGTGGCGAAAACGTTCCGCCTTCGATTTTAGGAGGACAAGGAGGAGCTCCTCTTCCTTCTCAACCGGCATTTCCGTCGCTTGTTTCGCCGAGAACTCAGTTTGGTAACAATATGAGTATGAGTATGCTTGGGAATGCGCCGAATATATCTTCGCTTCTCAATAATCAGTCGTTTGTAAATGGTATTCCCGGTTCGGTTATTTCGATGGATACAAGTGGGGCTGAGACGGATCCGCTGTCGAATGTCGGGTTTAGCGGTTTGTCTTCTTTTAATGCGGCGAGTATGGTGTCGCCTCGCTCAGGAGGGCAAGGTCAGGGTCAGCAATTCTCGAATGTTTCGTCTAACCAGTTGTTGGCAGAGCAACAACGGAATAAGAAATTGGAGCCTCAGAATTTTCAGCATGGTCAGCAGCAGTCAATGCAACAGCAGCAGCAGTTTCCGACGGTGCGTGGAGGCGGGTTAGGAGGTGTGGGACCTGTCAAGATGGAACCTGGTCAGGTTTCGAACGATCAGCAGCATGGTCAAGTACAACAGCCGCAACAGAAAATGTTGAGAAACTTAGGATCAGTGAAGTTGGAACCACAGCAGCTTCAAGCCATGAGAAACTTGGCTCAAGTGAAAATGGAACCTCAACATTCAGAGCAGTCATTGTTTCTCCAACAACAGCAGAGGCAACAACAACAACAGCAACAACAACAACAACAACAACAATTTCTTCAGATGCCGGGGCAATCTCCTCAGGCTCAAATGAACATATTTCACCAGCAGAGACTTATGCAACTTCAACAACAGCAACTCCTGAAATCAATGCCTCAACAACGTCCGCAATTACCACAACAGTTCCAACAGCAGAATTTACCTCTGCGGGCACCTTTGAAACCAGTGTATGAGCCTGGCATGGGTGCTCAACGACTTACACAGTATATGTACCGACAACAGCATAGGCCTGAAGTAAAGCTTCTTATATTAAGTTAATTATTTTTCAGCCTAGTGCTTTTCTTCGTGATTCACAGTTGCGCTTGCTATTAAATGCAGGACAACAACATCGAGTTCTGGAGAAAATTTGTAGCCGAGTATTTTGCTCCTAATGCAAAAAAGAGATGGTGCGTTTCTATGTATGGCAGTGGCCGGCAAACAACTGGCGTTTTCCCTCAGGTTTACTGCTCATTGAACTTACTTTTGTTTGTAATACGATTGTGAAAGAGCTCGTCTTTTCATCTATATCCATTCTGCAACCGAATTTTTTTTTAATAAACTAGGTACTTGTTTCATGTAATATATCTTTACATGGTTATTTTTGTTCACGAACATTGCAGGATGTGTGGCACTGTGAGATATGTAACCGAAAGCCTGGACGTGGTTTTGGTATGTTATTCAGATGATCAGTACTTGTGCTGAGAATTGTTTTTCTGGAATATAACATTTTTTTTCTGTAGTTATTGAATTTTTCTTCTTTGCTCATCCTTTATCTGCTTTTGCCTCTTTAATTGTTTAGAGGCAACCGCCGAAGTCCTCCCGCGGCTTTTTAAGATAAAGTATGAAAGTGGCACTTTGGAAGAACTTTTATATGTCGATATGCCGAGGGAATCTCAGAATTCATCTGGTCAAATTGTGTTGGAGTACGCAAAAGCAACACAAGAGAGTGTATTTGAGCATCTTCGAGTTGTACGTGATGGCCAACTTCGAATCGTTTTCTCTCCAGATCTTAAGGTTCTTCAAACTACTCTCTTTCTCTCTCAGCAGACTATTAAACCATTATTTTCTCTTCAAGTCCTTTATTCTTGTAAATTCCTTCTCAGATATTCTCTTGGGAATTTTGTGCTCGGCGGCATGAAGAGCTTATTCCACGACGGCTTTTGATACCGCAGGTAACTTTCAGAAAGATTAACCATTTTAACAAAACTGATAAACCCATAGTGTGTTGTGATGGGAAGTTATTGCTCTGACAGATAGTTTTTAGGATATGTGATGATTTCTTTTGTCACAAAATTGGTTTTGCTGTCTAAAAGTTATTCTAGTCTGTTTTACCTTCGTTTTGGGTTTTTGTACACTATAGTTGCGAAATCATCATTTTGCCTTTCCTTTTTTTTTTGTGGTTTCAAAATTTGGATAGGAGTGAAACATTGCCTCTAAATCACGAAAACCTGCTTACATATGTTAGCTATCTTTGTATGTCATATACAGGTAAGTCAGCTTGGATCGGCAGCTCAGAAATATCAACAAGCGGCTCAAAATGCAACAACAGATTCTGCTCTTCCGGAGTTACAAAATAATTGCAACATGTAAACATTCACTCTTTCGTTGTTAGATTGATGTAACAAATCCATTTATTTGACTTTCTATTGGTGAGATCTCTGATGTGCTGCCACTGTTCTGCAGGTTTGTTGCATCTGCTAGACAATTGGCAAAGGCCCTGGAAGTACCACTCGTGAATGATTTGGGATACACAAAGAGATATGTTCGGTGTTTACAGGTATATGAAGAATGTCACAACTTTGCACTCTTGCATGAAACTTAAGATACTTGCAATTAGAAGTTCAGCTTTGAAAGGGATGATACATAATGAGATAATTAAATCAACCTTTGTAATAACCCTATCCCTGTAACCATGTCTGCCAATGCACATTATTGATTTTTTTTTGCAATATTGTAGATCTCGGAGGTGGTAAATAGTATGAAGGACTTGATAGATTATAGCAGAGAAACAAGAACAGGACCAATCGGTAAGTTAGTGTGACCACCTTTCAATGGTATTTTTCATCTTATATCACATTTTCCTTACGAATTAAAGTAAATGTGTTTTTATTCTTCTGTGATTTGACTGATAAATGATCGTGTCAATCTTTCTTTTTTCGTGTTTTTCGTTCTTTGGTACAGAGAGTTTAGCCAAGTTTCCTCGAAGAACAGGCCCTTCATCTGCACTGCCTGGTCCTTCTCCTCAGCAACCTAGTGAACAGCTAAGGCAGCAGCAGCAACAACAGCAACAACAGCAACAGCCAGTTTCCCAGAATGCAAACAGCGATAGGCAAGTTGCGCTAATGCAGGGCAATCCCAGCAATGGTGTAAATTATGCGTTTAATACAGCTTCTGCATCCACCTCCACCAGCAGCATCGCAGGGCTCATCCACCAGAATTCAATGAAGGCAAGACATCAAAGTGCTGCTTACAATCCACCAAACAGTCCCTATGGAGGAAACTCTGTTCAAATGCAGTCACCTAGTTCCTCGGGTACCATGGTGCCATCATCGCAGCAACAACAACACAACCTGCCAACATTTCAGTCTCCAACATCCTCATCTAATAACAATAATCCCTCGCAAAACGGGATACCATCTGTGAATCACATGGGTTCAACAAACTCACCAGCAATGCAACAAGCGGGTGAGGTTGATGCAAACGAGTCTAGCTCGGTGCAGAAGATACTTAATGAAATCCTGATGAACAACCAGGCTCATAATAGCTCAGGAGGAAGCATGGTCGGGCATGGATCTTTCGGGAATGATGGCAAGGGTCAACAAGCTAATGTAAATAGTTCTGGTGTTCTGCTGATGAATGGCCAAGTGAACAACAACAACCCGAGTATTGGAGGTGCTGGTGGGTTTGGTGGTGGGATGGGTCAGTCCATGTCGGCTAACGGAATGAACAATATAAACGGTAACAATAGTCTCATGAACGGAAGAGTTGGGATGATGGTTCGGGATCCAAACGTGCAACAAGATCTAGGAAACCAACTCTTAGGAGCAGTGAATGGTTTCAACAATTTTCAATGTGATTGGAACGCGTGAGAAGGGAGCTAAAGAAGAAGAAGAAGAAGAATGACCGGGGTAATGTTCTGCTCGCGCAGCATCAACACAGCTCAAGATAAGGATAGGCCATAAAGCCATAAGCCGCGATATCTTGCTAATTAAGAAAGGAAAGAGTAAAATCTTTTGTACCAACACAAACTGGTTTCTAGGTCGTCACCTCCACAATCACTATACCATCTTCTTGAGTTACTGTTTTTTTTTTTTTTTTTGGGGAGTTTTTTTTTGTTATGCTTTATAGTTTATAATGTACATCTTTCTATGGGTGTGTGTTCCTTAGTGCACATCATCAGGGAGGCAATGATCAAAGCTTTATCCTTCATTTATCTTCTCTTATCTTCCATTGTGTTAACCAAACTTTTCTAAGTTCTGACAACAACGTTAAATACGTAATGCCTTTTTGAAATCAAAAGTGTAATGCTTATGTACGATTGTTTATGGTATGATCATGAGTGTTAATAATGCTTATGTACAATATCTATGGTTGGTCATAGTTAACCCTGCTGTTTTCGTCAGAACCAAACCCAAACTTTCAGTTTTCGGTCGAAATCGGTTTAGCAATCGGTTCAATTCGGCAAAATTTTGAATCATGTTCGGTTTACAGTTCGGTTTACATTTCAGTTTGGTTTGCCAAACCGATCGGTTACCTGTTTTTAATTTAAATTAAACCGAATCAAACCAATATATAAACCTGAACCGAATCGACCGATTTTGCCCAATTTATCTAGTTTTACCCGATTATAACAGAAAAAACCCACAAAATCGATTCAATTCGGTAGAATTTCAATAACCGAAGTAAACCGGAAACCAAACCAAACCGAACAAATTATTTTTTCAGTTAATTGTGGAAGTATTGTCTAATAACCGGAAAAAAAAAACTGAAAACCGAGATAACCGGCTTGGTTTGGTTTCGGAACCGAGATAACCGGCTTGCTTTGGTTTCGGTTAACCGAAACTGCAGGGCTAGTCAGTAGTCATAGCTATTACTCAAATACGAAAATCCAAAAATGTCTCTTAAAACACAAAAGATTTTACTCATAAGTTTGTTTCATTCCACAAGTTTTTCGTATTCATACTCACATATGACTAAGCGATTCAACATTGAACACAACCTATAATTTTCAGAAATTGTAGTCTTTCAAATCGGCTCTAGAGTCGTCCATGTCAATCTCAGACGAGCACTCATCAGCAGAAAGAGGAGGAAGTTTACGAGTCTTACGCTTAAGGTTGTGTTTGTGCCAATCACTCTTACAATGCTCTCTATATTGCTTAGCCTCTCCAACGAACGTGTTGCAAGTGCTGCACTTGGTCCCTTTCTTTTCTTCTCCTCCTTCTTGCTTTGTGTTATCTGTAGTACTTATCTCTTGCTTCTGCAATTTCTTGCTAAGTTCGATTGCGGGATCAGTCAAATCCTTAGTCTCAGTCTCAGCTGGTAACAACGGCTTGTGGGTCTGCAATGACATATCATCATGCTCATCGTAATGATCCATGCTTGTGTCACCTTCTGCATGAACTGATACAGCAAGTATTTCTAGTCTCCCCTGCATATTCCGCACAAGGGAATTACACTCTCGGTATAGGCCTGGTTCCATCTCGCAGACCTGCACAAGAATGTATCACCACAATTCAGAGAAGAGAGGATTAAAGAAAAAAAGTTCAACGTCTTTGAAGATATAGATCATTACAGTGGACATTTGTGTTCCAGATTCGTCTTTGGAGACAACACTAGCGTCCCATTCTTTTAGCTTCTCCAGTAGCGAGGGGAAGTTTTGAACAGGAACAGTGAGGCGCAGTCTCATTGGAGAACGCTTTATAGGGAAGTGCTTTTGCAGCTCACGGATGACATCAAGCGCCTGCAAAGTTTAATAATCAAAATGAAGCCTTGAATAAGCTTTCAATAGAAAGCTCACAAGTCACTTTGCTTCTACATTAACCTAAACCACTCACCTGCTTCTTGGAATTGCTATGAGGATCAACCGCGAAATGAATTTCATGCATTAGGCGCTCTACCATGGTAATGGTATAAGGCCGTTGTGTTTCAGGGTTGATGGTTTTCTGCATAACAATCGTTGCAATATCTCGAAACTGGCTTGAAAACTGTGATTCTCTCTCTTTTCCAGCAACTTGAAGCTCTCCTTTCTCCAAAATCTGAACATGAGAGATGGAAATGCAACATATAAGTTATATTTTAAGGAGTCAGAAACTTCAAAATCTAAGAAATCAAACAAGCTGCAACATACATCCATGCATATTTTCGTATGATCATCTGATCCAAAGGCCTTCATCAAGTCTTTAGATTTGGCAAGAACTCCTTTCGAAACATTTGAGTAAACAGTATGTGACTGAAGCACTTCATCTATATCCTTCTCCCTGCATAGAACAATTTGGCTCACATCTCATTACTTTTCTCTATATCCCAATAAGATCAATCACAACCAATATAACACATATTTTCTTCATAAAACAAAGCGGGAGACACAAAATCCTATCCAGAGGTGTTACTAATGAACTTGACCTCAGATGAAACTAACCATCTTGATGACACCAAATGAAAAACGCAAACCTAAAACCAAATTGTAGTTGCTATTACTCGTTTTCCTTCAGATTTGGTCAAACAAATGATCCATCGTCACACCCAAATTCATCATACTATACATTATCTATAGAGATAAACAACTAAATTAGGCATAAGACCTCTACATCAGAATCGAAATCGCCAAATCCAAAAACATCAACACAAAACCAGTCAAGAACAACACAAACAAACATCAATGATGCAATTATACTCATTTTCCTTCAAAATTAGGTCAAACACATAATCCAGTTTAACACAATCGTCACACCAAATTCATAAACACTACATAACAAAATCCTTCTCCAAATTCAGTAAAATCAACACAAGACCAGTCAAGAACAACGCAAACAAACATCAATGATGCAATTATACTCATTTTCCTTCAAAATTAGGTCAAACACATGATCCATTCTAACACAATCGTCACACCAAATTCATAACAAAATCTTTCTCCAAATTCAGCAAAATCAAGCCGCGACAAATCAAGAACAACGCAAACGAAGACTGATTGAAGCGATTAAACACCATAGAATGAAAAAGAGTGTGGTAAGAAGAGAAACTTACACGCCAGACCGCCATGAAAGGACCTTATTCTTGTAACAAGCGATCTCGAAACGATTGCCTTGCTTTTTGAGACGAACCACTGCAACGTTCGTTAACCTCTTCTGCCCAACGGGCTGCACAAGCGTCTTCGACATTTTCTCTGCTTTCTTCTTCTTCTTCTCTCTCTCTCGCTCGAAATTTGGGTTTCTCTCTCGCCGCCACTAAACTGTAAAAGTGATAGGTCTTCGTTTAAGTTTGTGGCTAAATGTGAAGAAAATGAAAAGTCATTAGCTAAAAATGAAAATATAAAAAATCTATATGTAAACCGGCAAAATTCAATAAACCAGTAAACCGGCAAAATTCAGATTCTCTAATAATCATCCCCAATTCTGTACGAAACCCAAAACAGACGCAATCGAAACAAATCAGAGAACGAAAACAAGACAAAAGCTTCAAATTCCCCACAAACACATCCTTAAGATTGATTTCAGACGAGAGAAAAAGGGCTTCGATTCCAATAATCGGCGATGATACAAATTAGAGGTCAACACGAGAAATACCTCTGAGAAACTGCTTTAGTTTGGGTCAGATTCTGATTAGGAACTTGAAATCAACAAAGAGGAACTGAAAAATCTCAAAAAAATTCTCCGATTGAGAGTGACGAAAAAGAAGAAGAGAAGAAACGCAGAAAAGTTATATGCCTAAAAAATATGACCGGGCTGGTTTTATGGTTGGGTCGGGCTTTAAATTCGGTTTGGTATCGGTTTAACTGATATGATGGTATCGATTTTATTCGTAAACCGAAAAAACCAATGTGTATGTGTGTATATTGATTTCAAAGTTAATTTTGGAGAGATAGAGCACGAATCAATCTAAGAGGATCTATGTATTAAACGTTGGATCAACTAGTGACTATAAAAAATGTCCCTATGTGTAATAGTACCACGACCAAAATCAAGTTGACAGATTGAAGAACACTTTGGTGACATTGACAATTTAATTAGCATCTCAAGTTTCTCTTTTAAGATATGTGGATTTAGGGTAGAAAGCTCCCATCTTTAAACCACCAGAGTTTTTTAAGATGAATCTCGCAACTTCGATCTCTTCTTATCTTCCTTCGTATCGCAACCATTCAAAAGTTTCAAGACTTGACAATAGGCATCTCGGGACATGACTCCTGTCGGTTGGTTCCAGCACGGTCGCAGATATATACTCTCACCAGTCACCACCATGGACCTGAGACTCGAAATGGTAGATAAGTGTAACAATCCACTTTAGACCATCACACTTGAATTTAAAATTAATTATTGAATCAATTAGGTTAACTTAAGAGTAAATTTAGCTTTTCTAGTCTTAAGACTTTTAGTTTAGGAGAATCTTTGAGCAAACACATTAGTAGATTCAACCATTCTGAATCACATGTACATAGATGCAATCGTACAAGCCGATTAAATATTATTCCTTCAGGATAATCATCCTACATAAGATATATGATTAAAGAAAAGTTTAGTATAATGATGAAATCTTTCAAGAACATCTATAAAGCTAAAATTTACCTTTGAGGTCATTAACCATAACCCAAGTTGCTCAAGTGAATTAAGAGAAGAAAGAATCTGCTCGGTATGATTACAAGTACATACATAATCATTTGCCGATTCAATTTTAGGCATATTATGCTCAATGCCACAATGCAAAACCTTTAAAGAGGCCACTTTAATTAACAACAAAAATGCCTACATTGTCACTGAAACATCGACGTACAGACAAATTTTCAAGAAACATGCATGACAACCAGATAAAAGTATGGAGACAAATTCGTCACTTTGGTACTTCATTAATATCAAAGAAGTTTGAATTAACCGCGTGAACCAGTTGGATTCACATTCTTGAAACATATTACAATCATATTTCAAGTCTTGGCACAAACATTCAAAGAAACTTCAATCGATTCGACAAAACCATTATTGTCACAACATCTTTTGTTGGTACTAATGACAATATTTTCAAGAGCAAAGCATCGACAACTCATTTATTCTATCCATATGATCCTAACACTTTAACTTGAACCAGGTTTACAGTTAATTTATTCTATCCATATGATCCTAGGGTATGGTTTAGCTTACACTTTTGTAACACTTTTATTCTATCCATATCTGAGAGTAAACCAGTTGATTTGTAACTTGAACCACCGGTTTACAGACACTTAAAAAGGGAATGGTCTTTAAACATGTGGTTCAAGTTACAAATGGACTAGTTAAGTCTCGGGTTAAGTTGGAGAACAGGGAATGGTCTGTAAACATGTGGTTCAAGTTACAAATGGACTAGTTAAGTCTCGGGTTAAGTTGGAGAACCGGTTAAGGAGCTAAACCATGCGATTGATTCCGGTAGAAAACAAATCAAGAAGAATCGTCCTCACATAATCAAATCGATGATTAATTAAATAAATGTAAGCTAAAACCTTAAACCAAAAAAAAATTGTACTAAGCTTAAGCAAAATCAAAACAGATAAAGGGAATGGCCTGTTAACCGGTGGTTCAACTTACAAATCAACTGGTTTTAACTCTCGGTTATATTGATTAAACCATGTGGATTTGGACTACAAGGAGAAAAGAATTGCCCCAAGGCCCATCCAAGTTGATTTTCAAAATACGTACCCAAATTTGCCGACGTCGAATAGAAAATTAGAAACCGGTTAACAATCCAACGGTTATAAACAAACAGAAAAGGAAAGTGTACATTAATCCCCATAAGACCAACCGTATAAGATTACTCCCTCATATGTCAGTCGGTGAAATTGAAGAGGCATCTTCACGCTCTCACGTTATTATAACAAAAGAGAAAACTTTTTTTTTTTTTTTTCTTCAGCTTTTTACGATCTCTCCGCTTTTATCTCTCTGCTTCTTGTATCTTCGATCTCGAGAGCCTTAAGGTGAAATTTTGATTCCAAAGTTTGTGTCTTTTGATTGTTTTGTTCTGACCCTTTTGATTTTTTTTGTTTTTGTTCTCAGATTACAAAAAAAAAAAAGTTCGATTTTTTTTTTTTAATTTTCTCCGATGGGTTCTTCGTCGGGACAACCAGAATTTGATTACTTGTTTAAGGTTTTATTAATCGGAGATTCTGGTGTTGGAAAAAGCTCTCTTTTGTTGAGTTTTACATCTAATACTTTTGATGATCTTTCTCCTACAATTGGTGAGTTTTAGAATCAATGATTAGTACCGATCTTGGCTTTTGTGTTTTGTCTCTTTTTGATTTTGGATTTGTGTTTTTTGTTTTAGGTGTTGATTTTAAGGTTAAGTATCTTACAATTGGTGAAAAGAAACTCAAGCTTGCGATTTGGGATACAGGTGAAAAAAAATCAAAACTTTATTGTGTTTTAGTATCTTGCAATGTTAATGTTAATGTCACATCTTGTGGTTTGAATTTTAATGTTTAGGGCTAAATTATTGAATAATTTAGAGTTAGATTTGTGTTTGAGGATTTGTTTATTGAATAAAGAACCACAATAATGTTGAATATATTACATTTTCTTTGTAATTTATTTCAATTTCTTGTTTTAATCACTGTTGGCTAAACTCTTATGTGTGACTTGGTGATGAATACGAGTTCTTGTATTTAGAATGGTTTAGAGATTAGTATCTTGGATTTAGATTAGTTTAGAGATCAATCTTGTATTTAGAATATTTTAGAGATGAGTCTTGTAATTAAAATGGTTTATAGATTAGGGAACAGTGTTACTTATAATTATTTTAAGATTAGTCTTGTATCTTCTTGTAATTTATCAGTTGTTCTGTTATCACTGATCAGTTTTTGGGTGTTTCTGATGACTCAGATCGTTGTCTGAGTCAGTGTTGGCTAAGTTCTTATGTGTGACCGATGAACAAATAAGAGTCTTGTATTTAGAATAGTTTAGAGATCAGTCTATGGCCTTTAGAATAGTTTAGAGATTAGTCTTTGTATTTAGAATATTTTAAAGATTAGTCTTGTAATTAAAATAGTTTAGAGATTAGCCAACAGTATTACTTATAATTATTTTAAGGTTAGTCTTGTATCTAGAATAGGCTAGAGATTAGACTCTTGTATTTAGAATAGTTTTAATATTAGTCTCGACTTCTCGTATTTAGAATAGTTTTGAGATTAGTCTCTTGTATTTAGAATAGTTTTAATATTAGTCTCTTGTATTTAGAATAGCTTTAATATTTGTCTCGTCTTCTTGTATTTAGAATAGTTGAGAGAATCATCTGTTGTAATTTCTCAGTTGGTCTGTTATCACTGATTAGTTTGTGGGTGTTTCTGATTACTCAGCTGGGCAAGAGAGATTTAGGACGCTAACAAGCTCGTATTACAGAGGAGCTCAGGGTATTATAATGGGTACGTTTCTCTAAACGAAACAAAACGATTTCCTTCATCCTTTTTCTATTTGGCTACACTTTATCAGAATGTGACTTTTGGAGTTCTCTATCTGTAGTATATGATGTGACACGACGAGACACATTCACAAACCTATCAGATATATGGGCTAAGGAAATCGACCTCTACTCGACCAATCAGGACTGCATCAAGATGCTTGTGGGGAATAAAGTCGATAAGGTAAGGTCTTCTCTTCTCGACTTCCTCCATGTCGAGTGTCTATAATGTTGCAACTTTATCGACCAAATCTGATTTCTCCAGGAGAGCGAAAGGGCTGTCTCGAAAAAAGAAGGCATAGACTTTGCTCGGGAGTACGGATGTTTGTTTCTGGAGTGTAGTGCAAAGACTCGTGTCAACGTTGAGCAATGTTTTGAAGAGCTTGTTCTTAAGGTACTAAACTTCACACCTTTTTCGTTCCGAGGATGGATGATATTTTGTCTTAACCTTTGTTTATTTGCAGATATTGGAAACACCGAGTCTTACTGCTGAAGGTTCGTCTGGCGGAAAGAAGAACATCTTCAAACAAAACCCAGCACAGACCAGCAGTGCTTCGTCGAGCTACTGCTGCTCGTCTTAGACGCGGTTTAATGACACAAATTTACACTCTTGCTTGTCTTCTTGTTCTTGATGGTCTCTTTTGTTTTCCAAAAACTGCAGCATCTTGGATGTAAATCTTATTCCTGATTTCAAAGTTGTGTTCACTAGTTTTTAATCTTGGGTTACTCCATCTTATAAAACAGTTCTTTTTTACCTGCTCAGGCTGTAGAAATAACTGACAAGTATCACATTTTTCTTTGTTACCAAATTTGATTTTTTACTCGAGGAAAAAAAAAAATTAACAGTTTTTCATCGTTTATCTTAAAATTGATCAATTAACACCTGTTAAGATTAAGTTACTGATTAATCTTAAGAAATTAAGATTTATATAAGAAAATGTAAGATGTTGTGACTTGTGAGTATATATTACAGATGGTGATTATGGTTTAGCTGGTTAGAGAATGTATAGTTGGTTTACTCTTGGTTTTGTATAGTTGGTTTACTCTTGGTTTTGTATAGTTTGGTTATTATACTGGTTTAGTTCTCAATTGTATTAAAGCTTTTTTGGTTATACATTTCACGTTGAATGAAGATATTTTAGTTCGAGAATAGTTCTAAAAGTTTTTAGCTTATAGAGATGGCACCATACAAATATGCAAGGAGAGAGCAAATCTATACTTCACAATTATGATGGCCAGTATTTTGATCAAATATTATTTCGAACCAAAATGTCAAAGGTAATGTTAACATATTACATTTGGTAGAAATCGTCTTAGTCCAATTATTCAATTCTTTTTTCTAATGGTTAATTCTCCAAGGTTTTATTCGTACCAATACTAACACTTATTCATTTATAAGAGCCATTTTCTATTTTCAATACTTTTTAAAGTATATTTTTCAAAATTTAAGCTTAGGTACGTTTTACTCTTTTTCTTTTTTGTTAATTTAAAAGGCCACATTCTTAAATTTTGTCTTAGGCCTTTAAATCCGTAGGCATAGTACTCCATATCTATATATATCAAGTAGGCTTTTTTCTCATCTCTTAAGACACCTAATCATCTTAATCATCATCTACATCATTTTATTATTTATTTATATTTTATCATTTAATTTCAAAATTTATACATATGTAAACAAAATTTTTAAAAAGAAATATGAAAGGTCTTTTCTTATAATTTATATTATTAAACTAAAAAGAGATAATTGATTAAAAAAATAGTAAACTTACTAATTTTTTTATTATATTAACTAATTTATAAATAATAGATTACAGTTTTAAAGTGAATGTTTTATTATGAATATATATATCCATTAAAATTAATATGAAATAAAATTTTATTGTACAAACACAATGTAAACTTAAATTATAATGAGATTTAACAAGAATAGAACAAAAACAAGAAATTTTCTAATTTATGTCTCACAAAATTTTCAAACATAAATAAAATAAAAATTAACAATATTTCATAAAAATTGAAAATTAAAATAAAAAACATAATTAAATAAAATGAACTAATTATAAAATAGATTATACTAATATGTTAAATTTTAAAATTGTTTCATATGAAAATACAGAAAATATATAAAACGAAAAATCAAAATACAGAACCTGCTGTTGTTGCTCATGTTCCTCAGCTTTTGACAGCTCGAAAGGAGAGGAAAGAGGAAGTGAAAAAAGCAAGGAAGAACCGTAAGCTCAATGCCATACTTCAAATCGCCATGAACAAGATGAAAAACACTAGAGTTCAACCTTGAACTCCAGTTAATGATGATGCCGCCATCTAGAGTTGATGATGATGCCGCCATCTAGAGCTTGAACTAACTCTAAGTATATAACAAAATATTTTGGAAGCAAATCTTTTTCATTTTCAAATCTTTCCTAAATTTATGCAACGATCATTTTTTTCTTTCTCATTGTGTTGTTGTACTGTTTGAGTTTAGTTCGTGTACGTAAAATCATTTTATAGTTTTATCTAAAACATCTTATAATTTGGGATAGAGGTAGTAATAATTAACCAAAATGGCAATATTTCATAAGGAGTTAAAAATGGAAAACTTAGGGAATCTTTCTTTGGGTAAAGGACGATCAGTCGTGATGACATTGATGTCGACGTCCAAATAATGATAAAATAATTTTGAGTATCAAAGTTAATACAAAGGAATAAAATGGTAGCAAAAGTCAAATTAAATTAAGTTTAATAATATGATATCTTCTATATATATTAAAAGAGAAGCATTATACACTACTTTTTTCAGATTTTTAGTTTTATATTTGATCATTTCATACTCATTGCAAAATACATTTATTTCTAATATTACCTGTTTCTATTGTACTAATTTTAATTACCAAACAAATTTAAATATTTCTAAACTTGCGGAATAAAAATCAAAAATACATTCTATAGATTATTAGGCTTTGGCTTGTTATCTTATGTCAAATGCATATGTTACATGATATGCTCCACCATTTTATTGTTATAAAAGTGACTTAATTATATGTAAAAGAAAATAATGATGGTGTAATTGAATTTATAATTAGCTTGTATTGATATAAAAGTGCATGTTGTTTGATCATATACGTCGTATTAAATAATTTATGGAACAAAAAGAGACATGTTTCATTTGATTGAACACATAAAAAATAAATAAAGACTTCTTTTACTTGATTTGATACAGAAAAAATAACCCATATTTTTTACTATAATTTTTTTTTTTAATTATCCTCAAATACACTTTTGTTTAATCCTTTAAATATTTTTTTAAGGGAAATGGATCCAAATAAAAATCCTTTCAACAACTAAAATTATACTAATTATCTTTTTAACTATCCAGATTTCAATACTTATCAATTTTAAAATCATGGCTCGCGGTATTGGTGAAAGCGAATGAACTATATTCAAGTGATAATAATGGAAATTTCAATACAATGAAAGAATGGTTCGCTATCCGTGATCAACCACGTTATGGTTGTTAGGTAGAAGGAAATACTGGTTCTAGAAGTAGTAGATCTAAGATAGCCCTCGATAGTAATGCTAGTGACTCAAACTCTGTAGGATCTAGTGTTCGTCCATTGAGGAGGGATGAGACTAAAAAGAAGGCAAAAAATATAGGTAAGGGCGCATCATTAAAAGTGGTTGACGAAGAATAGAATGAATTCAAACAATTTAAGGAGCAAGAGTTGCAAGCATTGAACAACATACTTATGAGGCAAGAGGAGGCAAACCAATTGACAAAATTTAAATTTTGGTTGCGAAGATGCTGGTGTTTATAAACCTAAGTGAAAAATAGCATCTCGATAAAAAGAAGAAATTGTTGTTGCAGAAGTTAAGTCGCGACTTATTTGGAAATTAATTATTGTCAAGTATAATCTTACTTTTTTGCGTCTGTCGTTTTCTGCTTTAATAATGTGTGTTTAGCTTTAATAATGATTTTTTGTTGTTTTCTACTTTAAAAATTTCAATGTAATCTGTGACTTTCAGTTTTTAGTAGGAGAATCTAATCTTTATCCTATCCTTATCCAATCATTTCGGTTTCAACCACTCAATTTCAATACAATACTCCAACGACTTCATTTGTTGGTTCCATTATATTATAAATGCGGACTCATTCTTCTATTGATATACATATACCACAAATCTCACCTTACTAAAAAAATTTCAATGGATCCATCAAAATTTCTTTTTGATATCGAAGCTTACAAAAAGCAGTCTGAAAGGGAAGAGAGGTATATCGTCAATCGCTTTAGGGAGCGTCGAAACAAAATAGAGGAAGACTATCCACCTCGTAGCAAGAACAAATACTTCAAGAGAGATGATGTATTGGCGAAAGCCCACAATAGTGATGCTAGTGACTCCAATTCTGTAAGATCTAGTGTTCCTCCAATTGCTAGGGATTCAGCTAAAAGAAAGGCAAAAAAGAAAGGTAAAGACGCATCATTGGAAGTGGTCAACGAAGAGTGGAATGAATTCAAACAATTTGAAGAGCAAGAGTTGCAAGCATTGAATAACATACTGATGAGGCAAGAGGAGGCAAACCAATTGACAAAAGATAAGATTTTGGCTAAGAAGATGAAGATGTTTATAAAATTAAGTGAAAAAGAGCATCTCGATGACAAGAACAAATTGTTGTTGCAGAAGTTGAGCCACGACTTATTTTGAAATTAATTATTGTCAAGTGTGTTTGTATTTTCTTACTTTTCTTCATTTATAATGTTTGTATGTCGTTTTCTGCTTTAATAATGTGCGTTTGGCTTTAATAATGAGTTTTTTTATGCTTTAATAATTTCAATGTAATCTGTGACTTTCAGCTTTTAGCAGGAGAATTCAATCCTTATCCTATCATTATCCAATCATTTCGGTTGCTACCACTTGAAACAGACGTTTTTTATGGTGGACAACAAGAGGCAACAAGGAGTGTCAAGAGTGTTTCAATTCCCTGAGCACTTAAACTGACGTTGCAGCACAAAGGGTGTCAATCCATAATGAGTGAGTTATTGACCAATCAGGATGCAATCAAATTCACTTAATTCAAGTCAAGCAGTAATGGTTTGGTATCTAGCAACCTAAATGAATTAAAAGATAAAAGCAGAAATAGAAAAACTAACAAGAACTAGCAGAAGCAGAAGCAGATCGATTAAACAGGCAAATAACAATCAGATGAAGGGATAGAGCTCCTGAGAATGGGAATAATGGGTCAGTGAATCCTCCTCAATCAACTAAGGTGTCTAACAAAAACTCACAAGAAGCTGATCCCTAGACAACAGGTTCGAATACAGATCAATCCACTCTCGTGGTAGAGATCCTCAAGCAGAACTACCTCCAAACCTAGATCTCTCTAGAGAAGCATAGCAAAGCAGACATTATGATTCAACCTATTAAAGCCAATAAACACTCTAAGCAACCAATCTCTTGGGTTAGACATGTAAATCTCTGGAAAAAGTTGGTTCAAGCATTTCATCAAACACCTCTCGGGCAGGAAATACCTAGGGTCTAATTTCAATTGATCAGAGAGAAATTAGCATTAAGAACACTCACCCAGAAGGGATCTAAACAGATCTAAGCTTAAACACCCTAGAAGATCAATGATTCATCACTTTCCTAACCCATCCTCAAGAACCCTAAGCAAGACTACTCACAGATCATCATAAAATGCAAAAACCCAGAAAATAAAATAAATTGCATAATCATAAAGCTAAAGATCAGATTAAGAGAACTGTGAATGTAGAAAATGCAAAATCAAAATGGATTAAGAGAGATCTGGATTACAAAGTGTCTGATTTTGAGAGTTCTAGAGAGAAAAGAGAGAGAGATTAGGGATAAGGATAAGATAATATCTAGATAATTGTCTCAGCACAACAGCTGTATTTATACTACTTTAGGCAAAGTCAAAACCCTAATTTCACTAAAAAACAAAAGTCAAAGGCGGTTAGGCACGAGATCGACCAAGTGATCGACCAAACTGGTCGATCGTGTGACATTCTTCAAAGCTTGCACCTTTTTGCCTCAGGATCGACCAAACATCGATGCAGCAGGTCGATGCTGTGTTAAAACATGCGTAACTTTCGAACCACAACTCCGATTGACTTGAAACCACCGGCATTGGAAAGCTGACTCAATTATCTACAACTTTGACGAAGACGTTGGAAGCTGAATCCCAACCGAAAATTAGGTAGGAAGCTCGCAAACAGTAGATCGATCAGTTGGTCGAGTTAGTTGGTCGATCCAAGCTCTTTTTCCCATAAACAGCTCCTTTTGGTACCTAAACAACTCCAAATGCAAGTATGTATGCAATACTCATGCAACAACCTACTAATCATGCAAAATGACTACAAATGACTAAAGATGGTATGATTAGAGGATGAAACTATGCTAAAATGACGAAAAATGAATGCTTAAAACCTGTAAAATATAGACATATCAACTCCCCCAAACTTAGTCTTTGCTTGCCCTCAAGCAAACAAATCATAAGCAGGGAGAGAGGTTTGAAGGTGGGGTCTCAGAACCTAAAGCTTACTAATCAACTAGTTAGAATCAAAGTCCAAGTTATTAGTTCTACAATGCAGAGCAAAAGAGTTCTAATTAAAAACTTTAGACAAACTCATCACAACAAGAACTGATTCCAATCTTTCATCTCCACATGCATTCATATCAATCAATTCCTTTAACATTCATTAAGCAGGAACATGGATCTAGTTATGCAATGCCTACAAACTCATTTGGCTAGGTAAGAAAGGCTGGAGATAAAGATAATCTCCTTTAGAGTGGGTTTAACAATCATAATCAGGGTTCTCTCAAAAAGTGGATTGAGCTTTAGAAGAAGGCTAAAGGTAAGCTCCAATAGATGCATACAGAAATAAAACCTTGTCTACCCAAAGGTAACCCAACGATTTTAATCCTATCTTTCTAAGCCCAGATTATCCTAGATCTACCCTTTAGCTTCAGCTCATTTTGAGCACACCCATACACTCTTTGATCTAGTCTTAGGAGGAGTTTCTTCTTTCTCATACATCTAGCGGATTGGGGTTTTCTCTTAAACACTATGGTTCTCTTTTCTTCTTATTTCTTAAGACATCAAAAGCTTTTTGCTATTCATTTCTTTTTCTCTTTTTTTCTTTTGCTCAGAACCATTTTTTTTTTACTTTTAATTCCCCAAATCCTTTACTAGATACTTATACACATTCTCCCTCCTAAAGACTCTTTCTTTTCTTTCAGCATCAATCTTTTCTTTTCCTTTTCTTACATAATCAATACAAATCCAGTCCCAAACCCAGCAACAAGATCCCACCTAGTCCTATCTAGTCCGAAAAATGCGAACTAGAACTACACAAGGTTCCATTCCTGTCGGCTCAGACCTAACACTTTCTACCAAGCTCAATCCATAAAAGGCCTAACACTCAGCAAAATCACAATTGGCTTGAAAGAAGGATAGGTTAAGGGTGTGGAGAAACTGTTCCAATGATGGGAATCAGCTACTTGGATCAACAAGAGTGGTAAAAAGAATAAGATGATCCAAATATGTATATGGTATCCATGAGTTTACATGCAATGCACAACCAGATAATTGCAAGTCAAGATTAAGTTCTTATAAATAGGAAATGAAATCAAGTCACAACATGCTTCAATTAGGACCAAAATGCAATTCAAGAATTCCAAGTTTGTTTCAGCCTTACGTTTCAAACTAAATCACAATGCATCACAGATCTAACAACGAGGGCTTTGATTCTAGCCTAGCAAATTAAGCAAGCTAACAAGTTTAAATTCATCATAGTCCCCTATGCTGGATGCAACAGTCCTATATGAAACAATCTAGACTCAATCCTATATGCAAATGCAAACTACATGAACACTATTTTTATAGAAATTTTTCAAAATTTTTCAAATTTTTATGGTTTTTCTATGCCTTAGATGAAATGCATGCAGACTCAAGTATGCAAAATTTGAAAATAAGAAAACAAAAAACGATATCAAATACATCCTGAACCCTCCCCCAAACTTAAATTACACAGTCCCTTGTGTAAGAGAAATTTGAGAAAAGATTCAAGATAAAAACAGGATATAACTAAAAATGCAATGGTATATACAATGATGGAGTTAGAGTGGTACCTCAAGGTTGTGTGAAGAAAGAGTCGATGGATTGCTCCATGCTCTCTCGCGTGTAGGCTGGTGCAGGAGGTGCTGGCGGTAGCAACTGGTCGATCCTGGTGCTCAATCCTGCGTCACTACATGTTGTCCCAACTGTGTTGTGTCCTGATTCGTTTTCCTTCCACCAAACCGCCTGAAAGACTAAAGAAATAACTCAAAAAGACCAAAAAACTAAAAGCAATAACTAAAGGGATAGACATGGGACTTCCTCCCAAGTGAGCTTGTTTAAAGTCACTGAGCTTGACTTTCAATGCCTCTTCAGGCTCATGGAGGGTGACGGAGAGGCTTAGAGGACCTCTCTAGTGTCGCTTCATCAACCACAATCTTCTTAACCTTTGGCTCATTCACTGTAAATTCTGAACCATCTTTGGAAGTAGAACCACTTGTCTGACCATGCAGCTGCTCAATTTGTCCTTTCATCCCCTTCACAAGGCATGTAAGTTCCCTTATTGAGCTTGTCAATTCTCTTATGGTCTCCTCCTGCCATTTTGATCTCTGCTTGAGAGCTTGAAGTTCTGAGCAATCACCAGGTGCAGGCTCCAAATTCTTCACTGGGGGATCGAAGGAAACAGATGAGCTTGAACTGGAGATTAAATCAGAAGCAGCAGCAAGTTTCTCTGCAGCTAGTTGTTCACGCTTTCGAGCTCTAGACCTGGCCAAATTAGAAATGCATATGCCATAGCTGTCACTGAAATCATCTTCAGAATGCTCATATTCATCACTCTCCTCTTCTTCCCAGACTTCATCTCCATCACGGATCAGAATCGCATTGCAAGTGTGCATGGAGTGATCTTTTGCAGAAGACGGCTCTAGTGATGCTTCAGCTATATGACCAGTCTCCTTAATGCAGAAAGTCTGGCCTCCTATTGTTGGCTTCTTCATTGCACTCCTAACATCAAAAGTCATCTTGAAACCTTTCCCGAGATTCAGATCAATCTTCCCATGCTTGACATCAATAACTGCCCCAGCTGTGGCCAAGAATGGCCTTCCCAAAAGTAAAGGGTCCTTGGGCTCTTCATCCATCTCCAAAACAATGAAATCTGTGGGAATATCCACATTCCCAACCTTCACAGGCAAGTCTTCTAGTAAACCATGGGGTTTCTTGACCGATATATCAGCTAAAATCAGCGAGATGTTGGTGGGACTATACTTCCTGAACCCAAGCTTTGTAGCTACAGAAAGAGGCATAAGACTCACAGAGATTCAGAGAAATCCTCCCCATCTTGGCTGTCACTGTCCTCAGAGACTTCGACGTCACTCTCAAACACCAATTTCTTAACACTAGGACCATAGAGAAGTCTAGAGATTTCCTCAATTGCACGTTCATTCTCATCAACCATGTTGTCAGCTCTTACGCCTTGGGTGCTGATATTGTCATCTACATTCAATTGAGTGGAGAAGATAGCATTGCAAAACTCTTTGGGGTTTTGAATGGCCTTTCCTGGAAGCTGGCCTGTAGATTTGACAGTAGAGGTGGAGGTGTGGTTACTCTCTAGATACTTCACTTTAGAGTGCAGCGCCTCAATCTTGGTGTTCAGATCATGGAAATTATTGTGCACTTCAGAGAACTGCTTTGCAACGGCCTGAGCACTAGCTGCCTGACCTTGAAGGATTTGCTGGAACATACTTGCAAAATCTGGAGGTGGTGCCTGAGATGGAAAACTCGTGGGTGCAGCCGGCTGCTGCTGAGGAACGAAAGGCTTATTTGGCTGGTACGGTTGTTGATTTTGGTTAGGCCTGTAATTGTTGTAACCACGAGTGTAACCCGCTTGGTTCTGCATGTAGCACACTTCGGCAGATTGACCGATCTCCCCATCTTGGACCTGCTCAGCTTCACAAACAGAGTTGAGTTGCTTGTGCTGTGCCAACAACAACTTATCCAACTTGTCATTAAGAGCTTTTATCTCCTTCCTGTGTTTATCATCAGAATTGGTGGTGCTTCGCACAGCTCTATCAGAATCCTCACTGTAGTTTCCATCAGATTGTGCCAAGTTCTCCACAAGCTCCCAGCCATCTTCTACATCTTTATTCAGAAAGTTGCCGTTACTAGCAGTATCCAGCATTAGTCGGAACTGAGGCAATACTCCTCGATAAAGTGTACTGAGAAGAGAGTCATTGGAGAAACCATGGTGTGGGCACTTGCTGGTGTAGCTCTTGAATCTTTCCCAGGCCTCACAAAAGGTCTCACCAGTCTTCTGAGTAAAGCTGGATATCTCATTTCGAAGCTTAGCTGTTCGAGAATTGGAGAAAAACTTAGCAAGAAACACTTTCTTGCAATCGTCCCAAGAAGTAACAGAGCCTGGAGGTAGAGCTTTTTCCCACTGCCGTGCCTTATCACCAAGAGAGAATGGGAATAGTCGCAGCTTGAGAGCGTCATCACTTACGCCATTGATCTTTGTTAGGCCACAGAGCCGATCAAAGTCATCGAGATGATCAAGAGGGTCCTCCATAGGCAAACCATGGAACCGGTTGTTCTGAATCATGTTGATCATACTGCTCTTGATCTCAAAATTGTTGTTAGGGATTGCAGGAGGCACAATTCCCTGACGCTGGACGTGAGTACTGGGTGTGTCACCAGCCCCAATGTTGCGTTGCTGCCTTTGCGGATTGCCATTGGCACCTGGTGGAGGTTGATATATTTGGTTTTCCATACCAAAGCAGGTTTTGGGCTGGATCGATGTGCAAGATGGATCAGGTTGGTCGATCTTGTGCCAAGGTACCTGAAATGGACAGAAACAGCAATCAAACAAGTCAGCAAGCGAAATAAAGTAAATAAGAACTTGATCTCAAGTAATCTGAAATCCTGAATGCAACAAAATCACCCAAATGGCAACGGCGCCAAATTGAAACATACGTTTTTTATGGTGGACAACAAGAGGCAACAAGGAGTGTCAAGAGTGTTTCAATTCCCTGAGCACTTAAACTGACGTTGCAGCACAAAGGGTGTCAATCCATAATGAGTGAGTTATTGACCAATCAGGATGCAATCAAATTCACTTAATTCAAGTCAAGCAGTAATGGTTTGGTATCTAGCAACCTAAATGAATTAAAAGATAAAAGCAGAAATAGAAAAACTAACAAGAACTAGCAGAAGCAGAAGCAGATCGATCAAACAGGCAAATAACAATCAGATGAAGGGATAGAGCTCCTGAGAATGGGAATAATGGGTCAGTGAATCCTCCTCAATCAACTAAGGTGTCTAACAAAAACTCACAAGAAGCTGATCCCTAGACAACAGGTTCGAATACAGATCAATCCACTCTCGTGGTAGAGATCCTCAAGCAGAACTACCTCCAAACCTAGATCTCTCTAGAGAAGCATAGCAAAGCAGGCATTATGATTCAACCTATTAAAGCCAATAAACACTCTAAGCAACCAATCTCTTGGGTTAGACATGTAAATCTCTGGAAAAAGTTGGTTCAAGCATTTCATCAAACACCTCTCGGGCAGGAAATACCTAGGGTCTAATTTCAATTGATCAGAGAGAAATTAGCATTAAGAACACTCACCCAGAAGGGATCTAAACAGATCTAAGCTTAAACACCCTAGAAGATCAATGATTCATCACTTTCCTAACCCATCCTCAAGAACCCTAAGCAAGACTACTCACAGATCATCATAAAATGCAAAAACCCAGAAAATAAAATAAATTGCATAATCATAAAGCTAAAGATCAGATTAAGAGAACTGTGAATGTAGAAAATGCAAAATCAAAATGGATTAAGAGAGATCTGGATTACAAAGTGTCTGATTTTGAGAGTTCTAGAGAGAAAAGAGAGAGAGATTAGGGATAAGGATAAGATAATATCTAGATAATTGTCTCAGCACAACAGCTGTATTTATACTACTTTAGGCAAAGTCAAAACCCTAATTTCACTAAAAAACAAAAGTCAAAGGCGGTTAGGCACGAGATCGACCAAGTGATCGACCAAACTGGTCGATCGTGTGACATTCTTCAAAGCTTGCACCTTTTTGCCTCAGGATCGACCAAACATCGATGCAGCAGGTCGATGCTGTGTTAAAACAGGCGTAACTTTCGAACCACAACTCCGATTGACCTGAAACCACCGGCATTGGAAAGCTGACTCAATTATCTACAACTTTGATGAAGACGTTGGAAGCTGAATCCCAACCGAAAATTAGGTAGGAAGCTCGCAAACAGTAGATCGATCAGTTGGTCGAGTTAGTTGGTCGATCCAAGCTCTTTTTCCCATAAACAGCTCCTTTTGGTACCTAAACAACTCCAAATGCAAGTATGTATGCAATACTCATGCAACAACCTACTAATCATGCAAAATGACTACAAATGACTAAATATGGTATGATTAGAGGATGAAACTATGCTAAAATGACGAAAAATAAATGCTTAAAACCTGTAAAATATAGACATATCACCACTCAATTTCGATTAAGCCTCCAACCACTTAATTTGTTAGTTCCATTATCTTATAAATGCGGACTCATTCTTCTATTGGATCCATCAGAATTTCTTTTTGATATCGAAACTTACAAAAAATAGTCTTAAATGGAAGAGAGGTATATCGTCAACCGGTTTAAGGAGCGTCGAAACAAAATAGAGGAAGACTATGAAAAACATAACTGAAAAAAATTTATGGTTCAATTAATTTCATAAATTAGTTATTATAAACTTACTAAAAACATAACTAAGAGGCTAAGACAATTTAGTAAAATGTTGGAACACATCTCTATTGTTACTTAACTTTATGCACCTTTACTAATTTCATCCGAATTTATAAAAAAAAATTATCCAAATTGATGATTAATATCTCATATTAATAAAAATAGTTTTTCGAATTTACAAATTCTTGATTATCAACTTAAATAGTTTAAGACCTTTTAAAATTGAGAATACCAAATAGTAGATTCATTTCATTTTTCTTATTTTTTTCATACTATTATCCAGTTTATAGACCAACTAGATCTTTTATATGCTAAGCATTTGACCACCATCTCATTAACATCAATTTAACAAACTTATTTAAAAAAAAAAAAAATTGGAAAAATCAACTTATTCTCAAGATTCAAAAAATCGTTAGACGGTAGTTAAACATTCGATAACGGTCTAACGCCTATATCGATTAATTGGAACATAAACAGAGCCTAGAGGTTAGTAAGTTATTTGCTTATTTCCTAATATTTTTTTTAATTTTATAACAAATTTAGTCTTTAAAATTTAGTCTTTAAATTTAGTCTTTATACAAAATTTATATAACACTTAAAATAGTTTGGTCCAATAAAAAAATTGAAACTAATGAAATTTAAAATTGAACATTTGTTTATTTTATTTGTCTTTATATTATTTTTCTTAAAAAAATAAACCGATTTAACTGATTAATACCAATTTTAAACGTTTAAATCAATAAATCAATTTAATTTATAGATTCTATTAAAATTATGGTATCCGAAAGTTAATAAGTGCTTAGACCGACGCCAAATCACCGTCTAAACCCATTTTTAACCTTGCTTATATATCCTCAACAAAAACATCATAAAATTCATCAATATAATTTTAAAAAAACTTAAATGAAAACTAAACTAACACCTCCTAAATATCCAAAATATATGACTTGACATTTAAAAAAAAAAAATAACTGTCGGAAAAAAGTGGATGATGATTGATTAAAAAAAAAAATGAAGAAAATAAAAAATGGTGCTTCTTCTTCTGTTCCTATTGAATGTGTCCACTTCCAAACCAAACCCACCACTCTTGTTCTGTCTTTCTTCTTCCTCTTCAACTCCAAAACAATCTCTTCCTTCATCATCTTCTATCTCTTCCTCTGTTTCTTCTTTTGGTTTTGCCAATCACCAAACCTGACAAATCAATCTCCTCCTTCGCTTCCTCCTCTCTCCGTCGCTCCCCTTCGTGGGGATGCCTATTCGCCACCGCCGGATTCTTCTTCTCCGGCGACAACCTCTTCCTCCGCCTCTGATCATCCTCATTCCATGATTTCTTCTAGAGATCCCGATGCTCTGTTCAGCGGTGGTGGCATCAGGTTTCTAAAAATTGAATCTTTCTTATCGAATTTTCTCAATTTATGTTCTTAAAAATTGAAACTTTCTTTCGATTTTTCTCAATTTATGTTCTTAAAAATTGAATCTTTCTATCGATTTCTCTCAATTTCGGTTCTTAAAATTTGAATCTTTCTACCAATTTCTCAATTTAAGCACTAAAGATTGAATCTTTAGACCATTTCTCAATTAGGTTCTCAAAAATTGAATCTTTCGACCAATTTCTTAGTTAAGGTTCTAAAAATTGAATCTTTCTATTTTTTTCAGTTTAGGTTCTTAAAAATTGAATTTTTCTATCGAATTCTCAGTTTAAGTTCTTAAAAATTGAATCTTTCGACCAATTTCTCAAGTTAGGATCTTCTGATTTGTTGATTTTGTTATTTTTGTCTCCGGTGTTGTAGCTTTTTAGCAGGAGTTAGAGCTGTGAAGTTTAGTTATGGATACTCTAGTCTTAAAGGTAAAAGATCAACAATGGAGGATTACTTCGAAACTAGAATCTCTGATGTTAATGGACAAATGGTTGCTTTCTTTGGTGTCTTTGATGGTAAATGTTTTTCTAACCACATTATTACTCTTAATCAAAGTGTTATCATTTGAATTGTTTCTGATGTGTTTTTGTTGCTTTTATCAGGTCATGGTGGAGCAAGAACTGCTGAATATCTTAAAAACAATCTTTTTAAAAATTTAGTTAGTCATGATGAGTTTATCTCAGACACTAAGAAAGCTATTGGTATGAATGAGATAAAAGTTTGAGTCTTTAAGTAGTAGTTTTGTATGAAAATTTAGAGTTTGAATTTTGATTTTGTAGTTGAGAGTTTTAAGAAGACGGATGAGGAGTATTTAATTGAAGAGATAGGACAGCCGAAGAATTCGGGTTCAACGGCTTCCACTGCTTTGCTTGTAGGTGATAAGTTGATTGTTGCTAATGTTGGTGATTCTAGAGTTGTAGCATCGAGAAATGGTTCAGGTTTGTTTGCTTTTTGACTCTGAAGTAACTTAATTGGTTAACCTCGGGTTATAAGGTTTTGTTTATGTGATTGCTCTTTGTTTGTTCTGTAGCTGTTCCACTCTCTAATGATCATAAACCTGATAGATCAGATGAGAGACAACGGATTGAAGATGCCGGTGGCTTCATTATTTGGGCTGGTAAAGTTTCCAAATTACGTCTACTTACGTGCGCTTCAGAGTGTAGGTTTTTTTAGACAAATTGTTTGGTACTTGACATGGAATTTAGAGATAGGTGTGACGTTATTTTAGAGTAATTTGTGGTTTAGGCTGTTTAGTTATTAATTGTTCCTTGGTATACACCAGGAACATGGCGAGTTGGTGGAATTCTTGCTGTCTCTCGGGCATTTGGGGATAAGCAACTTAAGCCATATGTGATTGCAGATCCAGAAATTCAGGTACTTAGATGGTTACTCTCTTGTTTTATGCCACATTTGTGATTTAAGTCGCAAAATGTGAATGCTCTTTTTGCTGATTGAAATGCGCTTGCGATCATACTCACATTCAGTACTCTTATATCTTCTTAGGAAGAGGATATAAGCACGTTGGAGTTTATTGTTATTGCTAGTGATGGACTGTGGAATGTGTTATCAAACAAGGTTAGTTTCTGAATAAAGCTCATCTCAATCCATATGCTTTACGCTATAGTTAGTTTTGAAAACACACATTTCTCTTGATGAGGACTTTTTACAAACATTCTCTAACTACCTAACTAGTAACCACACTAAACTATGTTTTTCAGGATGCCGTGAAAATAACACGAGACATTTCAGATGCGGAAACAGCAGCAAGAAAGCTTGTACAAGAAGCCTATGCACGCGGTAGCTGCGACAATATCACTTGCATTGTTGTTCGATTCGAGGTTTCTTGAGCAAAAACCAAAGTCATATACTCATATTGTTCTTCAGCTATTGCTTTTTTTTTCCTTCCATATTCTTGTTTTTTTTTAGCCAAACAACGCTAATGTCACACATATTTGGGTTATATAATTGAAAAAGAAAGATATTCATATAATTATGAGACTCTATGCCTCCTAAAGTTTTTTAATACATCAACATGCAGTTTCAGCTACATTTTGGTCTCATCTGGTCTAAAGGAACAATACTTATTACCAAATGGAGCTGAAACACAGTTACTTCTAAAAAGCCTTTCAAGATAATCAATCAATAGAACTAGAGATTTTCTTTTGTTTCTGCTTCTTTTGCCTCAGCATCTTCAATCTCTCCCTCTTCCTCCACACTAGAATCTTCTTCCTTTTTCATCTTCTTGGTTTCCAGAAACTCGAGGAGACCTTTAAGCGCGATATCAGCGTTCTTACTCGCCATGAGCTGTTGTGTGACTTCAGCTGGAGTTGAACTCGCTTCAATGATGAGCTTCTCAATGGGATCAAACAGGACATGGTCATCGACTTTGAGGTACAAAGCCACAAGCTTCTTGAACACAAAGGGAGTACAATTGTCCATGAGAATGTGAACATCCATTCTTCCTGGCCTTAACAACGCCGGGTCGAGCTTCTCCTTGTGATTGGTTGTGAAAATTATGATCTTTTCTTCTCCACAGCTTGACCAAAGTCCATCAACAAAGTTCAATAAACCAGACAAAGATATCTGTCCACAAGAAAGAACATTCATAAGACTAAGAAACAGAGGTTTTGATAAAACAGAGGATTTAATAATTTTCAACTTACCCCAACTTCAAACTTCTTCTTTCGCTTTTGCGGCTCTCCATCATCTTCTCCACCACCTTCTTCCTTTTTCTTTGTCTGACGTCTACGGGAGGCATCAGCTCCACAATCAATATCTTCAATGAGAAGAATTGACCGGTTCTTGGTAGATGTAAGAATCTCCCGCAGCTCACCATCATCTCTAACACTCTGAATCTGAAGATCATAGATATGATACTTCATATGATTAGCAATGGCAGCTACCATAGATGATTTTCCGGTTCCCGGTGGACCGTAGAGAAGATAACCACGCTTCCAAGCGCGTCCTACACTCTTAAAGAAGTCTTTTCCTTTAGAGAAACCATCAAGATCATCAATCAAAGTCTTTTTAAGTTCTGGCTCCACAGCTAAGGTCTCAAAGGTCGTATGATGCTCGAAAATAGCGGATTCCCATTTCGACCGGTCTTGATTATAAGTATAGATCTTGAGATTCTCGCGATGGCTCATTATCTTCTCCGCTGATTTCGCTAAGTATGTGAAGTAATCTGTCATAATCTTCTCACGAAACTCCTTCTTACATGTCAAATGAAAGTACCTAAACACATCAAACATGTCAGAACCAACAGATTAAAGAAGATTACAGTCTAAGAAATGACAAAAACAGAGTTTTAGGTTACCGTTTTTCGGGAAGATACTTCTTAGTTTCAACAGAGTGAAGAGTCCACTCAAGATGAATCCCTTCAAACTCATCAATGATCTTTGTGTTTACAGGGATCCCAAGTTTTGGCTCAGCTGCTGGATTCTTGAGATTACTCGAACCCACAAGAAGTTTACCGGTAGAAAGTCCGGCGAGACGAGTAGGTAAGTAAACTTCAGCCGCACGGAACGTTTGGTTCTCAACAAACTCCCACCTTTGTTCAATCACAAAGGTGAAATTTGTTTGAAAGTAAGATGAGAAGAAGTCCAAAGCTTTCATAGCTATGTACTCTCTGATTCTCTTAGGCACAATCTCATTGAGAATTGTTCGAAAAAGCATAGTGATTGCGGAAAAAGATGTGTAAAGAGAGAACACTGCGGATACAGAAGGAACTTGACTATAAAGATTTGCCATTTTTTTGTTGAAGTGAAGAAGAAAGATGATGAAAGATTGAGAGAGTGTGTATGTGTTTATATAAAGAGTTTTGGAGGTGAACAAGAAAGTTATAATTTTTATATAAAGTTTGGTTTTTTTAAAACATTTAATATAAAAAGAGATTAAAGAAAAGATTGATTTTTCATGGAAAGTGTAAGCAAACTTGGGTGGAAAGCTCCAAGCATGAATGAGAGAAAGTGGAAGACGTCATTTAGGTCAAGCGAGATAAAGACAAGGCGAGTCACATCACATACACTTTAATAGATGTACACAAATGTGGACAATTAAACAATGTGATTAATGTATCTATACACACTTTTGAAAACTAACTTTTTTATATTAAGATATGCATAAATAATTTATGTATGTATGCAAATATACAATGAATGATGTAGTAGTATTAGTTCAAGTGATTAGGTTAGAGGCGTGTAAATTTATTATTCCATCAGTTTCATATTATATAATGTTTTATAAAAATAATTTGTTTTAGATTATATGAACTTTTTAGATTTCAATATAAATTTTTTTTTATTAGTTTCGAAGATTTATATTCTACACATTGTTTTTTAGAAATAAAAAATTATATAATTAGATATTTTTTTTAATTTGTATGCAAAAATCTTAAACATTGTATATTTTGAAATAGATGGAATACTACTTTGTGATAAATTATTGTGTATATGAGTTTTAAATGGTCTCCGAAAAGAATTAATTTAACACTATCATTTTTTTTTGGTGGGATTAATTTAACACACTACAACAAAAATGGTTCGTTGCATCACTTAACTTGCATCAAAATATTAAATGATACTAATTTAAATTATTTATTTATAATCGATACAAAAAATATAATTTAACATCAGTTATAATAATCGATGCATTATTAATTTGTATTGCATCAGTTCATTAATATTGATGCAAAGCCAGATGTATTTGCATCACTTTAAGAATATTGATGTGAATATATGAATTTACATCATTTAAAAAATGATACAAAAGTTAAATCACTAACAACCGATGCTAATTAAAAATTAAGCATCACTTATAAAAAAAGTGATGTAATTGGTTACTCAATTTGTCTACGTCCCACATCGCTCCCATTGAGAAAAGAGGGTTCATAGTTTTCTTATATATAGTGACAACGGAGTTTTGATAGTGTGAAAATAATAAGCAATTATTATCTCAAATAAGTTTAATTATTTGCTTTAATAATAATTAATAAAATTAAATCATATTTATTTATTAAAAACGAATTTATATTATTTTATTATTAAAAACGAATTTATATTATTTTATTAAAATTAACATCAATTATTTATAATTGATATAAACAATTAACGTTACTTATTAAACTGATGCAAATATTAACATCATTTTGATTAATTGATGTAAATACTAATATCATTTCTATTAACTGATGCAAAATTAACATCATTTTTTTGCAACTGATGCATATTAACATCATTACAATAATCGATGCAAATAATTATTTGAAGCGATGCAAATATTTGCATCACTACTCCCTGAATCACTTATACAAGTGATGTAAAACTAATTTGCATCAATTATAACTGATGCAAATATAGAAAATAAGTGATGCAACGAACCTTTTTTTTTGTAGTGACACTATCATTGTTTATAGAGTTTGAAAATTATAAAATTTAATTGAATAAGTTATGAGAGAAGAAACTGTTTGCATCATTAATGTAAGTGAATATATATCAATATATATACAATGGTTTATACTAATATTTTTACTGATTTACACTAAGATTGAAACAAATATAATGTATGTTGTAAAAAAAGTATATCTATGAAATGAGTTTTCAGTTTATACATGTCTAAAACTAAATGAGTTTTGTAGTTAAGCAGCCTGATTAAGAGCATAGCCTGATTAAAAGCGTAGCCTAATACTAGTAAACACTAAACTACAAAAACAATTGGCATGCACGGTTCCAAAATAAATTATTGAAATAAATGTATGTAAATTATTACACGCAAGGAAAATAAGTGGAAGCTGACACATGTATGTGAAACTGATGTACATACATTACAACAAAGGAGACTGGTCGGTCTTATTCAAAGAAAAGAAAAGAAGGAAAAATAAATTGACGTAAAAAGGACTTGTTGGCTAAGGAAGAAAAGATTCTGAATGGAGGGTCGTAATTTGTTTTGGTTCTTGTTTTTTATATTATTATTTTGAAAGACCAATGTTTTTGAGTCGTGCACATGGCCAATCAATCAATTGAATAATGTTGAAAAAGTAACCAAAGTTATATTATCCGACCCGGATTGGTCGTCGGTCGGTCTCGGACCAATTATATTCCTTTCTCGTTCACTAATTTGGTTTTGTTGAATTTGCTAAAACTAGCGATTTATCGAATCGGTGATATTTGGAAAAACTCATCGGATAGTGATTGAAATGTACATATACTTTCACTTATTTAGAGAGTTTAATTTTTTAAGTTTTTTTTCAGTACCTTTATAGTTTGGTTTTGACCATTTAGGAATATATATATAATAGGGTTTTCTGTAACCTTTTTTAGTTTCCAACATGCACCAGTGTTTTTGTATAGAATTTTTGTAACGTCAAAAATAAAGAACTTAAAATCTGGTTTTTCTCCTTTATAAATACCATCAAAATCTTGTCTCAATTTAGTGACACAATTACTTTCATAAGTTTGGTTCAATGAGTGACATCAACTTTGCTATACCACTTCATATATATCTTTATCTTAGTGTATCTTTATCTTAGTGTATGTCACTTAGTTTATATTAGATTTAGAATGTTTTATTATTTTATGACTATTGTTAAAACTTATACATATTATACAAAACATAATATTGGTATTAATTTATTGACTTGTGCTAAGACCGAATCGATCTAATCCAAAAGATATTTCAATTTTCTTTGCGAATGAGTTTAAAAACATTGGAAACAACGTTAGGCATAGTATAACATTAATCTAGTCAAAAGAATTTGTGACGTCTTCTATATAATAATAGTGCTTAGTGAGTTTTATCTTAAATTAATTGATATATATACTCTACGATTAAAGCTTTGCTAACGTCGATGCCAATCTAACCATTCAAATGTGTTGCACCTTCTACGGTCAAGAGGAAACTACATGAGTAGTTATATTAAATCAAATATTTTCTTAAAGTTATATGAAAATGTAGTATATTCGGATCCACGACAATTTTACGTATGATATACATACTGGATACGTCCACTAAAATCATGAACAGATGAACTCACAATGATTTATTTTGGTGTGAGTGTCAGTAGCTACGTGACTACGTCAACCTGTAGTTTGTATCAATATAACACAATTAATGCTGTGTAGCCTATGAGAAAATACCTTCAAGTATATGTCTTTTTTTTTTTTGGTATAACTTCTTCAAGTAGATGTTACAAAACAAAATTGCAAAACAGTTGGCTACAACCTGGTTAAGGCATTAAGTACCAATGGATCAATGATGGTTACAGAGGCTCTGAACCAAATTCTAGTTTTGTAGGTGGAAAAAAAAATGAAATGGAAGTTTGAATTAGAAAATTTTTCAAAATAGCGATGGCTACATTTTGTTAATCGCTTGTCACAACTAATATTCGTCGTAATATCAAATTAAGGATGGAATGTCAATTTACTTATAACATCAAAGATATGGAAAAACTATTTACAGCGAATTTTAGACGATTTTTGGCGAAAAATGCCTAACAAAATGTTGTAAGTTAGTCATAGGGCTTTGTGGCGATGTAGAAACGAATCAAATGTGAAATATTAAAGATGGTTTTGTAGCGAATAACATGGCAATTTTTAGTTCAAAATTAGTTACGAAATAACGTTTGGCGTTAACATTATTCAAGTCAAAAGAATATTTGACTTCTCTTTTATGAATAGTGCTAAGTTTGGTTTATCTCTAAAGTAAGATATATACTCTAGTTTGATTTAAGCTTTGAGTTGGTCAAGAAAAAAGGAATATCAACTTAAAGATTTTCTTAAATTTGTTTAAAAATGTAGTATATTCAGATCCACGACATTTTCACGTATGATATTCGGCTCCACGAAAATTTCATTTATGCTATACATACGTCCAAAAAATTCATGAACGCACTGATTTATTTTTATGGAGAGTGTCAGTATCTACGTCAACCACAATATAACACTATTGTTGTGATAAAAAAACTGGAAAATAGCGATAGCTAAATTTGTCGTTAGTCTCTTGGGCCTTTTCTGACTAAACCATATTAAGAATGGTCGTCTCCCCTTTGTCATTGACGTGATATCTAAGAATGATCGTCTTTTCTTTGTTCTTAGTCTGATTTGGTCTCTATGATGGTGGATGAGACTAATTTCTTCTTGAGTTTGATCCACATCACATATAAGCTCCATTAGCTTCTCTGTGAATTGATTAAACGTTTATTGTAGGTTCCATACTCTTAAACATGTTATTGATCTATTGGGTATGAATGGTACTTGGCTTTTACCGTCTTAGTTTGAATCAGATCCTACGTTCTAATCTGGTTTAACTCAAGATCATCGCATATTTCAAAGACGTGGTTAACTTCGTTACCGTGTTCAAAATTACTTAAAGAGTATGCCATTATAAATAAATGGCCTGATATACTTAATGAGGTCCATCGTTATAACCGATTGTGTAGATAAAAAAAGGTTGGGGCATTTGCAACCATACATTAATTAAATTTATCCCTTTTTATATGTCCATTTAAAAAAATACCCCCTCATTTTGTGCCAGAAAGACCAAAATACTCTTAATGAACAAAACCCTAAACAATCAGCAGTTTCTCATTTACAGAATCGCGACCATCTCTCTCAAAGGGCGACTCGATACTCCGGTGACAACCTTCGAACGACTCAATCTCCGATTCGAATCCGGCGTCGTCTTCTCCGACTCTTTTCCGCCGATTCCTCCTTCTCGTTGCATCTCCTCTGCTTCACGCCTGATGAGTCTCATATTTACCGTTTTCTATATAGGATTTAGGGTTATTATTTGAGTGAACTAACCTATATTAGATAAGTTTTAGGACTATATGTTTCACTTAGTGTATTTCAGGTCTGAGAAGCAAATATTGGAAAAGAAAGAGTTTTGGATTATTTTGGATGCAATTATACATATGAAGATGCAGAGTCCAGCAGACCCGTCAGAAGTATGGCCTCAGACGTAGACCTTTCCACCGTTGGATCGTTCTGATATTTTAACACAAGATAGCCACGTATGTTAGCTTTAATCTTCAAGTGGTTTGAAGGAAATCCAACGGTGCAATCAAGAGTTATGGCCGATTTACTGAAGACATGTCAATCTGCTGACGAAGCCGACGCGGACGAGAGTTGGGATCGACCGATCCACACTTGGATCGATCGATCCTATGAAGAATTTCGGCCCAAGCCCATGAAGACATGGACCGATCGATCTGGGTCATGGATCGACCGGTCCACCGCCTCTTTTGCCTCTTCTCCAAGACTTTCCATTTCTTTTCTTTCCTTTTGTTGCTCTCCCTTTTACTATATAAAGGGGGGCTCGCCCCTTGTATTACACACACCGAAAATCAGAATTCATTCTACTACTTTTATTTAGTTTGTGGGCAAGAGACCTAAAAGCTCTCTAGCTCCTTTTTAGTTTTATTTTAGGAAATAAAGATGTTTTCATTTATTGAATTATTTGTTTCCTTTTCTATGTCTGAGTAGTTTCCTTATTAGGTTTAGAGTTTCGGAAGGGATGTGATTGATTCGCTAGGTTGTTAGTCTGGGAATATAAATTTATAGTTCTTCATCTATTGTTGTTTTTAATGCTAGAATTAGACTGATCACCTAGTTCTAAGATCTTAGGCGATTAAACTAGGCACGAGAGTGGTGTTTAGTCACTGGAATTAACATTAGGCGAGCAAGGTCCCATGGTTCGGCAACGAAAGTTCTTGCCATGACACCTTGTGAAAATATCAATCTTGTTATTAATGCTAGCTTTACTTTGTTAGGAGGGCATTTGATGCGAGAGCGACTTGCCTGTTCTTTAATTTAGTATTGCTAAGTAGGCATTTGATGCGAAAGCGACTTGCCACTACAATTGTGAATTGAGTTCAAGAACGATTCTTTAATATTCCTTTACTTTGATTTGCTTGTTGTTTCACATCTTGGAAGAATACCCTAGACCTAATACTTGTTTAATTATCTGAATTTCTTGCTTGAATTAATCGTCTGCCTAAATCAAATCTTTTAATTGCTCCTAGCTATATTTAGTCTAATTGTCTTATAGTGCAACTTTGGTCTCTGTGGATTCGACCCTTAAATACTATAACTGATTGCCGTCTTTGATCCGGTAGTTGTTTTATTCTAGGTTTTATTTGACCGAAGATCAAATTGGCGCCGTTGCCGGGGACCAATTGATTGCCTCTAGGATTTTTAGAATTGAATTAAGTCTAGGTTTTTATTTTTCATTTTATTAATCTATTTATTTATATTATTTAGGTGAACAATGGAAGAAGCCAACCAAAGAGCACGAACCATGAACCAAGGCGTCCTTGATCCTGCAGCCCCACCTGCCAGACCGATCGGTCCAGCTGAGGGACCGATCGATCCTCCTCCTACACCGCCGAGACGTATCACTCTGAAGGAGCACAATGCGCCGGATAAGACTACCATCTGCCCACCTACTCCTCAAGTGGAAGACTACCAGATCAAGCATAGCCTGATCTCTCTGGTACAGAACCGTGTCTTCAACGGTTCAGCTTTGGAGAACCCTCTTGACCACATCGAGACCTTCGAAAGTTTATGCAACACTGCAAAGCAGAATGGAGTGCCCTACGACTATCTAAGGCTTACTCTCTTCAAGTTCTCTTTGGGAGAAAAAGTTTTGAGATGGCTGAAGTTGCTTGAACCAGGATCTCTTACAACTTGGGAGCAATGTAGGGGAAAGTTTCTGAACTATTTCTACACCAAGACTCGGTCCGCGAAGATGAGGAACAAGATCGTTACGTTCTCACAAGAGGAAGGTGAACCATTCTGCGAAGCATGGCTGCGATTTAAGGAGTATCTGAGAGACTGCCCACACCATGGGTATGCAAGGGAGAATCTCATGAACATTTTCTATTGCGGAGTAGATTTCGATTATCAAATGGCGTTAGACACAGGAAGCCGCAAAGATTTCTCCACCAATACAGCTGATGAAGCCACCCTCCTGATCGACAATCTAGCAACGAGTAGCAGCAGCAAAGTCCCTGAGACGCCTCAAGAGGACAACAATGCCTTCAAAGATCTCAGCTCTAAGGTGGATACTCTCCTACAAAGAAATCGACGCATCATACGTCGAAAAACTTCCATTGATCCTGATCCTGACGAGACTGAAGAACTTCACTACTTGGGAAGGCAAGCGAACTTCCAAGGCTATGGAGGGTACCCCCCTCAAGTATACCACCCTCCGCAAGGTTTTCAACCTTACCCCGATGCGTACCCTGAGCCAACTCCACAAGAAAGTCGACTCGAAGCCATGATGCGTACTCTTATGGATAGTCATCATCAAAGTTCCAGCTGTTGGGAATGTCCTGAAATCATTCTCGTACTTACTCTAGACATAGTTGTTTGTCGAGATCAGACATTTATTTGATACTAGTGTTGATACCGGATCCGTACCTCGAATCATTTTTAGTGTACCGGAGGCCCATCGATTTACGAAGCCCAACAAGGTCAAGATTTCACAAAGGAGGTGGTCAAATATTGACATTAATGTGTGATTTAATTCATAAATTAGTTGATATGGTCAAAGGAATAAACTTGTCATTCAAGTTTACGAATTTATTACCATGATTAATTGTGTGAGTTAATTCCATAATTAATGTCTCAATAATGACACCTTGGGAGGAGGAAAAAGACTATAAAAGAGAGGTGAAGACTACAAGAAAAGGGACTTCCAATCTTCTACATTTTACACACACAAATATTCTATATTTTACAATACAAATTTCTATATACATAATGTTATTTCCAATAGTTACTAAATCTTATTTTCTTCAATCTATGTATTTTTATTCATAATTTATTCCAATATTTTTGGGATAAAATCTATAGTTACGACATCAATACAATACTCTTTTTTCTTCAAATTTATTCTTATTTTCATCTAATTTCTTTACACTTTTATTTGATAATATTTGAGTGTTGGATCCAGGATCCACATTTTGGCGCTAGAAGGAGGGGGGACATAGTCTTCACTCAAAAACTTCCTATCTTTGTGATATCCTTGTTCATCCACAACAGCGAATCATCATGTTTACTCACGATACCAGTGCGAGGAACAAAAAGTCTTTTTAAAAAAAAAAACACCAGAAGATTCGATGGCAGATCCGAACTTGGTACTTGCGAGGCAATTTTCCGGCGGGGTACAACGAACCAGTTGATGAAACAAACACCCATGGATTGCTCCGGATGTCAGCTTTCCAGAGAGCCTGACCTCGCTTCAATCGGAGCTGTCTACTATAAGTTATCGCTATTTGTTTTTGGCATATTCAATCTGCGCGAATCAGATTCGTCATCGTAAAACTAGCCAAATTGCGGGGCAATTTCCAGGCGAAATACGCCGAACCAGTTGACGAAACTACCACCCACGGATCGCCCCGGATGTCAGCTTTTCAGAAAGCTTGACCTCGCTTCAATCCGATCTCTCTACAGAGTGTTATCGTCGTTTCTCTTCAGCATATGCAGTCTGCGCGAACTCGAGTTCGTCATTAAAAGTCAGTCTACTTGCGAGGCAATTTTCCGGCGAATTACAATGAACCAGTTCACGAAACAACTACTCACGGATCTCCCCGGATGTCAGCTTTCCAAAAAGCTTGACCTCGCCTCAATCCGAGTTCTGTGTAGAAAGTTCTCACCGTTTTTCTGCAATAGGTGCAGTCTGCACGAACCTAGATCCATCATTGTACGCCTAGGCAACTTTGGGACTAGTTTCCCGACTAACCGCAAGGAATCACGCGATGCAGCACATCAACGGAAAGCCCCGAGACTTATCTTTCTGTAAGGACCAACCTCGTCCCTATCGCCAAGTTCGTCTGAACTATATTACTATAATGCTTCAAAGAGTTAGATTCCATCACTTGGAGATATTTTGGACTTCAAACTCTCCGAAAAATAAATTTACTTCAATGGAATTTAAATTATGATTTCGCTCACATGATTCCATCTCACGGAGTGTTTTCCAAGTTCTAACTCTTGGAAGAATGAGTTTTTAATTCAAGTCTCGATTTCACTCATATCGTTTTATCCGAGCTCGCCGCTCGTCGTCTCATCCGAGCTCGCAGCTCGTCGTCTTATCCGAGCTCTCAGCTCGTCGTCCTATTCAAGCTCTCAGCTCGTCGTCCTATTCAAGCTCGCAGCTCGTCGTCTTATCCGAGCTCGCAGCTCGTCGTCTTATCCGAGCTCTCAGCTCATCGTCCTATTCGAGCTCTCAGCTCGTCGTCTCATCCGAGCTCGCAGCTCGTCGTCTTATCCGAGCTCTCAGCTCGTCGTCCTATTCGAGCTCTCAGTTCGTCGTCTCATCCGAGCTTCTAGCTCGTCATCTTATCTGAGCTCACAGCTCGATAGCTTCCTTCGTAACTTGTCAACCTATCTGAGATAACAGATCGAGCTCGCAGCTCGTCAGCACGCCAACTTGCCACGCTAAAATATAGATATATATATATATATACATACATATATATATATATATATATATACGTTCATCAATTGAGTTACATTAAAAGAGAGAATACGCTCCTAATCGAAACGGAAATGCTTTACACTTGAAGTTTTGATTCATCAACAAGATGAATTAATTCGAAAGATTTCATGACTTACAGACATGTGGAACGAAAAGCCTGCAATAGGCTCGTTACTTCCACCATTTGGTCAATCGTGATCAAAATGTATAAACAATCGATGTTTTCCCAAACATGACTCCAATCGCAATGTACTCGATGCTGATGTCTATCCATCACGCGAACACCACTGATCATCGTAAAACTTCAAAATGCTATGTCGCTATCATATGTCCTTTATTTACAGTATCTTTCTCTTGAACGATCTTCATATTCGCTCTGCACCGTCTGCTCACGCCCGCCTCTGGGCTGAATCCTCTTATAGCATTGATTTGATGTCTCTTCTGATGCGAGAATTCCTGGTTCCCATCCTCTCGTAATTCCATGCCTTTGAAACCGACCGTTCTAGGAACGTCTCTTTTTTCGTCTATTACTGGTTTCGATCATGACCAATTCTTTGGCCGTGTCTACCCCCCTTAACATGTTTACTGCTATTCATGACTGTACCGCTACTCTTCCTGGAAATTCTTCCAAGATTGATGCTCTCAAGGGTCTCTACTCTCGTATTCTCTACACGATCACCGCTCTTCATTTTGTGTGTACAATTCCTGATTTCATTGGTGTTGCTACCTCTCTGAATCAACCAACTACTGCTAACTAAATAAACTCGAAACTCTATCAAGTCTTCAGTGCTGTGGTTAACCCTGTTCTCTTTCGTGAGTCTCAACGTCGCTGCTCTCTGCCTTAAGGACATGTTTTCCCTACTCTCACGTTAATGCATACAATCTCTTGTTTGCTGCTTCTCTCGCGAATCTTAGTAAATTAAAAGCAAAACGAGGTCTCTCTACTTTAGTATTGTCATCAATCACACCTTCGTCACTGGAGAAACTTGTACTCAAGACATTTCTTTCCCTCAATGACCGCTGGAAGCCATTCCTGCCACTCATCGCGCCCGTGACGTGACCTATGTCAATCCCGAAGCACCAGATGCTTCTCTCAATTTGCTCGTTAATCGTGCTCTTGTAACCTTTCCGATGAGATTGATACTGTTCCAAGCGTCCTCGTTCTCGATACCAAGGGTGACCTGACCATCTCAGCTCACCTTCCTCCTGTTGCTGGAAACATCATTGAATCTTTCGAACTCAATGGCTCGACAATCGAAATGCCTAACGTTTTTTAGTCTTCCGGCATGCAAAACTGCAGGTTTTCTGATTCTGAAATTCCGCATAAGTATGTTTGTCCTGGTTCCTACTACCACCCTAGGAACAAGGATCCAATCCTTCATCCTTTCAATCGAGTCCCTGCTAATTCCACCCCTTGCCTTCCCGTCTCTTCGCTCCTTCATGATCGTACTCGCGTGATCCTCCCTCACGTGAACTTCGAAATTCATGAACAAGGTGTCTGACTGGTCTTGCCCGGTTTTACAGCTATCTCACCCGTTCATGTACTTAGGTACACTCAATCCTTCCTCAATTTTCGTACCGTCTATGGTGCTAATAATGATGAAGCCATCGATTCTATCCCTGCGATGCAACAAGAAAACCTCTTGCTGTGGTCCCCATACACTTACACTCCTTATAAGTCCGGTGACTACCCTAAGCCTACCCTCGCCGGTTCCAGGCACTACTACCTGTGCAACCTTCAGAACATTTTTGGTACCGACTACAACCTCGTCCAGCCCAAGCACCCCTACGAATCACTCCCCGCAAAAAAAAAAAAAAAAAAAAAAAAAAAAGAGATGCTATATGCCTATAGCCTAGGATAACGTTGACGTAATCGGTCAAAATGCTATTTTCGAAACAATCAAGGTTTTTGACAAAGACAACGAACACATTGATCAAAGATTTCAGAGCATAGAAGAGAATGTCTCCAACTTGAGAACGCGCTAGGAATGACAACTTTTCAGAGAACAACTAGCGTTAATCGTCAGTTAATCAACATTCATGCGGGAAATGTTTCCGAGCTTTCGAAATGAATCTTACACAAAAGATAATACTAATACTGCTAATAATCAGCTCAATCCGGACAACTTTGAAAACTTCGGATAGGACAATGTTGTGGGGAGTAATCCACGCAACTTCGCAAACGCGGGCATCAATCAAGAAGCCAATGAAAATTATCAAGAGTTCCAACACGAACTAAAAGAGAGGTGGACTAATTCCACCGCATGTTCAGTTCGGCTTCTGAAATTGAACATGTTGTCAAAGAAACCAGGCGAACACCATTCAATTATGATCATTTCGTTGACAGCTAATTTGTCGAACGCTCCTACTCAGAACCAGAAGTCTGGTTCAAAAAACAGCAAAGGTTAAAAGTACTTCAGAATTAAACCCGCACAACAACAAGTTTAACAAACCATTTTTCTGGAAGGGATACAGAGAACTTCTACTTCTGCAACTTGTGAGATCTGACAAGTTTTATCATTAAAGACTTCCTCCAACAATATCGTAAGGAGAAAAATTAGCACAGAACGGGAATAACAAAATCGACAAACTTCTCAGCATTGGCTAAATTCGCGAGGTCACGAGCTGTTAGCCTTCATGAATGTATTCTCGGAATACGATGATCATCACTAAAAGAATGCGATTATATCGGACATTCAGAGCAATGTTTCAAGTTTCTAAACGAGTGTGAAATTAACTCTCGCCAAATGTACTTCTGGAGTTTCTTCGAGAAAATTAGATATAGCGTCACAAAGTGTTTTCACACTAAATTGATAGTCATTGGGATGACACTTTCGAATCAAGCGAGGATAGCTTCTAGTGTAAACAAAAACAGATGCAACACTTTCGAGATTGACGTAAAGACAAGGACTACCGTCACAATTTATGAGAACATGTGATTGACACAAATTCATAATCGCTTATGGATTGCGGGCCAAAATTGAGTAAATAACTTCGATGGACTACCACTTTATTGTTAAAGTTTACTATTTATCTAGATGCAAAGACTGATGGAATCAAGATCTCAAGTTCGCTCTCCGCCAAGTAATATTTCATCTCGCAGAGAGATTTACAAATATCATCTCTTAAAGTATAATATTTCAGTCCGATAGAAACATGCTCGCCGAACCGGAGTTTACTTCGCTTTCACGGCAAAATAATTTAGTTGCTGGAAAATTCAGTATTCATCTCGGATCGCTTAAGTTGAAGTCGATCTCACAACACGCTATCTACACTACATCATCTTAAATCGAGAAACAATTTTCAAAGAGAAAAACAACCCCGACGAACCTGTTCGGATCATCTGGTGCCGATCAAGATCTTATTTCATGCCCAAAACCAAGGTTTTCATCTCACGTCAAAAGTAAACTCAACCCACTTCGGATACGATTCATGACATCTACAAAATGAAGATAATCAAATTTTCAAAATTTCTAAGTCGAGTTCTGACCTCGCATTAGTTTCTCTTGGACGAAATTCACACCAAAACTCCATGACCAAACTGACGAGTTCATGTCAAAATACATGCAATTAGTCCTCCTAGACAAAGATATGCTTCGATGCGAATGGTCTGAGTTGACTATCTCGCAATCATGCAAAAAATTCAAACATCTTAAGCCGAGCCCTATCCTCGCATTAGAGAAACCGAGGTCAAACTGTGAAAAGTTTTTCCTTTAAAAATGGGAGGTCTGATCAACCTATTTCTCTTGCCTCTAGGCCAAATCTCGAAAAAACTGGACTTTGCAAATCCAATTTTTAGAAGTCCCATAAACATGTGGGACATATCCATATAGAGGTCTCATCCTCACAATACAAAAAACAAAACTCGTAACATACTCTATGTATCGTACGAAAAACTCATAAGACAGTGGCATCAAACCACCTAAGGCTCAAAACTTTCTCTCGAACAATAGCCATTACCTAAAAAAAAAAAAAACTCTCAAGAGTAGGAGTCAAACTCAAAAGCAACACATATAGTGTTCTCTAAAGCTCACGACATATCTGAGCTCGCCTCGTTAATATCCGAAAGGACGAGCTTAGTCTCGTATCTTTAATTCTTAAATTGAGCTCAGCCTCATAAATATACGATATGATGAGTCCGCCTCACATATTCTTAAACAAATACTTTTTGAATATGACTATCAAGGGTAAGCCGGGAGACGTCCTGCACTTGATATGTCTAAATGAATATGACTATCAAAGGTAAGTCGGGAGACGTCCTGCACTTGATATGTCTAAAATCAATTTTCATAAATAACACCTTCAACAAAATCAAAAGCCGAGCTCAGCCTCGCAACTATTACTCCAAATTCGAGCATAGCCTCACATCTACAATTCCTAAGCCGAGCTCAGCCTCGCATATATTATTATAAAGTCGAGCTCGACCTCGCATTTACAATTTTTAAATCGATCGCTCAGCGTCGTAAGTCACTCAGCCCGAGTTTAGCTCACATCAACAAGTATTTACGACAAGTCCGCGAACTCAAATTCGGAAGAAGCATCATTAGAGTTCTCTATCGACAACTCACCATACATCAGCATAATTCACTTCGCAGTCACGAAAGCGAAGATATGTTCACGACTTATTCTCCAGAATCGCCTCGCAGCTACTTAGTCCGAAGTCATCTCCAACGTTGCTATAGTATTCGTTCTCCGAGCAAGTTAACTTACTCGAAGAACTGGGGGGCTTATGTTGATACCGGATCCGTACCTCGGATCATTTTTAGTGTACCGGAGGCCCATCGATTTACGAAGCCCAACAAGGTCAAGATTTCACAAAGGAGGTGGTCAAATATTGACATTAATGTGTGATTTAATTCATAAATTAGTTGATATGGTCAAAGGAATAAACTTGTCATTCAAGTTTACGAATTTATTACCATGATTAATTGTGTGAGTTAATTCCATAATTAATGGCTCAATAATGACACCTTGGGAGGAGGAAAAAGACTATAAAAGAGAGGTGAAGACTACAAGAAAAGGGACTTCCAATCTTCTACATTTTACACACACAATTGTTCTATATTTTACAATACAAATTTCTATATACACAATGTTATTTCCAATAGTTACTAAATCTTATTTTCTTCAATCTATGTATTTTTATTCATAATTTATTCTAATATTTTTGGGATAAAATCTATAGTTACGACATCAATACAATACTCTTTTTTCTACAAATTTATTCTTATTTTCAACTAATTTCTTTACACTTTTATTTGATAATATTTGAGTGTTGGATCCAGGATCCACAACTAGGTAATCATGACGCTTTGCTAGAAGCCGCTCATGACATGTGAGTTATGAACTCATTGCTAGTATCATTTGATCCTACAGGGTCACACACCTAAGCGAACAAGATGCACTTAAGCAAGAAACGTGTATTGAGGGAAGGTGTCGATCGATACCACTTTAGGCAGTATCGATCGATACCAGGCGCGGACCGAAATAGAGATTTCGGCCCAATGACTTAATTTGTTCAGGTTCGGCCCGTGAATAATTAGGTCTTGTCTCGTGCCTATATATAGGATATGTAGCACGAGATTGAGAAAGACCTAGTCGCCTCCTCTCCAGAAAACACAGGTTTCCTCTGCAAGATCTGATTCCAGGCACTAGCATCCCTGCAAATTCCTGTTCGTGTGAGTGTGGACTACGGTAGAGGCGCAGCACTTGAGGCGCTTTCAGATCTCTAATACCTGACCCTATTCCGCTGCAAATCTCCACTCCTTTTCATTGAACAAATGCTCGAGCGCCTGGCCAATCATCAATACTATTGTTTCCTTGACGGGTACTCCGGGTTTTTCCAAATCCCAATCCACCCTGATGACCAAGAGAAGACTACGTTCACATGTCTGTATGGAACGTTTGCCTATCGAAGAATGCCGTTTGGGCTGTGTAATGCGCCTGGTACTTTCCAGTGATGTATGATGTCTATCTTCACCGATCTTATCGAAGATATCATGAAGGTATTCATGGATGACTTCTATGTTTACGGCTCATCCTTCTCTGCATGTCTATCCAATCTCTGCAAGGTTTTACAACGATGCGTGGATAAACACTTGGTTCTCAACTGGGAGAAATGTCACTTCATGGTCACTGACGGAATCGTTCTAGGCCACCGAATATCGGAGAAAGGAATCGAAGTCGACAAGGCGAAGATCGAAGTCATGATGAGCTTGCAACCACCAAAGACGGTGAAAGAAATACACGGTTTTCTAGGACACGCGGGTTTTTATCGGCGATTCATCAAAGATTTCTCTAAGATAGCTAGGCCCCTAACCCAGCTACTGTGCAAAGACGTCCCATTCGTCTTTGATAACAAATGTCAGGAAGCGTTTCTCGTCCTGAAGCAGGCGCTTGTGTCCGCGCCCGTAGTACAACCGCTTGATTGGACTTTACCTTTCGAAGTCATGTGCGATGCAAGTGATTTCGCCGTTGGTGCCGTCCTTGGACAACGCAAGGATGGTAAACTCCATGTCATCTATTACGCTAGTCGAACACTAGACGAGGCGCAGACAAACTATGCCACCACGGAGAAGGAACTTCTCGCAATCGTTTTCGCTTTCGAGAAGTTCAGATCTTACTTAGTGGGTTCGAAGGTCATAGTCCATTCCGATCACGCTGCTCTCCGCTATCTGCTTTCTAAGAAAGACGCCAAGCCACGACTCCTCCGATGGATTCTCCTCTTACAAGAATTCGATCTCGAAATCCGCGACAAAAAGGGGATAGAGAATGGAGTTGCCAATCACTTATCTCGCATGAAGGTTGACGCGGACATTCCTATTGATGACAGATTCCTGGTGGAAAACGTATACGTTGTCTCCCTCCTCAAAGAGTATTACAAACCTACCGCCGATGTTAAGACTATATCTCAGTAACTATTTATGCGCCGGAGATGAGCCCCCGAACTTCACGGGATATGCAAAGAAGAAATTCTTACGCGACGTTCGACACTATTTCTGGGATGAACCATACCTCTATAAGCGTTGTGCCGATGGGCTTTACAGGAGATGTGTAGCCGAGTCTGAGATAAATGGTATTTTTTACCATTGCCATGGTTCTGCATACGCTGGTCATTTCGCTAAATTCAAGACCGCTACGAAGGTTTTGCAAGCCGAACTATGGTGGCCTACCCTGTTTCGTGATGCACACACTTACATCTCTAAGTGTGACACATGCCAACGCCGAGGGAATATAAGCAAACGTGACGAGATGCCTTGATGAGTCTAGTTTTTATCATTTTCAATCTATGTTTTAGGATTGTATTTTGAGTCAACTAACCTATATTAGATAGATATTAGGACTATTTGCTTTACTTAGTGTTTTTCAGGATCAAAGAAGGAATATTGGAAAAGAAAGGATTTTGGATCAAATAAGAGTGCAAATGGGCTAAGCATGAAGAAGTGGGCAAATCGTGAAGAAATGAAGGAGGATCGACCGATCCACAGCAAGGATCGATCGATCCCTGAAGAATTGCGACCCACGGTCAAAGAGGCGGCTGGACCGACCAACTAGGCCCATGGACCGAGCGATCCGATCAAAGGCTTTGGCCCAAGACGAAAAGACGGTGTGATCGACCGATCCAACCCGAGGATCGATCGATCTCTGCTTCCCTCTTCTCCAAGTTTTTCCATTTTTCTTCTTTCCATTTTCTCTTCTCTTTTCCTTTTGCGGCCTCTCTCCCTTTGCTATATAAAGAGAGGCTCGTCCCTTGTATTTTACACACAATTCATTCTCTCCCTTAAAAAATTTGTAAGAGATTCACCTCTCAATACATTCTTAGTTTTGTTTTATAAAGATGTCTCTTATTAGTTTCATCTTTGTTTCCTTTGTCATGTTTGAGTAGTTTCTTTATTAGGCTAGGGTTTCTCTGAAGGGATGTGACCGATTATTAGGTTGTTAGATTTGGGAATTTATTTTATAGTTCTTCTTCTATGTTGTTCTTAATGCTTAGGACTTGAGTAGCTAACTTGTTCTAAGATCATAGGTGATTAGTTTAGACACGGGAGTGCGGTTAATTGCCTGAATCAACATTTGGGGAGCAAGGTGCGATTCCATGGCGTCGAAAGACATAACCATGGCACCTTGCGAACATATCAATCTTGTTATTAATGCTGGTTTTACTTTGTTGGGATCACGCGGGAGCGGTTCTTTAATTTAGTATTGATAAGAAGGTATTTGTGCGTTAGTGACTTGCCAACATAATTGTGAATTGAGTTCTAGAACGTATTTTAATATTTTCTGCTAATTGATTTAATTATTTTATCACATCCTGGATGGTCTCCCTATGCCTAATATTTCTTTATTATTTATTTGCTTATTTTACTTTATCGTTAGGTTGTTAGAAATTAAAACTCCTATTTTATTTTGTCTTAGCTTAATTTAATCTATTAATTTAAAGTGTATCTCTGGTCTCTGTGGATTCGACCCTAAAGTACTACTATGATTACCGTTTTGATCCGGTATAGTGTATGATAGGTTTTATTTGTTTGACCTACGATCAAATTGGCGCCGTTGCCGGGGACCAATAGATAACTTTAGAGATTTAGAATTGAATTTAGTCTAAGATTTTTATTTTCTGCATTATACTAATTATTTTATTTCTGTTTTTGACTTCAGGTGCATGCAATTGAGAAGCCACAAGACTACCGATTTAGTTGCACTCTCTAACGAAGAACTTGGACGTTTGGAACGAAGTAAAAGGAAAGCTACCAAGTCTGCTGAGATGAACCCCCAAGATGTGCAACCTGCTGCCGCTAACCCACCTGCCTTTCCAGCTGCCGAAGGAGGAAACAATCCTCCACCTGTCCTGCCAATTGCTGCCGGACCGATCGGTCCACAACTCGGACTGGTCGATCCTCGTGATGCCGGACCGATCGATCCACCTTTTGGACCGGTCGATCCTCCCGCTGCTGCACGTCCTGCCCGTACCCTTGGCGAGCAAGACACACCAGACCGATTCTATGCGAATAGGTCTGCGCTTCGTCCTCCGAATCCCACTCGTCAGGACTATGAGATCAAGTACAGCTTGATCAATCTTGTGCAAAACCGTTGCTTTAACGGCTTGCCCACGGAGAACCTGATGGATCACATCGAGGCGTTCGAAGCGCTGTGCAGAACCACGAAGGCTAATGGTGTGCCTTATGATTACCTAAGACTGACCTTGTTTGAGTTCTCACTTGGAGGCAAGGCGCAACGATGGCTCAAGATGTTGGAGCCCGGTTCCATAACCACTTGGGAAGAGTGTCGTGCTAAGTTCCTGAATCACTTCTACACGAAGGCAAGATCAGCACGCATGAGGAACCAAATCGTCGACTTTAAGCAAAAGAGTACCGAGACGTTCAATGAAGCTTGGGAACGTTTTAAAGAGTACGTGAAGGACTGCCCCCATCACGGCTACACTCAAGAAAACCTCATGACTACTTTCTATGGCGGGATCGATACGCAATATCAGATGGCCCTTGACACTGCAAGCAAGGGAGATTTCTCAACCAACACCGTGGCACAAGAGAACTTGGCAAGAAGCAACAGTGATCATGCTCCGGAGTATGACCGATCAGTTAAGGTGAAGGCAGTTGAGACGGATGCACTCAAGGACCTCACGCAGAAGGTTAACCTTCTTCTTGCGCGTGAGCAACAACCGGTGCAAGTTTGTGGAGGAGAAGAAGATGAGGACTTGGAAGAGCTTAACTACGTGGGAGGTTACCGTGGTGGTTTCAATCCTAACTACCGGAACCATCCCAATCTGTCCTATCGCAGCAACAACATGGAGAATCCCCAAGACATGGTGTATCCCCCACGCCAACAAGCGAAGCCGTCGGGATTCACTAACTACCCGCCAAAACCGGCAGCTCCTCAGGAGAACAAGTTGGAGACAATGATGCACTCTCTAATTGAGAGTCACCAAAAGAGTGCGACGGAGATCAATGCTAAGATCGATGGGATGTATGATGATCTAAATGGGAAGTTCAACTCTTTGGCAACAAGAGTTGATTCATTGGACAAAAGGGTTTCATCCATGGCTTCCAGCTCCAAAGGGAAAGAAGCTTGCAATGCTGTCATGACTCATTCTGGAGTCAATGCGAGCTTCAAGTCCGGTGTATTTGGTGATTTATCGAGTTTTCAGAAGCCAGGACCGACCGATCTCCCTCCCAGATCGACCAATCCTCCTGTTGGTTTCACTCTGCTGACCCGAGAGGTCAGATCGACCGATCCTCCCTTGGATCGATCGATCCGTTCTGCAATTTCAAGCGTTTCCAGCTCGTTTCCGAATGTGAGTGATGCAAACTTCGTAGCTAAGGATGATGTACTTCTCTACAAGCCTCAGAGCCCCTATCCAGTGGTGCCTAAGACCAAGATTGATGAGACGAAGTACAACCGATTCAAGAGCATCGTTGGTGAGTTGACTAAAGAAGCTACGTTCTCCGAAGCTTTAGGAGATCTCCCGTTCTTGAAGAAGATCTGCAAGGATGTCATTGATGGTACTGAAGATGCTGCAGAAGTCGATGCTTATTTGGCTAAGCGGAAGGAGGCTAGAGTTCCAAAGCTTGTCAAAATGAAGAAACTTGAAGATCCGGGCAAGTTTGTGGTGCCATGTTCGATTGATGGAGAAGTCTTTGCTAATTCCCTGTGTGATTCGGGATCAAGCGTGAATGTCATGTCAATGGCAACCGTCCGTAGGCTTGATCTCCAGGGATGGAGACCTCTAAGTACTCATTGAAGTTTGCGAATGCGTCCACAACAACCCCTCAAGGCTTCATAGGGGACGTGGAAGTGCGCATTGGCAACCACATAGTGCCCACCGATTTCCATGTAGTGGAAATGAGTGGAGGATCCGAAACTCCTCTAATCTTGGGACGCGCTTTCTTGACCACGGTTGGAGCCGTGTTTGACCTCGAAGAACCCAAGATGACTTTCACTAAGATCGACAAGGATGTGGCCTATTACCCGGTGCTTGAAGCAAATCGTTTGGGATCTAACTTTGCCGATGTGTTCGTTGTGATGAAAAGGACGGCTCGCAAGTATGTAAATCGCCAATGGCCTTATCCAAAAGTCAAGAGGAATTGTACTTGCAATTCTCCATGTTTTCCCGCCGACGAGAATCAAGAAGAAATGGGAGATGAGATTCATCCACATGATCTCAACATGTTCGAGATGCGAGTGAAGATGGTGCCGGATGATTATAGTTTTGACGAAGCTTGGTTCAGTTATCCTTGTTTGCAAAAGTGCTTTTGGAGAAGTACAGAACCATTCTATTCCATCGAAGCACACTTCTATAGGGCACGAGAAAGAAACACGGAGAGGAGATGCCTTCCTAAGATGGAAGATCCCGGATGCTTCGTAATCCCATGTGCTATCAATGGTACTTCGGTTTACAATTGCCTTTGCGACTCCGGAGCCGTAACAAGTGTGATCCCCACCGCCATAGCTTCTCGATGTGGAATCACCAATTGCTATCCATCCACTTCAAATCTTTACATGGCCGACGAGTCCATAGTGGTACTAAGAGGAGAGCTCCGCAACGAGATGGTGCGAATTGGAGATGTGTACGTCCCCACAGATTTCAAGGTTGTAGATGTACCCGGGAAGCGTCGACAAGTCATCTTCGGAAGAGCTTTCTTGAACACAATCAGAGCTGTCATCGATTCTCCAAATCAGCGAGTATGCTTCACCAACATCGATAGAAGGGTTTTCTATCACATCACACCAAGAGAGAATGCGGTTAGGCCCATTCGTATCCAAGAGGAAGAACGCAGCGTACGCATCTCAGGAGAACTAGGCCCAATTACTCGCTCCCAAACACAAGTCTAGAAGAAAGAAAGTCAAGCTATAGACTTAAAACAAGCGCTTCCGGGAGGCAACCCGATGCTTTTGTACTAACTATTATGTTTTGAGCTTTTGGTTTTTGTTTCTTTTGATTTTTAAGTTTAAGACTATTTATATTTGAGGATATTTAATCAGTGGATCAATGAGAATTCCTAAGTGTTTCAGGAATAGGTTTTAGACGCATTAAGATGCGAATTTTTGGCGATCAGACACTTAGGATCGATCGATCTATACCACAGATCGATCGATCTCGCCTGGAAAACGAACCGAGGAACAGAAGCCTCGGGATTGACCGGTTTTCTAGGGTTTAAAGTCGATGGAGATCGACTTCTTCTCCTTCTCCATCGATCCCTCTCCTCCATTTTTACACTTTCTCCATCTTTGAGCTTCAATTTCTCTCCCATTTCTCCATCGATTTTAGCCAAATTTTGGTGTGAATTACTTCATTTTTCGTGCTCTATCTGATCCACCTATACCCAGCCTCGATTGATCAAGGTAAGAATTTCGAAATTTTGGGTTGCATGGGAGATCTCGGGTTTTTCTAGAGAAAACCTTAGTTCTTCATCATTTCTCATGGAGTTTGATCATATTAGGTTGCTAGAGTGGTTATAGGCATGACAGAATGGTTACACATTGTCGATTTTTGATTCACATGTTGAAGTTTTCGGACTTCATGTTAAATTTGCATCGATGTTTTGATGTTTAGAAATAATCAATGGAGCTTGGGAGAGATTATTCACTGGTTATTTGAGTTTAATGCCATTACATGCTTTGATTTTTCTGTTTTGCATTTCGCGAGTGCGATAGAAATTTCGATTTTATGTTGAATTGGATGTTGTTGCTTGCGTCGCACTGCTTGATTTCTATAAGCTTTTGAAATCATTTTTATTTTTGATAAGTTTTGCGAAATGTCCTAATTTGTATTTGAGTGTTTTCTGTTTTCAGGAAATGGCTCCAGGACGACGCAGCGGCAAAGAACCAGCGACCGGAGAAAGAGAATGGACTCAAAAGAACCAGGATGACACCATTGCACTCCGAGACTGCAAGTTTGAGCCCACACGGTTTCTGGAAACCGACGTTCTGAGGGCCTCTATCCCAATGATGCAGCCGAGTTTCTGAGGGCCTCTATCCCAATGATGGGACCTCTATCCCAATGATGCAGCCGAGTTCCTCGCCACGTTGCAGGTCCATTACCCTACGGACCCGCTTGACGCCACCGATGCCTTCATCTCATTCTTTCTGTCCAGGCGGCATTTCACTATCACACTTCTCCAGCTGTGTGAGATCTATGGGTTCCCACCTCGGGAGAAGACCCAATTTGATGGCATCACTGACCCATCTGCATTCTGGCAGACCTTTGGGTCCGGCGAGTACGTTTCTCGAGGTGCCAAGCAGGCACTTATCCGCAATCCAGTGATTCGCTTGGCGGTCCGCTTCATGAGCAGCACCATCTTTGCCCGTGCAGAGATGGGTACTTTGCAGTTGCCTGAGCTATCCATGTGCTTCTATGGGCTCCACCGCTTCATTACCAGCCCCACCGCGACCAACTACAACAAGACGCATCGCGTCAACTTTGCCGCACTATTGGTTCGGGAGTTCATCCAGGTGGCGAAGCAGGCGCTTCGGTCCAGAAAGAAGGTGATCATGATCGGGAGTTTGGTGACTCCCATTATCACCCATTGTCGGTATCGCATCGCACCTCCCGTTCCTGAGCACAGAGCGCGATTCATTGATCGCGAGCATCTCTACGCGAGTGAGATTCTCATCCGCCACTCGCTAGCCTACCGTTTTCAGGACGCAGACGGGACATACAGGTACATTCGCCTGCCTCGCATTGATCTGACGTCTCTCGCCATTCCAGGCAACATTGCCTTTCATCCGCCTGCTGGGGCGCTTTGCGAGAGACCTATCCCGCCGAAGACTAGTGGCGTCAGGAGAGCGGCACGCACCAGACACACTGACGAGGTGCCTCGATTTGAGCTTGACGTGAGCGCTTACACCGCTACTGATCCACCTGCGGAGCCAGTTACAGATATGGAGTGCTGGATCTGCGAGACGACGCAGAAGAACAACACCATACTCACCAAGATCGCCACTTGGCTTTGTTGCTTAGCACCACCACCACCACCACCTCCACGTGAGCCTACTCCTGCGCATGTGTCTGACCCTGAGGATGATGCCTTCGCTGCTGTTTCTGCAGTTCGCTCCACCGGTGATGATGAGGAGTATTCTTCTGATCCTCCTGGCCGATCCCATACATGGCACTCTTCGTCTAGCCATGATGATTCAGAGACTAGCGTGCAGGATGACTTCCGTATCCGCACTAGGCGGAAGACAGGCGATAGGCGTACTCCTCCGTCTCATTAGATTCCTTTTCACCAGTTATATCCTCTGTACTATATATTTTTAGTTTCTTGTTGAACTTCTGTATTTTTGTCTTTGAATTTGTGTTACTAACAGTAGGATCGACCGATCTCCCTTCGGGATCGATCGATCTGTTTATGTTTTCTAACGTTTGTCTTTCTTATGATTGCATTTCCTTTTTATGATTCTTCTTACACACCGGGACGGTGTGAAGTAAGTCTGGGGGGGATTTGTGATCATTATGCTAACATTTTTCTTTTATTTGAGTCGTTTTATTGAGTCAAATTGGTTTAGAACTTGAAACTTCTTTTGTGAATCGCGTGTTCGTACTAATATCTTCTGCTATCCGTTATGAATTATCCTTTTGAAGAGCCGAAGATTGGAACACTATAGCCGAACAACTCACCAGAAGTCCCTATCTCTTGGAAATCCGATTGACTTGGCGTTGACTCCACCCATGAAAAGACATTAATTTGGACTTAATCTTCTCAACTTGGGGCTTTATATACATCGAACGCGACCTCTGACTCAACCTCTCCAAGATGCGCTTAACTCCTGAATAAGAAAAAGAAAAGAAGAAAAAAAGAAAAAGAAAAGAAAAGGGATCTGGTAAACAAAGAAGTGGGCCGAGGGATGTGTGGTTACCCCCTTGCATACTTCGGACTCATGAAAACCAACCCCGGGCTAAAGAGAAAAAGAGAAAAGGAGATCGATAGAAAAAATAAAATGATACCCTAGAAAAGTAGGGAGAAATCGATCTCATGAAGAAAAAGAGAAGAGGAGGAAAGGAACCATAAGAAGAATGTCTTGGAAGCTAGAGGAAGGTAAGCGTCTACGCGATCTTTGATCGATACTCCCTCGTTGAGACCGCACGCTTGTAAAGAAATTAATGTAGGGAGTCAACAATGGAGATTTTGGAGCTTCCTTGAGATCTCGGGACATCAGTACGGAGAGTTGCTAAGCCAATGGTTACTACATGTTGTAAGCTCGATCCTTTGAGTGATGGATTCGCGGAAGATGTACGGAGATTCTCGAGAAGTCGTAAGTTCTTGTTTTCAAACCTTTCCTTTAAGATCTGTCTTTTTTATTGTTCTTGCTTGAGGACAAGCAAAGATTCAAGTCTGGGGGAATTGATGAGTCTAGTTTTTATCATTTTTAATCTATGTTTTAGGATTGTATTTTGAGTCAACTAACCTATATTAGATAGATATTAGGACTATTTGCTTTACTTAGTGTTTTTCAGGATCAAAGAAGGAATATTGGAAAAGAAAGGATTTTGGATCAAATAAGAGTGCAAATGGGCTAAGCATGAAGAAGTGGGCAAATCGTGAAGAAATGAAGGAGGATCGACCGATCCACAGCAAGGATCGATCGATCCATGAAGAATTGCGACCCACGGTCAAAGAGGCGGCTGGACCGACCAACTAGGCCCATGGACCGAGCGATCCGATCAAAGGCTTTGGCCCAAGACGAAAAGACGGTGGGATTGACCGATCCAACCCGAGGATCGATCGATCTCTGCTTCCCTCTTCTCCAAGTTTTTCCATTTTTCTTCTTTCCATTTTCTCTTCTCTTTTCCTTTTGCGGCCTCTCTCCCTTTGTTATATAAAGAGAGGCTCGTCCCTTGTATTTTACACACAATTCATTCTCTCCCTTAAAAAGTTTGTAAGAGATTCACCTCTCAATACATTCTTAGTTTTTTTTTATAAAGATGTCTCTTATTAGTTTCATCTTTGTTTCCTTTGTCATGTTTGAGTAGTTTCCTTATTAGGCTAGGGTTTCTCTGAAGGGATGTGACCGATTATTAGGTTGTTAGATTTGGGAATTTATTTTATAGTTCTTCTTCTATGTTGTTCTTAATGCTTAGGACTTGAGTAGCTAACTTGTTCTAAGATCATAGGTGATTAGTTTAGACACGGGAGTGCGGTTAATTGCCTGAATCAACATTTGGGGAGCAAGGTGCGATTCCATGGCGTCGAAAGACATAACCATGACACCTTGCGAACATATCAATCTTGTTATTAATGCTGGTTTTACTTTGTTGGGATCACGCGGGAGCGGTTCTTTAATTTAGTATTGCTAAGAAGGCATTTGTGCGTTAGTGACTTGCCAACATAATTGTGAATTGAGTTTTAGAACGTATTTTAATATTTTCTGCTAATTGATTTAATTATTTTATCACATCCTGGATGGTCTCCCTATGCCTAATATTTCTTTATTATTTATTTGCTTATTTTACTTTATCGTTAGGTTGTTAGAAATTAAAACTCCTATTTTATTTTGTCTTAGCTTAATTTAATCTATTAATTTAAAGTGTATATCTGGTCTCTGTGGATTCGACCCTAAAGTACTACTATGATTACCGTTTTGATCCGGTATAGTGTATGATAGGTTTTATTTGTTTGACCTACGATCATGCCTCAAAACTACATTTTAGAGATCGAGGTTTTCGATTGTTGGGGAATTGATTTCATGGGACCATTTCCTCCTTCCTATGGGAATGAGTATATACTCGTCGCGATCGACTATGTCTCTAAGTGGGTTGAAGCTATTGCTAGCCTGACTAACGATCATAGAGTGGTCATCAAACTCTTCAAACACGTGATTTTCCCACGTTTTGGAATCCCTCGGATCGTTATCAGCGATGGCGGGTCGCACTTCATTAATCGCATATTTGCTAGTCTCCTTCGGAAGCATGGTGTGACTCACAAGGTCGCTACACCCTATCATCCTCAGACAAGCGGACAAGTTGAGGTTTCCAACCGCCAATCAAAGCCATTTTGGAACGCACGGTCAATACTACGCGCAGAGATTGGTCGCTAAAGCTTGACGACGCATTATGGGCTTACATGACAGCCTACAAAACACCAATCGGTACTACCCCATTTACGCTTGTTTATGGGAAGGCTTGTCATTTGCCGGTTGAGTTTGAATACAACTCATTTTGGGCCACGAAGCAAATGAACTTCAACACCAAGACTACCGCAGAAAGACGCATGATCCAGCTTAATGAGCTCGATGAGATTCGCATGAATGCTTACAAAAATAACAGGATCTACAAGGAGCGCACTAAGGCTTGACATGACAAGAAGATCGTTCCTAAGCACTTTGAAGTTAATGATCGAGTCTTGCTCTTAAACTCTCGATTGCGACGTTTTCCTGGGAAATTGAAATCTCGTTGGTCCGGCCCGTTTCTAGTCATAGAAGTTCGTCCCTATGGTGTTGTGGTCCTTGCGCGTAAAGATGGGAGTGAATTTATTGTCAACGGGCAACGTTTGAAGCGATATCTTGCCGACGAAGTGATAGAACAGCCTCGGTCACTTCATTTGGTTGATCCTCCACCTGCCTAGAAACATCATACGGTCGAGCTGACGACTTTAAAACAAGCACTGGATGGGAGGCAACCCATTACGAACCGGCTCTACACGCAGAATATGCGAATTTTTCAAGTTCAAATTATCTGTGTTACATTTTTGTCTTGGATTTTTCTTACACACCGAGACGGTGTGAAGTAAGACTGGGGGAGGAATGTAACCATTCGTATTGACATTTTTATTTTTTTATCTTTTATTTTTGCTTTTATTTGAGTCGTTTTGTTGAGTCAAAATGGTTGGAACTTGGAATTTCTTTTGTGAATCGTGTGTTCGTACTAACGTTTTCTGCTATCCGTCATAATTATTCTTTTGAAGAGCCGAAGATTGGAACGCCATAGCCGAACAACTCACCAGAAGTCCCTATCTCTTGGAAATCCGATTGACTTGGCGTTGACTCCACCCATGACAAGACGCTAATTTGGACTTAATCTTCTCAACTTGGGGCTTGGTATACATCGAACGCAACCTCTGACTCAAGCTCTCCAAGACGCGCATAACTTCGAACAAAGTATGGATTCCCCTCTCTTCTCCTGAAAAAGAAAAAAAAAGAAAAAGAAGAAAAAGAGAAAAAGAAAAGAAAAGGGATGTGGTAAACAAAGAAGTGGGCCGAGGGATGTGTGGTTACCCCCTTGCATACTTCGGACTCATGAAAACCAACCCCGGGCTAAAGAGAAAAGGAGATCGATAAAAAAAAAAAAAAAATTATACCCTAGAAAAGTAGGGAGAAATCGATCTCAAAAGAGTAAAAGGGAAGAAGAGGAAAGGAACCATAAGAAGAATGTCTTGGAAGCTAGGAGAAGGTAAGCGTCTACGCGATATTTGATCGATACCCCCTCGTTGAGACCGCACGCTTGTAAAGAATGAATGTAGGGAGTCAACAATGGAGATTTTGGAGCTTCCTTGAGATCTCGGGACATCAGTACGGAGAGTTGCTAAGCCAATGGTTAGTACATGTTGTAAGCTCAATCCTTTGAGTGATGGGTTTACAGAAGATGTATGGAGATTCTCGAGAGGTTGTAAGTTCTTGTTTTCAAACCTTTCCCTTTAAGATTTCGGATTGTTCTTGCTTGAGGACAAGCAAATGTTCAAGTCTGGGGGAATTGATGAGTCTCATATTTACCGTTTTCTATATAGGATTTAGGGTTATTATTTTAGTGAACTAACCTATATTAGATAAGTTTTAGGACTATATGTTTCACTTAGTGTATTTCAGGTCTGAGAAGCAAATATTGGAAAAGAAAGAGTTTTGGATCATTTTGGATGCAATTATACATATGAAGATGCAGAGTCCATCACACCCGTCAGAAGTATGGCCTCAGACGTAGACCTTTCCACCGTTGGATCGTTCTGATATTTTAACACAAGATAGCCACGGACGTTAGCTTTCATCTTCAAGTGGTTTGAAGGAAATCCAACGGTGCAATCAAGAGTTATGGCCGATTTACTGAAGACATGTCAATCTGCTGACGAAGCCGACGCGGACGAGAGTTGGGATCGACCGATCCACACTTGGATCGATCGATCCTATGAATAATTTCGGCCCAAGCCCATGAAGACATGGACCGATCGATCTGGGCCATGGATCGACCGGTCCACCGCCTCTTTTGCCTCTTCTCCAAGACTTTCCATTTCTTTTCTTTCCTTTTGTTGCTCTCCCTTTTACTATATAAAGGGGGGCTCGCCCCTTGTATTACACACACCGAAAATCAGAATTCATTCTACTACTTTTATTTAGTTTGTGGGCAAGAGACCTAAAAGATCTCTAGCTCCTTTTTAGTTTTATTTTAGGAAATAAAGATGTTTTCATTTATTGAATTCTTTGTTTCCTTTTCTATGTCTGAGTAGTTTCCTTATTAGGTTTAGGGTTTCGGAAGGGATGTGATTGATTCGCTAGGTTGTTAGTCTGGGAATATAAATTTATAGTTCTTCATCTATTGTTGTTCTTAATGCTAGAATTAGACTGATCACCTAGTTCTAAGATCTTAAGCGATTAAACTAGGCACGAGAGTGGTGTTTAGTCACTGGAATTAACATTAGGCGAGCAAGGTCCCATGGCTCGTCAACGAAAATTCTTGCCATGGCACCTTGTGAACATATCAATCTTGTTATTAATGCTAACTTTACTTTGTTAGGAGGGCATTTGATGCGAGAGCGACTTGCCTGTTCTTTAATTTAGTATTGCTAAGTAGGCATTTGATGCGAAAGCGACTTGCCACTACAATTGTGAATTGAGTTCAAGAACGATTCTTTAATATTCCTTTACTTTGATTTGCTTGTTGTTTCACATTCTGGAAGAATACCCTAGACCTAATACTTGTTTAATTATCTGAATTTCTTGCTTGAATTAATCGTCTGCCTAAATCAAATCTTTTAATTGCTCCTAGCTATATTTAGTCTAATTGTCTTATAGTGCAACTTTGGTCTCTGTGGATTCGACCCTTAAATACTACAACTGATTGCCGTCTTTGATCCAGTAGTTGTTTTATTCTAGGTTTTATTTGACCGAAGATCAACGTCGTATCTCTCTTCTCGATTCCGGTGCCGTTTCTGTGCTTCAAGGTCTCTCTCTCTCTCTCTCTCTCTCTCTCTCTCTCTGTTGTTTTAAGTGGCTTTATTGTCGATTCTAGGGTTTAGAATGGTACCAATTTCTCCTGATTTGACTGTTAGTGTGCAGATATCTCTGCCAATTTTACTTCTAGAACTTAGATTCTACATTAATCTCTACTGATTTGATGAACATTTTGAAGATTGTTCTTGATTTCGCATTCACACTCATGATTCATGAATTCTGTTCGTTGGGGTTTTAATGTGATTTGTGTTTGTTGGGTTTTTAATGTGATTTGTGTTCGTTGGGGATGATTTATGTTTGGTAGTTGCGGTTCACTTATAAAAACCGTATAAACACCACAACATGAAACCTTAGATCATTGGGTTTTAGATCGATTTTCTAATTTCTTAGAAAATAGTTGTGGTGTTTTAAACATGGTGCTTTACTTGCAATGTGTTAATTCACAACAAATCTACATGTGTGCTGCTTATAAAACTTGTTGATGTTGTGGGTTTTTATAATGTCAGTAGAGAACAATTCTTTGGTTTACATGGTTTTTATATGGTTGTTACATGGTTTATAAAAACATTATAAAAAACTAATATGATACTCTTGATTTGCAGATGGAATCCACAACCCTCAAGTTGCCATTGCGAGCATATGATCCGGGTTCAGAGCCGAAATTAGAAGCAAGTGTAAGACAGTATTCGAAACTCAGCTACGTGCAGAAGGTGGAGTCTATATTAGGAGCGGAGAAATTCAAGCCCCTGGAAGGCTCATTTCTTCATCCCGTCATTGAGCTTTCCAAAAGAACTGGAATAAAATGTTACACTTCTTGCTGCAAAGAAGGTTGTTTACAACAGGAGATAGTCTTTGGTTCAGTTTTGCATCACAGCCTATAAGATTCTCAGAAAGAGAATTCTTCCTCATGACATGTATTTTATTTAGTTTAAACAGTTTGTTTGTTTTCTGTATTAACTTGTTGATGCTTGTTAAAACCTTATAAAAAACAATATGATACCATATAAAAACCATGTAAAAACCTTATAAAGGGTTTTATAACATTATAGACTTTAAATTTACTATATAAAAACTATATAAAAACTAATCTAATATTAAATATAAATTAAACTATACAAATTGATACATACAATAAGCATCAATACATATTAAATATCCCAAAATTCAAGGATATTACTTACTTTCCCTTTAGTTATTTACAACAATGTAATTTACCATCTTTTTATGGCTAAACTAATTCATTGATACCAAAATGAGTTAACAAAGTCGTTATAGAAACTTTGAAAGTAAATGATTACAAAAGCATAAATATGCACCATATAGCGAAAATGATAGAAACTATAAAGTGAATTTGGCGATAATTTTCTTAAAGCTATACTCGCTAACATATTATTTAAACCAATATTTTATTTCTTTGTAATCGATCTTCTGGTACGAAAGTTGTGCATGACTATTTTTTTTTGTTATAGAAACTCCAATTTACATATCTTGTTAGCCACGGATAGTTAACAATATGATACCAATTATTCAATATCAATGTTATTCTAAAAAACAATAATTTTGGTTTCCTTTCAAAACCAAAATCGAAATCACATAGCCATACCATTAATGAAATTCCTTGAGAATGTTGTTTCAATCTTGGAGTAAATTGGGTAATTTGGTGAGAGAAAGAGTGGTTGATATAAACCAAGATAAAAAGACCAAGAAAGAACAAAAAGAAAAGCGTTGCATCTGTTGCGTTTCTAATTTGTTTTCTAAATTATTTCTAATTTCATAGATTTTGCTGATGATGTTTATAAAATACGTATATGATATTTCTTTATTTAAATCTGACTTTATTTTAAGATGACTTTTAAGAATATTTTCAAGTTTTACTTTGTATATTTGACATACTTTTGTTATAGATATTTCTATAAATAGTAATATATTTTAATAATATTTCAGATGAATTTTATTTGTAATATTTTACTTATAGAATTTTTGGGCAATTTTCATTCCATTTTTATAAAATATGTTACTTAAAATAAAACCATTTATTATTAATTTCTTTTTTCAATTTTATTTATAACAAGGTATTTATGAAAATTTTGGTCAATGCTAAATATTCGTTTCAAAACATTTATTAAATTAAGGGTAAATCTTATAAAAAAAAACCCTATAAAGTATATACCTTATGTAAATACGCGTATTTGTTTTGTTTTTTCTATGCTTTTTTTGGTTTTAGTTTCATCCATAATCGAATTTGATTTTTTTATGAGATCTTGATTTTTCTTGGTTTCTCGACAAAAACTTATTTTCGAAATCAAAAATACAATAATATAATAACAATCTCTCTTATTGATTCTGTTACGTTAACAACCGAACTCTATGGCCATTGGTGCTAGGACATGAAAATTATCTGTTAAATAGTTATAGGTTAGAAAATTTATTCACAGTTGTGCCTACAATTCTTAAAAAAAGGTGAATTCCTCCAATCCCATTTCTAAACTCTTCCATTTAGAAAATAAAATTCCGGTCAAGAGACCAAGAAAAATCAAGATTTCATAGGAAGAAAACAAAGAAAAGAAAAAAATGAAATGTGTTCATGGGTGCATAGTCAAATACATACACATATATATAGGAGATTTTGCTGACTTTCAATCCAAAGTCACCCCCTCGATTAATGGAGATTTAACCAGAGAGTTTAGCTCAAGGGAAGTGTATAATGTCATTTTTACATACTATCGACGTAAAAATTGTAACATTAACACAACTCATATATTCATAAGGAAAAAAACGATAAAATATTATATTTACAACATATATTAAGACATATTGATCATTAGTAAAAATTAATATCAAGATTTGATGAGAATTTACCACACTAAAATATAAAATCACACTTTTCAATATTTTTTTTTATAAATTATGACATAAAAATTGGAACACTAAAACAACTCATAGATTCACAAAAAATATTATACTTCCAATATATATTAGGACATGTTGATCAAATGAAACAATATCCAAAATAAAAATTCCATTATTTATTTTTATCCATGTTAATTTTAAAGAATATTTCCTTTTATCTTCGTAAAGAATAGAAAAATAATACAACTATTCTACATTTATAATTATATTTAACATTTATTTAGACTACCATTATTATTGACATTAAATATATAAAAATGTAGAAAACTACGAAGTAATTTTAATTTTAGAAGAATACAAATATTTCTTTTATTTCTAAATAAATATTATGTTTATTTTTTTTAAGGAAATTACGACGTAGTTTATCCCAATAACAAAATCATGGATCAAAGAAACTAATAGGACTTAAGTGATGATATAAACTATAAACTATATATAACAAAGATAAACTGTAAAGTGAATTTAGCGATGTTTTTCTTAAAGCCATACTCACTAACATATTATTTAAACTAATATTTTATTCCTCTGTAATGGATCTCTGGTACGAAAGTTGTACATGACTATTTTACCATGTGATTTGTTTGCCTAACGGCCATATCATCACTTGTTTGGTCGAAGACTCCTCAAATACGCACAAGTAGTGTTATTCTGTATCAGTGTTATTCTAAAAACCAATAATTTTGGTTTTCTTTGAAAACAAAAATCAAAATCACATAGCAATACCATTAGTGGCATGTAATGAAATTATGATCGTTTGAACACTGTTTATGACAAAAAAAAAAAAAAAGAGTTCATGCAAACAAAGTCGTTATGTTAGAAACAAAGTCGTTATTGAATATTTTTAATGGTATTTTTACCATAGTAACTTAGAAACTATATAGTTAAGTTTATTCTTTATTGAATTGATTCTAGAATAGAAGGTGCTCGAGTAGTTGATCCAAATCGATTGTCTAGTGATGATCCGCTATAAACTTTGAGTCACGTTGTTGAAGTTGCATTGCAATTTTTCACAACAAAATTCTACCTATAAACTAGACGTAAATTTAATTTTGTTACATTGCAATTTTTCACAAACAAAAATTATAATATTATAAACACTAAAATAAAAGGAACTACTACTAAATCATGAAATCAAAATAAAATAAAACAAGAAGAACATACAAGTCATAACTCTAGTAATTTACTTCCTAAATTCAACTTGTCCTTAACAAGATTGTGAACCAAAAAAAAAAAAAAATCTTAATATCAAATTGATATATACATCAATGTACTGTGCAATACTCTTAAACCTTTTCTTTTCGTGGGATCAAATATTGAAAATTTTCATGATTAATAGAAACATCCAATTGAATCTTATTATGTAGACAAATGAATTTTCTGATCAACAGAGTCCCAAGACAATAAGTCCAAGACTTGGTAAGTATCATGACCTCCATGAATTTGCAACTGGTCAGCTTCGAAGCTGTACACACTGCTCTTTATACCGATCTTGCTCGATCCTTGAGTCGATTTCAACTTATGTTCATTCATGGCGTATCTTATCTTCACTGAATTTTCCCAGCGCCATGTCATTTCGTATAACTTGATCAGAACGAGATAAGGAAACGATGACTTTGGTTCGGATTCTATCATTCTTTTCGCTACTGTCTCAGCGAGTCTCGTGTCTCCAAGATCCAGAGACGCACAGAGAATCGGTTCCCAGATATGCGAGCTTGGTTCAAAAGGTATCTTCTCGGCAATGTCCTTTGCTTCATTGATCATACCGTCTCTGCAAAGCAATTCGATTATACAGGCGTAATGCTCGTTCCCGGGATTAACTCCATGAGCCTTTTTCATTGATGAGAATATCTGAATTCCTTCGTTAACAAAACCGGCATAACAACAAGCTACCAATGTACCCATTAAAGTCACTCTATCTGGTTTCAGACCTCGGTTCATCAGCAATTGATTGAAAACAGCAATGGACTCCACTGCTCTACTGTTTCTCGCCAAGCCCATTATCACGGTGTTCCAAAAGATCAAATCTTTCCCATCTGTTGTAGCAAACACTCCCATTGCTGAATCAACTAAACCTGTTTTGAAGTACATCTCCATAAGCGAGGTGGCTACTCCCGTATCTGAATCTAACCCTAACTTAATAGCCAAAGAATGAACTTGAGCTCCGTGATCTAGCATCACAGCATTCATCGAGCTCAAAACGCTACTGAGCGTGAACTTATCAGGCCTAACGCTCTGCCTCATAGTAACAATAAAGACCCTAAGAGCTTCTTCTCCAAAACCATGCCACGAATAGCTACCGACCAAGGAATTACACAACACCGAATCCCATTTCTCCAACTCTCTAAAAAGCTTAACCGAATCATCCAATCTATTACATTTGGAAAACATGTCAATCCCAGCTCCTAAAACAACAGTGTTAGATAAAAACCCCATCTTGATGCAAAGAGCAATAGCCTGCTTACCCTTACACAAATCTCGTAAACCCGAGCAAATCGACAAAACCATCGAAACCGTGTATTCATCCGGTTCATTCCCCATTTCCCTCATTAAACAAAACTGATCCAAACCCAATTCTTCATTACCAGAATCAGAACAACACAAAATCAAACTATTCCAAGAAACAACATCTCTATCCTCCATAGTTAAAAACACCGATAACGCGTAATCAAAAACACCTACCCTTCTATAAATATCCATAACACAATTCCAAACAACCAAATTAGACTTACTTACACCACTACAAATAGCATTACCATGAATCTGTTCCCCATGTCTAACACAAGAAACAAGAGAAGCTAAAATCGAAAAAGTAAACTCATTTGGTCGAATCATCATCAATCTCTGCATATCCATAAAAACCCTAATCCCATATTCCCTAAACCCACAAGAAACCAACCCTGAAATCATTGTATTCCAGCTAACAACATCTCGTTCAGGCATTTCATCGAACAGTTCAAGTGCGTGATTGACATAACCATTTTGAAACAAACCCTTTAAGCAGATGTTCCAAGATATAGTGTTCTTATAGGGAATCTCGTTAAAGAATTTAAAAGCATTGATGACGGATTCGGATTTGAAGTAGAGTTGAAGACAACGGTTTCCCCAGAAAGTATTGGGTATGAATCCAACTTTGAGAAGCTGGGCATGGAGGATTTTGGATAAAGTTTGAGACTTTGAGAGTAATGAGAGGTCTATGAGACGCGAGAAGTGGAAAGACGACGGCATGCAAAGTCCATGAGCTCGTCGGAGCAATTGGAACATACATGTGCGGAGTTTTTTTTTTTTTTTGAATTAAGGTTAAAACTCGTAGTTAACCGAATCGAGAGGAACCGAAACTTACATACTAACCGAATGGAAACTAAATTTAAATTTAAGAATCGAAAGAACCGAAACCGAATCAAAACAAACCGAATAAAGAACCAGATGAATATCCCAAATATCTGAAATATAATTATTATTTTTTGGGCAAAATCCCAAATATAATTCTATATCAAAACATATTAGTTATTTTAGAACGAATAAGTAAAAGATATCCGAAAAACCCGAAAATATTCAAATACCCAAATAACTGAACAAAAAATATCTAAAATACCCGAGAAACTTAAAAATATCTGAAAATATCCGAAAAATCCCAAAATACCCAAAATTTTTCAGTTAGAACCAAAACCAAAAATACCCGAAAATATTTCGGTTTCAGATCGGTTTCTCATTCAAGATCAGAAACCGAATGGATACTAAATTCAAGATCCGAAAGATCCAAAAACCGAATTGACCGAACCGAGACCGAACCAAATATCCGAATGTCCAAGACTAACCGGTATTTTAGAAACAATAGTTTGAACTCCAATAACAATCTTAAACTCATGGTCAGAGCATAGAATTCCTACAACTTTGACTCTTTTACTTTATGTGATACTAGGTGAGAACCCGCGCTACGCGCGGGGTTTTAACCCCAATCAACCGAGTAACACTATGAAGGAAGTGAGTATTGTCCTCTAGCTGAGAGTAAACCCACTCCCCAATGTCCATAGCCAAGCTACAAACATAGTGACTCATTATGGCCGTTCATTAGATTTAGTACCTTTCTTATCTTTTGTTTTCTTTAAGACTAAACTTGAAGAAGTATAAAATGAAGCATTTTGCACTTGCTCCTATGAAGACCTTTTAGTTTGCTTGCATGATTAATGATAAATTTGTAAACCCCACAAAACTTTGACAATAGGATTAACAATTTATATTATGCATGGGAGAGAGGAAAAACATAAGTAACTCAAAAATCATTCAACTGCAACTGGATTAAAGAACAAACACTTCTTTTTAAAAAATTTGTGAGAATAAAAGAAAATATAGAGATAAACAAATTATTAAACTTTTTTGGGAAAATAATTTTTACAGTCTCTATCATTACGTGTTATCTTTTTCATTTGAGCCAAACCCTTATCTCCAACACTGCATTTCGAAATAGGCTAGGTTAGATTTAGGAAGATAATGAAAGGTTACACTTCAGTTGATCGGTTTTATAACTAAAAATAGACACTGATAAATATATTATTAAACCTTGGATTTGAGAATGCAGAGAATTCCAAACGTTTCGTAAGCTTACACCTCTTGGAATTTTTGTTGGCGTTTGACTTTGTTTTGAAGGCTCGTGACAATTGCATCTTTTATTTTTTTTTACTTTCTTTATATTTAGTTCATTTCATTTAATTATTTTTTTATTTTGATTTTCAATTTATGAAATATTGTTAATTCTTTATTTTGTTTATTATTTTAATATTTGTGATATATTGGAAAAAATTAGTGAATTCATATTGAAAACGTTTCAAAATATTATTGTTTTTATTGTTACCTTTTTCATACGTGTTTTTAAAATGACAAATTTACGTTTCGTCCCAATATATCTCATTTATGTTCGGTAATTTTGTGAGACATAAATTAGATAGATTTTCTAATCTCACAATTTTTTTTTTGTTCTATTCCCTTTTAATCTCATCATAGTTTAAGTTTATTAATTTTAATCAATTATCTTTTTTATTTTTATAATATAAATATAAAAAAAACTTTTCATATTCCTTTTTTGAAAAACTAAATTTTTTATTTTTGTTTCATTCCCGTTAAATCTCATGTTACATTGTGTTAGTCCAATCAAATTTTAATTCATATTATTTTTAATAGATATATATTCATAATAAAACATTCACTTTAAAATTATAATATATCATTTATGAATTACTTAGTATAATTAAAAATTAGTAAGTTTAGTATTTTTTTGATCAATTATCTTTTTTAATTTTATAATATAAAATGTAAAATAAGACATTTCATATTTCTTTTTGAAAAACTTGTTTACATATATCTAGATCTTAAAATAAAATGATAAAATAGTATATATATTTTTAAAAATTAAATTATAAAATATAAGAAAAGACCTTTCATATTCTTTTTTAAAAAACTTGTTTACATATGTATAAATTTTGAAATTAAATGATAAAATGATATAAATAAATTCTTAAAATTAAATTCTAAAATGATGTGGATGATGATTAGGATGATGAGATGGCTTAAGGAGAAGAGAGAAAAAGTCTACTTTATAGATATAGATTCTTTTCTGAAATGTCTTCATCAATGGATTCCAATGTGAGGTATTACCGTATTAGACAACTAATATTGAAGAAACATTAAGAAAAGAAACTAGGCTCTCGTAAAAAATTTCGAAGTATGAACAATTGAATGTTGGCAAATTGCATTTTTGTCAGATGCTCATCAAGAAATCTACATCATTTGCAAAAAAACAGGAGAATTTACAACTTTGTCTCACAGAAGAAACGTAAATAAGGTATGGAAGATAGACTTATGTCGAATCAATTTCCGCGAAGTAGTTGAATTCAAGAAGCCTTGATGATTGCCCTTTTGCTTTCCCTTCACCACCAAAACACACACAGAACCAAAAGATTTCACATTTCCGAAATTTGTATGAAAGGAAAGAGTTAGCGCAAATTAGATTATACCTTTGCAGCATCCTTAAGAGGTCCCCAACACTCGATCCGGTTGTATTTAGGTGTGCTTGAATGGAAATAAACCCATACATAAGCATCCATTAACTCAGGGTTGTCTCTAAACATAACTGAATCTCCATGAACCACAGCTTTTAGTACCTATCTCAATCCCAATGCAAAAGCGTTAGATAGTCATTTTTTACATTGCTTAACAACCAATTGACGAAAAAGACGAAGAAGACTAACCAAAGGCAGTTCCTTAGAGAAAATATGATACCTAAGCTCAGCAGCAACATCCTGCAATAAACTCATACCACTTACACAACAATGAATATGTAACCGCAACTCGTCATTCACCTTCTTCCACTCAGCAACCACATCATCTTTCTTGTACCAGCCTTCTAGTTGATCCAAGTTGATTACGTTTGAGATGGTTAACGTTAAGTTAGCAGTGAAGTCACAATGCGAAAGAATATATGTCCGCGGCGTAATAATCCCACCGCTACTCTTACTCTCCAATAACTCCCCTAAGAACTCAACTTTGAGCTTTGAAGAATCAAAGTTTGCTTGTGGAACCAATAGCCTCACCGCCTAATACCATCATTAACATTCACATTATCAACTAACTCCATTACATAAACGTGTAATCCAACATTGAAAAAGATTCAATTTTTCTGAGTCATTCACCAAAAGATTTGAGCTTTTATATCAAAGATTGATCCTTTCTCATTTGCAAGACCTCAATTTGGTTCAATCTGGTTCAATTGGGCTCAAATTCAAAATTCTAGCAAAACCCAATTCAATTATGAACTAACTAACTCCATTACATAAACATGTAATCCAACATTGAATAAACAAGTTTTAAATGTATCAATCAAAAGAAAAAGATTCAATTTTTCTAAGTCATTAACCAAAAGATTTGAGCTTTTAACTCAAAGTTGGATCCTTTCTCATTTGCAAGACCTCAATTTGGTTCAATTCTACTCAAATTCAAAATTCTAACCAAACCCAATTCAATTATGATCATAAACTACACAAATCTACAACCTTTACTCTAAAATCAATGAGTATTAGAACAAATTTGGCTTACCTCAGAGACTAAGGTATTGTAGGAGACACCACCGTCACTAATGGCGGAACTTCGAGGAGCTCTAATTCTTGTCTTCAAGATCTTGCTGCAGAAACGGTGGTTATGACTGATGATTACTCTATTGGGATGAGACAAGAAGAGATTGTGGTAATAAGGAACGATGTAACAGGCCATGGAGGAACATAACAACAAGGTTAATGCATGAACAAGAACAATGATTCTTCTTCATTGTTCATCTTTCACCATTGTTGAAAAGAGAGAGAGATGTGGAAGAAAGTGTTTCAGTCTTTCAGAGATGTACGCAGCCACAAATTCACTCTCTCCACACAAATTCGATTTTACAAATTGATTTTGGATTTTCTTTCAATATTTTTGTGATATTATTTAATTTTATTGAAATATTGTGATTGGTTAATTGAGTTGAGAGTTGTTCCACGTAAGCAAAGCTCTAGATAATGAGCTATGAGCTATGAGCTTCAATATTAAAAGTCAAAAACTATGGTCCAAGTGATGTTAAAAAAAAAGTAGGGCCCAAGTTAATATAAAATAAATATTTATGTTTTCTTTTTTTTTTTTTTTAATTAAAAAAGATTTCAAGAGCTAAATTCAGAATACATTATTTACATGTCAAAAAAATATTTTGAATAATAACTTAGTGACGAACATATATAATTGATGAATAATAAATGGGTTTTCATCCAGAAACTATTAAGAAAGATGGTTCTGCGACAAGTAGACGATCTGGATTATGCGATGTGTAACATCGGTAAAGTATAATGTATTAATTAATGGTCAATCTAGGGGGTCTATAGCGTCAGGGCGATGATTAAGGCAAGGAGACTCTATCCCCTTGTGTGTTTATCTTATGTACTGAACTGCTCATACCAAACATCCGGAAAGCTGAGCAGACGAAGTTGATCACCGGTATCAAGCTAGCCATTTGCATCTTATACTCATTTGCATCCCATAATATTGTATTAAACATTTGGAAGGTGACATGCTCTATATTTACTTTCCTGGTGAAAGAAGTTATAATAATCGCTTAAGTTTTATAAGATTCACAAAACCTTAAATAACCCAAAAGTGTATGGTACACCAAATGGTACTTAATGGTGGCACCAAGTTTATGAAAAAACTACTTGAGCAATGATATGATAATTTTGGTCTTGACCATTAAGAATAATAATCATAAAACTATACAATATGAAATATGGAAGAAAATTCAAGAGGCAAACAAAAACTTGCAAGAGACAAAATACAACAGACAATAAAACAATTGATCAAATAAGATCAATCATGGACGATATGATTAGGCAATGGATGATAAGCAAACACATCTCAAGACAATAGAATACCCAAGTAAATCAATCCACTCTCATGGTATTTATCACTAAACACCCTAGACTCAACTTTCATTTGCTAGAAATGCAAAAACTCATATAATAATTGGTTCAAACAATTTCACAAATACCTTTCGAACCTGAAATGCCTAAGATCTAGATAATGATTGATCAATTAAAATTGTGTATACTAGAAATGATGAGAAGTTAATAAATCTAGCCATTAAACATCAAGAATCACCCAGTAAACTTCATATTATACCTAAACTCATCAAGAATCACCCATTAAACATCATATATATATTATACACCTAACTCATTATCCACTAATTAAAAAGATTACTGACACATGATTAAAGAACAAATATAAATGAAAGACATAAAGAAATAAGCAAAAGAGATAAATATTTAGAAGGATCTTCATTATTTTGCATGCGAATGAAATATCTTATTCAAGCATTTAGATCCAAAGGGTATCTCTAAAAACCAAAGGATAAATATGCATGAAATGTAACTTACGGTTTTTAGATTGCAACAAAGTATTAATAGAAGTTATATAGGCTGAACCGGGTCGACTTGGATTGGACAAGGTCAGTTCTGGTCCAAAATAACGTATGATTGGCTATTCTTTAGATTTACTAATGTTGCTCGATGTGCGACCGCCCATTCTATTGGATGAACGAGGCAGACTGTTAGTATTACTTCTTCTCGGATTCTCCCTTTTTCTTAGGGAACGACTAGTACTCCGGCTATGATATTGTGCCTGGTCGTTCATGTTTATAGCTCGATTCTCAAACTTTTCTTCCCGCAACCACTCTCGAATCCTCCTTAGCTAGCTCCTAGAAACTGGCTGGTCTTTGGGTGAGACAGTGGCCAACCTCTAAACTTCTCTTCACACTCCAAGTTTCAAAATGTTTCCCTTCACTCTCTATTTGACTCCACACATCCTTCTTGGTCCAAGGCGCTCCAACATCTAGTAATGAATTTAAAACAAAACTAAAAATACAAATGCAAGTCCTAGGACACATATAATGCAAAAAGCCTAAATGCAAGAACACAAGGAAAAGGGTGGTAACATCAACTATTTAAGACTTGCATTTTCCTTCTCTTCAAATAAACAATGCAAAGAAAGTAAAGATAAAAGGTTTAAAGATGGGAACTCATATTCCAAAGTACATGCATACAAAGCTTTCCAAGTGAAGACTTTTAGATAAAAGTAAGATGTTGCATGAACCAGTCTACCAAAATTTGCCATCTTACAACCGGATCAACCGGACTCTTCACATATTCATATCATGATAAAAATGTCTCATCAACAAAATAAATTGGAAACGACAACTAAATCAATTTTTCGTTCGCTCCATTACTTTATCAATCTTCCTCTCGGTTCTCTTCGAAATCTTTGGGACAGCTCAAACATGATTTAATAAATTTCGCGGGATTGCTGTAAAATGATACTGATCCACTGGTTTTTGTTCTAAAAAATTATTGTAATCTGGCTTGCTGCTTGGCCATCTCCGCTAGTATCTCGTCCTTCTTTGGATCTTGCTAAGATTTTGACACAAGATAGCTAAGGGAGTTAGCTTTCATCTCCAAGTGGTTTGAAGGAAATCCAACGGTGCAATCAAGAGTTATGGCCGATTTACTGAAGACATGCCAACCTGCTGACGAAGCCGACGCGGACAAGAGTTGGGATCGACCGGTCCACACTTGGATCGATCGATCCTATGAAAAATTTCGGCCCAAGCCCATGAAGATGAGGACCGATCGATCCAGCCCAGAGATCGACTGGTCCACCGCCTCTTTTGCCTCCTCTCCAAGACTTTCCATTTCTTTTGTTTCCTTTTGTTGGTCTCCCCTTTTCTTATATAAATAGGGCTCGACCTTGTAATCAAACACACCTTTTCAGAGCAGTGGCTCTCTCTTTTAAGAGCTGTAGCTCTCTCCTAATTTTTATATTTTTATTTTATAGCTTTTTTTTAGGTTTAAATTCTTTAATAAAGATGTTTCCTTTTGTGTTCATCTTTGTTCTTGTTTCTATGCTTGAGTAGTTTCCTTATTAGGCTAGGGTTATTCTGAAGGGATGTGACCGATTATTAGGTTGTTAGTTTAGGAATTTATTTTATAGTTCTTCTTCTAATGTTGTTCTTAATGCTTAGGGCTTGAGTAGCTAACTTGTTCTAAGATCTTAAGTGATTAAACTAGGTGCGAAAGTGGTGTTTAGTTGCTGGAATTGACATTAGGCGAGCAAGGTTCCATGGCTTGGCAACGAAAGTTCTTGCCATGGCACCTTGTGTACATATCAATCTTGTTATTAATGCTAGTTTTACTTTGTTAGGAGGGCATTTGATGCGAGAGCGACTTGCCTGTTCTTTAATTTAGTATTGCTAAGTAGGCATTTGATACGAAAGCGATTTGCCACTACAATTGTGAATTGAAATCTAGAACATATTTTAATACTCCTTGTTAATTGATTTAATTGTTTTGTCACATCCTGGATGGTTTCCCTATGCCTAATATTTCTTTAATTATTATTTGCTTTATTTAATTTCTCGTTAGGTTGTTAGAAAAAAAAAACCAAACTCTTATTTTATCTTAGCTTAACTTTAATCCCATAAATTCGTAATGTAACTTATCGGTCCCTGTGGATTCGACCATAAAGTGCTACAATTGATTACCGTATTTGATCCGGTAGTTTGCATATTTAGGTTTATTATTTGACTTACAATCATACACCAAGAGCTCGGACCAATTGGCCGACATTTTTACTAAGGCAGCGAGTACCCAAGTTTGCGAGTTTATCCATGGCAAACTTGGGCTCATAGACCTTACACATCCTTGATAAGACTTCCCAACTTGTGAGGGTAATACTCTTTTTCTCTAAGATCGGTTTTTGATGAGTCTTATTTTTATCGTTTTTAGTCTATGTTTTAGGATTGTATTTTGAGTCAACTAACCTATATTAGATAGATATTAGGACCATTTGCTTTGATTAGTGATTTACAGGTCTACAAGGAGAATATTGGAAAAGAAAGGATTTTGGATCAAATAAGAGTGCAAATGGGCTAAGCACGAAGAAGTCGACCAATCGTGAAGAAATGAAGGAGGATCGACCGATCCACACCAAGGATCGATCGATCCGGTGAAGAATTGCGACCCACGGTTGAAGAGGCAGCCTAACCAACCAACCAGGCCCATGGACCGTTCGATCCAATCAAAGGCCTTGGCCCAAGACGAAAAGACGGTGGGATCGACCGATCCACACCGAGGATCGATCGATCCCTGCTTCCCTCTTCTTCAAGTTTTTCCATTTTTCATTTTTTCCATTTTCTCTCTTGTTTTCCTTTTGCGGCCTCTCTCCCTTTACTATATAAAGAGGGGCTCGCTTCTTGTAATAGAACACAATTCATTCTCTCCTCTTTAGAGTTTGTAAGAGATTCACCTCTCAATACACTCTTAAGTTTTATTTTATAAAGATGTCTCTTTATAGTTTCATCTTTGTTCTTGTTTTTATGTTTGAGTAGTTTCTTTATTAGGCTAGGGTTTCTCTGAAGGGATGTGACCGATTATTAGGTTGTTAGATTTGGGAATTTACTTTATCGTTCTTCTTCTATTGTTATACTTAATGCTTAGGGCTTGAGTAGCTAACTTGTTCTAAGATCTTGTGTGATTAAACTAGGTACGAAAGTAGTGTTTAGTCGCTGGAATCAACACTAGTCGAGCAAGGTTTTATGGCTTGAGGCGAAAGCCCGGGCCATGACATCTTGTGAACATATCAATCCTATTCTTAATGCTAGTATTACTCTAGGGAACGCGCGAGAGCGGTTTTCTAATATAGTATTACTAAGTAGGTGTTTGCGCGAGAGCGAGATGTCTTATTAATTGTGAATTGAGTTCTAGAACGTATTTTAATATTCTCTACTAATTGATTTAATTGTTTTGTCATATCCTGGATGGTTTTCCTATGCCTAATATTTTTTATTATTATTGCTTATTTATTTTATCGCTAGGTGGTTAGAAAATCAAATCCTTATTTTATCTTAGCTTAATTTAATCTATTGATTTAAAGTGTATCTCTGGTCTCTGTGGATTCGACCCTAAAGTACTACTATGATTACCGTTTTGATCTGGTATAGTGTATGATAGGTTTTTATTTGTTTATCCGTTTAGGAGGAGATCAAATTGGCGCCGTTGCCGGGGACCAATAGATACCTTTAGAGATTTAGAATTGAATTTAGTCTAAGATTTTTATTTTCTGCATTATACTAATTATTCTATTACTATTTTTGACTTCAGGTGCATGCAATTGAGAAGCCACAAGGCTACCGACTTAGTTGCACTCTCTAACGAAGAACTTGGGCGTTTGGAACGAAGTAAAAGGAAAGCTACTAAGTCTGCTGAGATGAATCCCCAAGATGTGCAACCTGCTGCTGCCGGTAACCCACTTGCCTTTCCAGCTGCCGAAGGAGGAAACAATCCTCCACCCGTCCTGCCAGCTGCTGCCGGACCGATCGGTCCACAACTCGGACTGGTCGATCCTCGTGATGATAGACCGATCAATCTACCACTTGGACCGATCGATCCTCTTGCTGCTGCACGTCCTGCTCGTACACTTGGCGAGCAAGATACACCGGACCGATTCTATGCTAATAGGTCTGCACTTCGTCCTCCGAATCCCACTCGTCAGGACTATGAGATCAAGTACAGCTTGATCAACCTCGTCCAAAACCGTTGCTTTAACGGCTTGCCCACGGAGAACCCGATGGATCACATCGAGGCATTTGAAGCGCTGTGCAGAACCACGAAGGCTAATGGTGTGCCTTATGATTACCTGAGACTGACCTTGTTCGAGTTCTCTCTTGGAGGCAAGGCGCAACGATGGCTCAAGATGTTGGAGCCCGGTTCCATAACTACTTGGGAAGAATGTCGTGATAAGTTCCTAAACCACTTCTACACGAAGGCAAGATCAGCACGCATGAGGAACCAAATCGTTGCCTTTAATCAAAAGAGTACCGAGACATTCAATGAGGCTTGGGAACGATTTAAGGAGTACGTGAAGGACTGTCCCCATCACAGCTATACTCAAGAAAGCCTCATGACCACTTTCTATGGCGGGATTGACACTCAATATCAGATGGCTCTTGACACTGCTAGCAAGGGAGATTTCTCGACCAATACGGTGGCACAAGCGACGGCACTCATCGAGAACTTGGCAAGGAGCAATAGCGATCATGCTCCTGAGTATGATCGATCAGTGAAGGTAAAGGCTGTAGAGACGGATGCACTTAAGGACCTCACGCAGAAGGTGAACCTTCTTCTTGCGCGTGAGCAACAACCGGTGCAAGCTTGTGGAGAAGAAGATGAAGACTTGGAAGATCTTAACTACGTGGGAGGTTACCGTGGTGGTTTCAACCCCAACTATCGAAACCATCCAAATCTCTCCTATCGAAGCAACAACGTGGAGAACCCCCAAGATGTGGTGTATCCACCACGCCAACAAGGAGCTTACAACAAACCAGCTGCTCCTCAAGAGAACAAGCTGGAGGGGATGATGCAATCACTGATTGAGAGTCATAAGAAGAGTGCATCCGAGATCAATGCTAAGATCGATGGGATGTATGGCGATCTCAATGGGAAATTCACTACTTTGGCGATTAGGGTTGATTCTCTAGACAAGAGAGTTTCATCTATGGCTTCCAGCTCCAAAGGGAAAGAAGCTTGCAATGCTGTTATGGCTCATTCTGGAGTCAACGCAAGCTTCAAAGCGGATGAAATTGGAGGAGTATCGAGTTTTCAGAAGCCAGGATCGACCGGTCTCCTTCACAGATCGATCGATCCGCCTGCTGGTTTCATTTTGGTGACCCGAGAAGCCAGATCGACCGATCCCCAACCAGATCGATCGATCCGTGCCACTGCTCAGGACGTTTCTGATTCGTTTTCAAAAGAGAGTGATGCAAACTTTGTTGCTAAGGCTGATGTACTTCTCTACAAACCTCAGAGCCCTTATCAGTGGTGCCTAAGACCAAGATTGACGAGACAAGGTACATACGGTTCAAGAGCATCATTGGCGAGTTGACTAAAGAAGCTACGTTCTCCGAAGCTTTGGGAGATCTCCCATTCTTGAAAAAGATCTACAAGGATGTCATTGATGGCACTGAAGATGCTGCATAAGTTGACACTTACCTAGCAAAGAGGAAGGAGGCTAGAAATCCAATGCTTGTCAAAGTGAAGAAACTTGAAGATCCGGGCAAGTTTGTGGTGCCATGTTCGATTGATGGAGAAGACTTTACTAATTCCCTGTGTGATTCGGGCTCAAGCGTGAATGTCATGTCAATGGCAACCGTCCGTAGGCTTGATATCCAAGGGATGGAGACCTCTAAGTACTCATTAAAGTTTGCGAATGCGTCCACAACAACCCCTCAAGGCTTCATAGGAGACGTGGAAGTGCGCATTGGCAACCACATAGTGCCCACCGATTTCCATGTCGTGGAAATGAGTGGAGGATCCGAAACTCCTCTAATCTTGGGACGCGCTTTCTTGACCACGGTTGGAGCCGCGTTTGACCTCGAAGAACCCAAGATGACCTTCACTAAGATCGACAAGGATGTGGCCTATTATCCGGTGCTTGAAGCAAATCGTTTGGGATCTAACTTTGCCGATGTGTTCGTTGTGATGAAGAGGACGCCTCGCAAGCAAGTAAATCGCCAATGGCCTTATCCAAAAGTCAAGAGGAATTGTACTTGCAATCCTCCATGTTTTCCCGCCGACGAGAATCAAGAAGAGATGAGAGATGAGATTCATCCACATGATCTCAACATGTTCGAGATGCGAGTAAAGATGGTGCCGGATGATTATAGTTTTGACGAAGCTTGGTTCAAGTATCCTTGTTTGCAAAAGTGCTTTTGGAGAAGTAGAGAACCATTCTATTCCATCGAAGCACACTTCTATAGGGCACGAGAAAGAAATGCGGAGAGGAGATGCCTTCCTAAGATGGAAGATCCCGGATGCTTCGTAATCCCATGTGCTATCAATGGTACTTCGGTTTACAATTGCCTTTGCGACTCCGGAGCCGGAACAAGTGTGATCTCCACCGCCATCGCTTCTCGATGTGGAATCACCGATTGCTATCCATCCACTTCAAATCTTTACATGGCTGACGAGTCCATAGTGGTGCCAAGAGGAGAGCTCCGCAACGAGATGGTGCGCATTGGAGATGTGTACGTCCCCACGGACTTCAAAGTTGTCGATGTGCCCGGGAAGCGTCGACAAGTCATCTTCGGAAGAGCATTCTTGAACACAGTCGGAGCTGTCATCGACTCTCCAAATCAGCGAGTATGCTTCACCAACATCGATAGAAGGGTTTTCTATCACATCACACCAAGAGAGAATGCGTTTAGGCCCATTCGTATCCAAGAGGAAGAACGCAGCGTACGCATCTCAGGAGAGCTAGGTCCAATTACTCGCTCCCAAACACAAGCCTAGCAGAAGGAAAGTCAAGATATAGACTTAAAACAAGCGCTTCCGGGAGGCAACCCGATGCTTTTGTACTAACTATTATGTTTTGAGCTTTTGGTTTTTGTTTCTTTTGATTTTTAAGTTTAAGACTATTTATATTTGAGGATATTTAATCAGTGGATCAATGAATTCCTAAGTGTTTCAGGAATAGGTTCTAGACGCATTAAGATGCGAATTTTTGGCGATCAGACACTTAGGACCGATCGATCCGCTGTGGAGATCGATCGGTCTGGCCTGGAAAACGAACCGAGGGACAGAAGCCTTGGGATCGACCGATCTGCACCAGGGATCGATCGATCCCGACTCAGGTATTTAAAAAAAAATGGATTTCCGGTTTGAATCGGTTCAATCCACTTGATTCAAACCGGTTTAAACCGGTTTAGGGCCAATATATCGATGGAGATCGAGTCCTCTCTCTCCTCCATCAATCCCCAACCTCCATTGCTCTCTCTCTCTAAAAACTTCAATCCTCTCAATCTCTCTCAATTCTCCATTGTTTTTGTTGATTCTTGGTGCTAAATCACACTATTTTTCGAGCTCTAACTGATCCCCCTATACCCAGCTTGATTCGCTTAAGGTACTGAGTTCGATTTTTGCATAGGAGATTTCGGGTTTTTACACTTTAGGGTGTTAGAGTTTTGTAATCTCTTGGATTTAGGTTGAATTAGGTTGTTGGGAATGCTATAGGATTGCTAGTTTCTCTGCTTTGAAATGTATTTGATTTGATTGTGAGAAACTTGGAAATTTCGTGTGATAAGCCTTAGATTTCAACTTTAGAATTGTTAGCAATGCCATTTGATGGATTGAGAGAGACGATTAAGTTCGGGAGAGTGTTAATTGATGATTGCATGTGCTTAAAGCCATTACATGTTTCGATTTTCTGTTTTGCATTTCGCGAGTGCGATAGAAATTTCGATTTTATGTTTAATTGGATATTGTTTGCTTGCGTCACACTGCTTGATTTTTAAAGCTTCTAAAATCATTTTGATTTTTGTTAAGTTTTATGCAAATGCTGATTTGCGTTTGAGTATTTTCTGTTTTCAGGAAATGGCTCCAAGACGACGTAGCGGCAAGGAACCAGCCACCGGAGAAAGAGAGTGGACCCGGAAAAATCAGGATGATACCTTGGCATTACGAGACTGCAAGTTTGAGCCCACACGGTTTCTAGAGACCGATGTTTTGAGGGCTATGGGCATCCTAGACGAGTTCCTCGCCACATTGCAGGTCCACTACCCTACGGACCCGTTTGATGCCACCGATGCGTTCATCTCATTCTTTCTATCTAGGAGGCATTTCACTATCACACTTCTCAAGCTGTGTGAGATTTATGGGTTCCCACCTCGGGAGAAGACCCAATTTGATGGCATCACTGACCCGTCTGCATTCTGGCAGACCTTTGGGTCCGGCGAGTACATTTCTCGAGGTGCCAAGTAGGCACTTATCCGCAATCCAGTGATTCGTTTGGCGGTCCGCTTCATGAGCAGCACCATCTTTGCCCGCGCAGAGATGGGTACTTTGCAGCTGCCTGAGCTCTCCATGTGCTTCTATGGGCTCCACCGTTTCATCACCAGCCCCACCGCGGCCAACTACAACAAGATGCATTGCGTCAACTTTGCCGCACTACTAGTTCGGGAGTTCATCCAGGTGGCGAAGCAGGCACTTCGGTCCAGGAAGAAGGTGATCATGATCGGGAGCTTGGTGACTCCCATTATCACCCATTGCCGTTTCCACATCGCACCGCCCGTTCCTGAGCACAGAGCGCGATTCATTGATCACGAGCATCTCTACGCGAGTGAGATTCTCATCCGCCACTCGCTAGCCTACCGTTTTCAGGACGCGGACGGGACATACAGGTACATTCGCCTGCCCCGTGTTGATCTTACATCTCTCGCCATTCCAGGCAACATTGCCTTCCATCCGCCTGCTGGGGCGCTTTGCGAGAGACCTATCCCGCCGAAGACTAGTGGCGTTAGGAGAGCTGCACGCACCAGCCGTACTGACGAGGCTGGCACTTCTCAGCCCTCTACTTCTCAGCCTCCGCCATTTCAGCCATTCTCCGGCTATGTGCCTCCTTTTGAGCTTGACGTGAGCGCTTACACCGCCACCGATCCACCAGAGCCGACCACGGAGCATGAGCGTTGGGTCTGTGAGACTACGCAGAAGAACAACACCTTGCTGACGAAGATTGCCACTTGGCTTTGCTGTGTCGCACCACCGCCGCCTCCACGCGAGCCTATTCCTGTATACGAGGCTGATCCTGAGGTCGATGCCTTTGCTCGCATTTCTGCTGTCCGCAATGATGATGAGGAGTACTCTTCAGACCCTCCTGGCCGCTCCCTTACATGGCACTCATCCTCTAGCCATGATGATTCAGAGACTAGCATGCAAGATGACTTCCGTATCCGCACCAGGCGGAAGGCAGGCGTTCGAGACACTCCACCGTCTCATTAGATCCCTCTTCACTGGTTCTATCCTCTGTACTATATTTTTAGTTTCCTTTTAAACTTATGTATTTGGATTTGTGTTACTAACGGTAGGATCGACCGATATCCCTTCGGGATCGATCGATCCGTTCATGTTTTCTGACATTGTTTTTCTTATGAGTTGCATTTTTCTTTCTTTGATTTTTCTTACACACCGGGACGGTGTGAAGTAAGTCTGGGGGGATATTGTGACTATTGTTCTAACATTTTTATTTTTATTTGAGTCGTTTTATTGAGTCAAAATGGTTGGAACTTGGAACTTCTTTTGTGAATCGTGTGTTCGTACTAACATCTTCTGCTATCCCTTATGAATTATACTTTTGAAGAGCCGAAGATTGGAACGCCATTAGCCGAACAACTCACCAGAAGTCCCTATCTCTTGGAAATCCGATTGACCCGGCGTTAACTCCACCCTTGATAAGACGTTAATTGGACTTAATCTTCTCGACTTGGGGCATGGTATACATCGAACGCGACCTCTGATTCAAGCTCTCCAAGACGCGCATAACTTCGAAAAAGTATGGATTCCCCTCTCTTCTCCTGAAAAAGAAAAAGAAAAAGAAGAAAAAGAGAAAAAGAAAAGAAAAGGGATGTGGTAAACAAAGAAGTGGGCCGAGGGATGTGTGGTTATCCCCTTGCATACTTCGGACTCATGAAAACCAACCCCGGGCTTAAAAGAAAAGGAGATCGATAGAAAAAATAAAATGATACCCTAGAAAAGTAGGGAGAAATCGATCTCATGAAGAAAAAGGGAAGAGGAGGAAAGGAACCATAAGAAGAATGTCTTGGAAGCTAGAAGAAGGTAAGCGTCTACGCGATCTTTGATCGATACTCCCTCGTTGAGACCACACGCTTGTAAAAAATGAATGTAGGGAGTCAACAATGGAGATTTTGGAGCTTCCTTGAGATCTCGGGACACTAGTACGGAGAGTTGCTAAGCCAATGGTTAGTACATGTTGTAAGCTCAAACCTTCGAAAAAGTATGGATTCCCCTCTCTTCTCCTGAAAAAGAAAAAGAAAAAGAAGAAAAAGAGAAAAAGAAAAGAAAAGGGATGTGGTAAACAAAGAAGTGGGCCGAGGGATGTGTGGTTACCCCCTTGCATACTTCGGACTCATGAAAACCAACCCCGGGCTTAAAAGAAAAGGAGATCGATAGAAAAAATAAAATGATACCCTAGAAAAGTAGGGAGAAATCGATCTCATGAAGAAAAAGGGAAGAGGAGGAAAGGAACCATAAGAAGAATGTCTTGGAAGCTAGAAGAAGGTAAGCGTCTACGCGATCTTTGATCGATACTCCCTCGTTGAGACCACACGCTTGTAAAAAATGAATGTAGGGAGTCAACAATGGAGATTTTGGAGCTTCCTTGAGATCTCGGGACACTAGTACGGAGAGTAGCTAAGCCAATGGTTAGTACATGTTGTAAGCTCAAACCTTTGAGTGATGGATTCATGGAAGATGTACGGAGATTCTCGAGAAGTTGTAAGTTCCCGTTTTCAAACCTTTCCCTTTAAGATTTCGGATTGTTCTTGCTTGAGGACAAGCAAAGATTCAAGTCTGGGGGAATTGATGAGTCTTATTTTTATCGTTTTTAGTCTATGTTTTAGGATTGTATTTTGAGTCAACTAACCTATATTAGATAGATATTAGGACCATTTGCTTTGATTAGTGATTTACAGGTCTACAAGGAGAATATTGGAAAAGAAAGGATTTTGGATCAAATAAGAGTGCAAATGGGCTAAGCACGAAGAAGTCGACCAATCGTGAAGAAATGAAGGAGGATCGACCGATCCACACCAAGGATCGATCGATCCGGTGAAGAATTGCGACCCACGGTTGAAGAGGCGGCAGAACCAACCAACCAGGCCCATGGATCGTTCGATCCAATCAAAGGCCTTGGCCCAAGACGAAAAGACGGTGGGATCGACCGATCCACACCGAGGATCGATCGATCCCTGCTTCCCTCTTCTCCAAGTTTTTCCATTTTTCATTTTTTCCATTTTCTCTCTTGTTTTCCTTTTGCGGCCTCTCTCCCTTTACTATATAAAGAGGGGCTCGCTTCTTGTAATAGAACACAATTCATTCTCTCCTCTTTAGAGTTTGTAAGAGATTCACCTCTCAATACACTCTTAAGTTTTATTTTATAAAGATGTCTCTTTATAGTTTCATCTTTGTTCTTGTTTTTATGTTTGAGTAGTTTCTTTATTAGGCTAGGGTTTCTCTGAAGGGATGTGACCGATTATTAGGTTGTTAGATTTGGGAATTTACTTTATCGTTCTTCTTCTATTGTTATACTTAATGCTTAGGGCTTGAGTAGCTAACTTGTTCTAAGATCTTGTGTGATTAAACTAGGTACGAAAGTAGTGTTTAGTCGCTGGAATCAACACTAGTCGAGCAAGGTTTTATGGCTTGAGGCGAAAGCCCGGGCCATGACATCTTGTGAACATATCAATCCTATTCTTAATGCTAGTATTACTCTAGGGAACGCGCGAGAGCGGTTTTCTAATATAGTATTACTAAGTAGGTGTTTGCGCGAGAGCGAGATGTCTTATTAATTGTGAATTGAGTTCTAGAACGTATTTTAATATTCTCTACTAATTGATTTAATTGTTTTGTCACATCCTGAATGGTTTCCCTATGCCTAATATTCTTTTATTATTATTGCTTATTTATTTTATCGCTAGGTGGTTAGAAAATCAAATCCTTATTTTATCTTAGCTTAATTTAATATATTGATTTAAAGTGTATCTCTGGTCTCTATGGATTCGACCCTAAAGTATTACTATGATTACCGTTTTGATCCGGTATAGTGTATGATAGGTTTTTATTTGTTTATCCGTTTAGGAGGAGATCAGTTTTGTCCCACGTGATTTTCCGATCTTAGGTTTTTAATGAGGTTACTCACACAAGTGCCAAGTTTATACACAATGATTATTGTAGTATAAACTTGAAGGGGAGTGTTAGACAAGAAGATATTTGACACTAATTAACTAATAGTTAAATGTCAAATATAGTTACTTGTGAGACAAGCTTGCGTTTGAATAAGAGAAGAGAAAGCAACGGTCATATTGACCGTACGGACGCGGGATTGACCAACCTTATCCGGTCATGGTCTTATGCGCGTGTACGGTCTCTCTTATCCTCTTATGGCCATTGCAAGCTGTCATTAGGCTGGATAAGATGCGGTTTAGACAAGGCTGAATGAGGATGCAAAGTTGTCTTTGTGCATAACCCATTTTGACCTAGAGAGTGTTCTATATAAACCGCATAAGCCACCTTCATTTGTAACACAACTCTTATCAATGCGATTCTCTCTTTCTCTCCACTTCTAAACATGATTCTCTCTACATTTCCCACTTAAATCTTAAAACTTTACAAAATTGTAAAATTTCTTACAACCATTTATTATGGGATTAATTATACTTATTTCTTTGAATTTCACCTTGAATTTCTTTGGATTTAATGATACATTTTGGAAAAGTTGGAATGAGAAAATTCATAACAATATGGATAGAGATCCATGTGATATCTTTACATTGAGTGGACGTTGAAGCTTAAGCATGGGTCTTAGTCTCTTAGAAGAAAGTTAAGGTATCCAAGAAGGTCAGAACCCCTGAGGTAATCCCTTTCCGTCTTACTTTTGGTTTAAAAATTTCCGTTCCATTAGGAAATACATTCTCATATTATACAACCTTCCAATTCTCCTTTAAACATAACAAGGACGAGAATTTCCGAAATTATATTTAAAATAAATTATATACTAAATAGAATATTTTATATATATCATTCAATAATAAAAAAGGTAAAAATATATATTACACACCGTCATTATATTAACACTAATGTTACTTATTATTGGCCACAAATATTTTTAAAATCAACGTCTGAATTTCTATACAATATATCATTCACAAAAATATAAATACAAGAACATAATATAGAAGCTTCAAAAACAAATCAAATTCTCTTCTTTTTATGCTTCGTGTCGCGCTTCAATTTTTAACGATTATTACCTTCACGTTCACATCAATATATTTTATTTTTATTTTTATTTTTGATATTCACATTCCTATATATCTTATTATACAAAGTTGGGTTTTCAAAGTTAGCAATTAACGGGATCGCGACACGTGTCATATCTATCGGTTAGAGATTTTGACACTTGTCAAAATATATTTGTTTTTAATAATTTTAAATACGTAAAAAAATAATTATGAGAAAAATATTAAAATTTAAATAAATTTGAAAATAAAAAGATAATTATGAGAAAATATAAAAATTTGAAAATAAATTTTATATGACTGTTGTGTTATAATAGAGGTTTTGATCTAAATGTGATATTTTCGTATGCTTCTACACGTTTTGATAAGTTACAAATTCTTTTGTCAACATTTAGGAGGTTGATGGGAAAGATTGATTTCGCCGCATGAAGAAATAAAATTTTAAAACATAATTGATAATAAAAAAAATATATAATTAAAAATATATTAAAATAATTAATAAACAAAGAGAAAAATTAAATTAAGTAATTTATAAATATTTTACAGAATATCTAATTTTGAGTTTTACACGAGTTATAAAATTTTAGTTATAAACCTGCGTACGTGGGTCCTAATTTTTTTTTCTTACACGGATTATAAAATTTTTATTTTAAACCCGCGTATACGCGGGTCCTAATCTAGTATTATATATTATATTACTTTTGCACATTTTACATATATCAAATAACATCTTATTATATAAAGTTGGGTTTTCGAAGTTAGCAACTCAAGAGATCGCGACACATGTCATATCTATTTATTAGAGATTTTGACACGTATCAAAAAAAAATATTTTTTAATAATTTTAAATATATAAAAAGATAATTGTGAGAAAAAAATTAAAATTTTAATAAATTTAAAAATCTAAAAAGATAATGTTAAGAAAATTATAACATAAATAATTTTAAAAATATAAAAAGTTAATGGGAAAATCCCAAAAAAACCACTAAGGTGACAACCACTTTAAACCTCCAAACTCTTCGTTCTGTTTTCTTCTCCCTCCCTCTTAGTTCGTCTCTCTTCCTCTTCGATTTGTCGTTCTTCTTCTTCTTCGTTCGTCTCTCTTCTTTCTTTTCGTTTGCCTCTCTTCTTCTCTCTTCTTCCTCTTCGTTCGTCTCTCTTTTTCTTCTTCAATACTTTTTTTTTTCACAAACCGTAACCCTCAAATCGATTTGGAAATTTCTTTTTCATTATTTCAATTTTTTATTAGAATTATTTTATTATTTTGATTATTTAAATTTTTTAAAAATTAGAAAATAGGACACGTAGGTTAAACGTAGTGAATTGTTCTGTTAACGGAATTAACGGTTTTAGTGATTATTGTGGGTCCGCGAACACAAAAGCCACTCTGAAGGTTTGATTTAACAAAGTTATCAAATTGAGGGTTTTAGTTGGGAGTACAAAAGTTTGGAGGTTTAAAGTGGAAGTGGTTACCAGTTTGGTGGTTTTTTTTGAGATTTTCCCAAAAGTTAATGTTAAGAAAATTTTAAATTTAAATATTTTAAAAAGTGTAAAAAGATAATTATTTGACTAATTATAATTTTGAATTACAGAAAATTGTATAATAGATAAGCAAAATAAAAACTCAATATACCTTTTTTAGTTAAGTATATCCTACAATATATCAAGAACCAATAAAAAAGTTTAAATCTAAGAGATTATTTTCGGAGAAAGCAGTAGAGAACATCTGGAAACAACTCTGATGATCAGATGAAGAAGAAGAAAAATCAATCTGTTTGGTTACAATGCTACCATCATCAAGCTTAAACACTCCAACATCATCGTCATTGAAGTAGATAGCATTCTCCAAACATCCATGGTAATCGGAGGAACTGACCATAAAACAACTGTCCGTAGCCATAATAAGTGTCTTGTCTCCCAAGGAACTGACCTCAACCCATTCTACCAAATTCTTGTCCATCTTATAAACATTAAAACCAACGGTTCTCTTGATCTCAACATGCTTTACGTGAAATATCTTACAGAAACGATGAACAACGCATAGATCTCCACAATACTCCACGAGTCTCTTTTCTATGCAATTATTATCATCAATTTCGTAGTTGTCCATTGGAGTTGAAGGACCGTATTGATATATGCTGAGGTCAGATAAACTAATCCACCAAATTGCTCCTGTTAAGTCCAAGGCATAGATGTTTTGATGCGGACATCCAAACCACACAATACCAGGATAATGGAATAATCAAACCAGCAGCTGAACCAAACCTCATTCAAACCGGATGCACAACTCCAATCAGACCCGACAAGGACATATGCTCAGTGTTTGAAGCATATCAGCTCAACCATGGAGATTCAAGGCATGAAACCACTTGGAGATTGTTCACAGCTCAGCTACAAAACACCTCGAAGAAGAATCAGCCAAAAAGGAGCTTAGACGAAGGATTTATTCAAGTCACAAGTCGGGTTATTCCCAGCTTACTCGATTTGGACATACCCGGACTATTTGGAGATTTCCGATCAAACCAAGAAGATTTATGCTACAAACCGACTTGTTATACAATCTTGACCCATCGGAGGCACGCAGCGAATTGGAATCATACCAATACAAGTTCAGGTGTGAAAGTTATTGATTTTCTAAGCCAAAGGATCCTCCGCTTGCCTTATTTGGAACCTTTCAAGTTTGGGAGACTTCAGTCACTTGTTTGGCGTCCAGGAGAGACTCTTATACATCTAGAGGCTTCAAGATACATCATACTATGCACCAGCACCCACAAGATCAGGCGGATCTTTTTACACATGGAGTTTCCTTATTTTGACGCATTCACACTAGGAGCAATAAAGGAATTCGCACAACAACTCTTTCCTTTTGGACTTAGCTGCGTTTTGGAGACCTTCTACACCTTCCAGAGACTTCCAAGAACGCCAGGATTCATGCCCAAGCTAACCAGATACAAGGCACCCCAAGACTTGCCTTATTTGAGTCGATTCTCTCATTTAAAGACCAACGACTCTTTCTCTTAATTTCTTATGATTTGTTTACTGTTTTTAGGTTTGTTACCGTTATAATCTGAGCCTATATAAGCTCATTAGTTCGTTCTTTGTAAAACACAGCCTTCTTCTTTGAAAATTAATTAAGTATTATTCAGTCACAAAAGAGTTTCTTTTGTTGTTCATTAGAGTCTTTGGTGGATTCCTTAGTCTCTTGTGTTCGTTTCTTTAGATATTTAAGTGTGTGATTCACTTATTGTCTATTGAGTCTCGGATCAGTTTGTTTGTGAGATTCAAACAACCTTATTCGATCACCGATTGAGCGAGTCAATCACCTTTCTATCCATCACGTCCCCTTGAAACGATCCCACACGAGAGAAGCGACCGCCATCGTGTTAGATCTCCACCTTCATTATTCCACCTTCCGCGTCGTAAGCTTGGAATCTCGTGATCATCAAGTGATCTAACGTTGGAGTGATTCCAATCTTGCATCATGTTTCCTTTGTGAAGTATAATGTCCAAGAAACCTTTAACTTCTTCATTGTGTATTCTTGTCCAAAATCTACTTTTTTCCCGCTCTTGCAACACCAAATTTCATTCTCGAAGTCGATTGCGAAAAACATATTGTCTAGGAAAACAACTCTAGCCGAATTTGCAGAAAAGAGATCTACGGTTTCGTCGTAAGATTTGTGTTGAACGTTGTAAGATTGACGAATCTCTGAAACCCCGAACTTCAAAAGGTCTAGGGTTTGGTTGGAAGGAGTGATAGGATAGCCAGAGAGAGGAGACAAGAGATTATTCTTACTAGATTCAGAGACTTGTTTGCTTTTGATCAGCCATCCTTTGTTAGGACACAAAGAAGGGAGAGTTACACGGAAGAAAGTGGTGGGAGAGACAATAGTCCTTTTATCCTTAAAACTAGGAAGGTTACGTTGAAAGTGGTTCTTGACAAGCTTCTTGGTCGCAACCGTTAAACGCCAAAGTTTACAGATGCTACGGAAACGGAGGAGATCGACGTTGGAAGATAAACTGTTGGCTAACAAATAAACGAGATCTTCAGGTAAATCAGACCACTCAACTTTAGCCATCTCGATCTCTATCTTTGTGTTGTTACTGGAAGAAATATTACAGAAGAGAGCGTAAGATGTAACGAAACTGATTTAGGAGTATTTATATAGTTATATATTTTCCTTATCAGTTTAGGAAAATATTTACCCAAACGATAAGCAAAAGGAAATTATACCCAACCGACCATGGGTTTAAGGAAACTAGAAAACTGAATTAACAAAAATTAATACTTTTAATCGTAATATAACTAAAATTAATTACTAACATGTTTATGTGTAGTCCTAAACAATCTTGAGAATCGTTACTTATCATTGATACAAAACAGTCTCCTCGTAGGACAACACATTACTGGGATAGACTGTATCCTGTCATTAGCCGAACACCAAATTCATGTAAATAAGTATCACTTTTTATTTTTTAAAGCACAGTTTTGTGAATAAGGTCCTTACAAAATCGTATAAACTACGGTTACAAAAGATATTTTACTACTCCTGATTCTTATTAATCCAAAAATCCTAAAAGAATTAAAATTTGTTGAAAAAAAAGTTACATTTTTATGTATTTTTTATTAATTGATGATGAATTGTAGACTTAAAAAATACATAAAATTGATATAGAATTATGAAAAATTATTAACCACATAAATGATATAATTATAATTAATTTTTTAATGTATGAATAGAAAAAGTACAAATCTTAGTTGTTGGCCAGCCAGGAAGAGAAGTGGTGGAGAGTGGTGTTGTCGACTCGATAGCCAGACTGAGTAAATCTCTGGAGCTGAGCCCAAGTGAAGTCAGGAAACTTTCTAGAAGTTTCTTCGCCTTCCACAAGTTCAGGAGGAGGTACGATGAGCTTGTCTTCTCTAGGACAAGAGAAGAACACTAATGACCTTCTTACTTTCTCCTTGTTAACCACTGCCCTGTGGAAACAACTCTTGTAGTTTCCGTTTGACAATGCCTTCCATATCAAATCCATATTATTTCAACTAAAATTATACTATGTTTATGTATCAAATATATAATCAGTATAAAATACATAAAGCAATCATTTATATTAGTCTGATCAGCACCAAATAATCCTTGTATTATAAAACTTTGTACTTTAATTTATGCTAAAGATAAAAATGTGAAAAAGAGCATAATATTGTAATTGCAAATCAAAATCAATATATATGCATTAATCAACCAATTATACCAAAAAAAATCACATTAATTCTGGCTGGTCACAGATTTTTTAAATCTTGTATATTACTATTATTTGGATTTTTAATTTTGGTTAAAAAAATTTGGTTATTGTAAAAGTGTTGTACATAATTTTACGTTTAACAAGGTAGTGATTTATCTTTCGATTTTATCAAAACACTTGCGTTTGCATGAAAAATTTAAAGCATTATTTTTCGGAAAAGTTGTATCCAATATTTTATAATTAATGAGAAAATCTAGTGGCCTTAATTATTATTCATTAAAAAGAAACGTAGTAACGTACCATGAAGGTGTCTCCAACGTTGACGACAAGAGCACCGGGACGAGGACGCACGGTCTGCCACCTCCCTCCGGCAAAGACTTCCAAACCTCCAACATCATCTTGGAGCAGAATGGTTATAGCCGTTGGGTCATTATGAGGACCTACACCAAGGACTTTGTCCTGTTGCTTGCACGGCGGATAATAGTTGCATCGAAAGATGCCACTTCCGTATTCGAAAAATCGCCGGTAGTATGTCCGGTCTTTTAAACCCATACTTATTCCTAATAGCTCCATCAACTCCATTGTCAAACCGTTCATTGCCTCACAAAATTCTTGGAACACTTGACTACAACAAAACAAAGATACACAAATTATCAACTCAAGTGATTAATTAGTCCAAGCACAAAGTTTACTCTAAAAATCAAATATGGCCGTAGAGTTTATATTAGTAATGTACCTAACTCAACACTCAAAAGTTAGCTCAAGTGATTGTCTCACACTATATATGTTGTTCAAGGAATTAATGTCTTTCCGATGTGGGACTCTAACAGTTTACACTTTTGGCCCTAAACTCAATATCATTGTCCAAATAGTAAATGCATGCAATTGATTTACCCGATCTCTTGACGATCTTTGCCTAGCCTTGATGTTAGATATTCCTCAACTACTTGGGTTGGACCCTTCTTGAAAGCCAATGTCAAAGTCTCATTCCACGGAAGATTGGAAGAGAATCTCTGGCTATGCGCTGCAGTATAGCCAGAGATATTTCCCGGGATCCTGTAAGCCTTTAGCTTTTCATCATTGGATAGCCCAAAAAACAAACTAGATGTTGCAAGTGCCTTCTCATTTAACCCCAACTTGAAGAAGCCATGATTGACCACTAGAAAGGTACCGTGAGCCATACACGCCTCTCTTACATCCTTTGCTGCAAGCTTTGCCTGGGCCTCATTGCCATTCAAGAATCCACTCAGGTCGATGATTGGGAGGTCAAGGTCGCCATCTGATGGGCTCACGTCTTTTTCCGGCCACATGAATTCTGCCGGCACATCTGGTTGGCTTTGGAGTAAGGAGAAGTTGACTTTGGAGTGATTCATTTCTATTGATGTTCTATTCCTTTAACTTCACCAATTTCAAGGGATTTAAATAGAGATGTGTACTAAGTTAATATGGTATTTAATGACAGTTTTGTAAAGATGCATATATTTATTATTTACAGATTGTTTTTAGTTTTTTTCCTTTCTTTCATTTGTCTTATAATGGCCATGATTGTTTTCAAAATCATACATTGTGTTTGTCAGTCAAACGAAAACGCAATGTAAGGTCTAAATTTCTGTATAAATGCATTCACACTTCAAAACACAAATCAAATTTTCTTTTATATGTATGCTTTCGTGTCACGTTTCCATTTTAAAACAATTATTACTTCCATGTTCACATATACAGATATAAGTATTTCTATATATTAAATAAATAATAAATTATGTATATATTATTTTATTATATACAGATCATTCTTTTATACTTGTTAAATAAAGGTGTCAGATCATTTTTTATATACAGTGGTAAACTATTTTAACCATATAACTTTTTAATCTTTCCAAGTGAAGACTTTCCAGATAAAAGTAAGATGTTGCATGAACAAAATTCTCCATCTTACAACCTGATCAACCGGACTCGTCACATATATTTATATCATAATAAAAAATTCTCATCAACAAAGTACATTGGAAACGACATGATTTAATGATTTTTGCGGGATTGCGGTAAAATGATACTGATCCACTGGTTTTTGCTGCTTCTTTTGATTCTCTTCGAACATAGTGCGTCGTCCCTCTTTTGATTCCATCGGTTTGATTTAAATTTAAACTGTTTTAAATATACTTTTTCTATATTTTTAAATAATTTATTTCATTTTAAGCTGTCTGAATCGGGAGGGGGTGAACGTCAAGCCTACTACAAGTTTCTGGCCCGATCATGCAGCTGCTGAGATCTGTCGTTGCGAAGGTATATGAGTTTTGATAATTCTTCTTGGTTAACAAATTTATTAAAAATTGGTTCAAATGAGTCAGAGAAATTATCTACGTGCAAACTTATCCGTTTTGTTTCTTCTTTGTTCGAATGATCGTTTCACTTGAATTAGATCCCAAATATCATATTATGTTAAGATTTATATTATAAAATTTCTGCATTCAAAAAAAGCTTTATTTTATTTTATGATACTTGTATATTTGAATTCTGCATTTATTGTTTTTGTTCAGAACAAAAACATTCATATATAAATCCATCGAGATAGTCACATACTGTATATGGTAAATGCGATTGCAATATTTTATTCAATAGATATCCATTCCAATAACAGAAATTTGTAATTGAAACAAAGATAAGTAAATCCCACTTCTTAAGTTACAAAAGATTTATGTGCCTAATGTTACAAATACTTTAGGTCCATTTACCATTTGTACTCTAATTTTGGCAGTTCTTTACCATGTGTAAAGTAAATTCCATCTTCTTTAACATCCCAAAAATTCTCCTTACCATGATCAAATGCGCCACTAGCACCTTGATATGCCCTAATCCTTACAAATCTAAGTTGTGCCTGCCTTAAGTCACAATCCATTTTGTTTGTGGTAACAAACTGACCATGAAACTTATAATTGTATATTTCTCCAGGGTTTAAATCGACAATGAATAGTTGTTGGTTGTTCAACTTACAAAAAATATCGATTTGTTTTCCTGGATTAAGAGAATTCTTAAATTGTACTAAATTTTCCGCAAACAGCTTTGCATTACCCAACCCAACATACAAAGCCATGACAAACAAAAAATACAAGAGGTGCTTCATCCTTTCGATTCACCGGTGTGATTGTTTAGTAGCTAGGGGTGATATGTATATAAAAGATAAAATATTCTAACTTATACAAAGGTGTTGAGATGTAAATATATATATGAGAATAATATATGCATTATGCAAAAATGTTAAGAAATCCTAGTATGGTAATGTATTCTAAATCTGGAGAATTATATGCTGAACTAATGGTGGTCAAAGTGACTTTTCTTCATTACCTTAATCCTTTTAATTACTTTTCCACTAAAAGTATAAGGAAATTAATACAAAATATATCCCATCTTAACTTTCAACTTTTCTTCCTTCTTTTGATCTTATTTTTTTTTATTACCAAAAAAAAATGGTTACAAGTTTATGATTTGACCAAATAATATTTTTGATATCTTAGACTTATCTTTAGCTAGTCAAAGCTTCCTTTTTGGTTAAATTGTTAAATTTATTACAACCATTTAATTTATTATGGGATTAATTATTTTTTTTTTGTCAACTGCATATACTGATAAGCTTAGAGAAGCCAATTTGGCGGAATGTGGTTTACAAGAGTAACACAGTGCGGTAAGACACGAACCCAAATTATCCGCTCGTACATTCTCGCTTCGCTTGATAAAAGATAAAGAGAAAGATGAAAATTCTTCCCTATCGGCGGCGATGTCTTCTAGATAAATTGCGAATGTCGGCCATTCTGTTGGGAAAAACACCATCTTCACCAGGTCAGAGCAGTCAGTCAAAAACGCTACATGTAGATTCCCAGCACCGATCATGCATCTCATCGCCTACAACAAGGCCTCCAGCTCCGCATGTAAAGGTGACAAACTCCTTCGTTGGTTGGCCGCTCCCATTGTTGTCGCTGAATCAGAGGAAGTGCAGTACCATCCATAACCTGCGAAGTTATCCGTCTCCTTCCATGATCCATCCACATAACACCAATGTCCAATAAAAGGGGATTGCAAAAGATTTGAATTTGAGAGGGTTGTGTGATGATGCACGTGGCTATTCGGGACTACTTGTGCCTTTTGCCAAGCCTGAGATTCCGAATTAGCCAAACGAACTACCTCGGGAGGCTTCTCATCTATATTTTCGAATATTTTGGCATTTCTAGCCTTCCCGATGTACCATAATATCCAGGGATAAGAATTATTATAATCTTGTTTTGCTTGCCTCCAGAATAAGTAATCCATGTTTGTAAGCAAAGATGCCGAGGAAAATTGTGATCCTGATGGTACCTGGGATAAGGTCCAAACTTGTCGTGTAGGTGGACATTCAAGAAGAACGTGATTTATCGTTTCTTCCCCAGTTCCACACCTAGCACAGACTACATCACAGCTAATACCCCGTTTATTGAGATTAGCTGATACCGAAATACAACCAGCGAGTGTCTGCCACATAAAGTATTGAATTTTTGGAGGACATTTGATCTTCCAGACCTGAGCCTGTAGCGGGATACAGTCAGGGCCATATACCAGAGAAGAAGCCAATGTAAGGTTTAGAAGGCGAACCGTGTGATACCCTGATTTAACTGTATATTTGCCATTCTTTGTAAAATGCCAACCGATAGTGTCCGAAATCAAATTATATCCTAAAGGTAACGCTGAAATCAAAGCCACATCCGTGGGATCGAAGTTAGCTGACAATTTATTGATATCCCATGATCTTGTCCGATGATCGATTAGGTGATGAATTTGTAAAGAGGGATCCATAAGAGATTCGTTACTACGGGCTGGTCTCGGGAATTGAGCTGGTATCCAGGGATCCTTCCATACTGAAATGGATTCTCCTGAGCCAACTCTTTTGATAAGTCCTTTTTGAACAAGAGAGCGAGCCGAAACAATACTTCTCCATCCATAAGATGGGGAGTATGATTTTATTTGTTCCGATGGATTGGAATTCCTATAGTACCTTCCTTTAAAGATTTTGGCAAAGAGAGAGTATGGGGCCTCCATAAGTCGCCAAAGTTGTTTTGCCAGAAGTGCCGTATTAAAATCGTCAACATTACGAAAACCAAGACCTCCCAATTTTTTACTGGAACAAAGTTTGTCCCAAGCTTTCTAGTGCATTCCTTTAGAATCCCCACTTGTGCTCCACCAAAAATCTGCTACCGCGCTTGTAAGCTTTGAGGTAACTGATTTTGGTAGCCGGAAGCAAGACATAACATAGGTTGGGAGTGCCGCCGCAACCGATTTAATCATAACCCCCTTTGACAAAAATTTAGTCGTCCAACCATTAATCCTGCATTGAAGTCTGTCTTTGACAAACGAAAAAATTTGTGTTTTGGAACCCCCATACTTTCTGGAAGTCCCAGATAAGATCCCATACCTCCAATCTTTGAGATCCCTAAAGCTCGTTTGACCTCTGATTTGATTGTTTCATCCACTTTATGTCCAAATTGAATCGAGGATTTTTCAAAATTAATTTGTTGGCCCGATACCTCTTCATATTGTCTCAGAATCTCTAAGATGACACCACATTGCTCTTTGTTTGCCTTACAAAAAAATAAACTATCATTCGCAAATAGCAAGTGTGATATTGGTGGACTTTTATTGGCCACCCTAATTCCAGTGATTAATTTATCCTGCTCCGCTTTCCGAATGTTTGCTATTAACACTTCCGTACATAATATAAATAGATATGGGGATAAAGGGTCTCCCTGCCGTAGACCTCGCTCTGGCACAATAGCCCCCCTAGGTTGTCCATTAAGTAGGACCTTGTATTCTACCGTTGTTACACATCGTATAATCCAAGACGTCCATTTGTCACAAAAACCCAGCTTTCGCAAGAGTTTGTCAATAAAGATCCATTGCATCCAGTCATACACTTTACTCATATCCGTCTTAATCGCCAGAAATTTTGACTTGCACGATTGATTGTGTGAAGTCCGTGGAACATTTCTTGACCAATTAAAATATTATCCGAAATCAATCGTCCTTGTACAAAGGCAGATTGAGTTTCAGAGACAATCCTTGGTAACACCGTTTTGAGCCGCTGACAAAGAACCTTTGAAATTACTTTATATCCCACATTACATAAGCTAATGGGCCTTAGCTCTGTCATACGGGTTGGCTTCTCCACCTTGGGTATGAGACAAATATTGGTCATGTTCAATCGAGAATCAAAGGTGCCTTCCTCGAAAAAAGAGTTTACCAATGTTACCAAATCTTTTTTAATAGAGATCCAAACCTTCTGATAAAATAAGGCTGTCATTCCATCCGGGCCCGGAGCTTTATCTGGGTGCATCATAAAAAGCGCTGCCTTGATTTCCCGTTCTGTAGCAGGAGCCATGAGGAAATCATTTACGTCTCCTGTAATCACCGTATTTACCTCCGCCAAAGCCTCCTCAAAGCCGCGAGGCTCAGAGGTGGTAAACAGTTCATCGAAATACGATAATGCTATTTTTTGTATATCCATCTCTTCATTATGGGATTAATTATATTTATTTAAAAATTAGTAATAACACATATTGACACACAAAAAAATAGTAGTTACACCTTGAATTTTCTTTGGATTTTATGATACATTTGGAAAAGTTGGAATGAGAAAATTCATAACAATGTGAATAGAGATCCATGTGATATCTTTACATTAGCGGACAATGGGCGATGAGGTGTCTGGATTGTCGAGCAGAAGATTGAAGTTGTTTCCGTCTTTTTATTCTACCGGTTTGATTTAAATTTCAACTGTTTTAAGTTTTATGAATACTTTTCTATATTATAAAACTAGGTATAGAACCCAGCACTTCACGCCGGATTATTTGTATCTCTAAATTATATCATATAATTTGTCTTCTTGATAAAAAAAAAATATATAATTTGTCTTCGTAATTTAATTATGACATATAGTTAAATTTTGTTACAATATTGAAATTTAATTATAATAGTTCATTATTTCGTTCTATATTTGTATTATCTTTTCTTTTTATATCGGTAAAAAAATCTTTTATTACTTTGGAAATTACATTTTGTTATTCTATATTATAGTTTTCATGAAAATACCATAATTTTGTTATACTTAAGTATTTTTAAATATCCATGCAATTTAATTTACAAAACAAAATAAATATTTTTAATATAAATCTGCACTGCATCTATTAATTGTTTTCATAATACCTAAAATGGGTGTGTATAACTAAAATTTAGAAAATAATTTTGTTTCAAAAACTTATTTTTTTTGTTGTCCTTACATTTTTAGTTTTTTAAAAAAAAATTTAAAAACATTTGAATTATTGTTGTCCTTGCATTTATAGTTTTTTAAATTTTTTATAAAACTAATACAATGGCAAAGTTGTAAATAAATTTATTTTGTAAGGGTAAATTGATAAGTTGTGCACTGAGCTATCAGCTATGTAATGATGAGACGTGGCAAAAATGTTTCTTTTTTCATATATAGGAGATATCTAATTTCATTTTAAGAATCGGGATAAATGGAGAAACGAATCTGAAGAAGAAGGAATATAAGATTATTGAGAAAAACAATCTTTTTTTTTTTGTTAACAAAACAATCTTTATCTAGTCATTATGAAAGTGCTCAATTAAAAAAAAATCTATTAATTATGAAAATTAATTTTTTATATATACGTAAATAAATAAAAGGTACCTAATCCAATTTTGAAGAAATCGGAGACGAACAGCGTGGAGGGGGAGAGCGTCAAGCCTAGTAGGCTAGTACAAGTTTCTCGCCCGATCATGCAGCTGCTGAGATGTGTCAGTTGCGAAAGTATCTGAGTTTTGATTTATTTTATATTTATTTTATTTTGTCAACAACTTATAAAAGATTTATAAAAGATTGGTTCAAAGAAGCGAATCCGGAAAAATATTATTTACATATGTTACATATAGTGCGGTTGTATACGAACACTATGTGCAAGCTTATCCATTTTCGTTCTTCTTTGTTCGACCGATTGTTTCACTTGAATTAGATCCCAAATAATAATAAAAAAAAAATTGCAGAATTATCGCTCACTTGGGAAGCACCAATCTCGTGTGTTCTCTTCCTTATGTAGAAACAATGGTATTTCGTTTGTCTGATCTAGAATCTTTGCTAGAGGAGATTTGATTAATTTTAGATTCTGAATCTTCTTCTTGTCTGATTTTGTAGATGGTAATTCGACAAAGAAGAGAGGTATCCCATATGGGCCTTACGTTAGGAGGGTCATTGGTTGCGTATGGCTGGTATTTGCATGCTCGTCGAATGCTAGTCAGAAGTATTCAAGTTATTGAGGAAAAGAATGAGTCAGAATTGTTCAAGTTAGACTTCATCAACCGTGAACAATTTGAGAAATTAGAGCAGCTGGACAAGGAGCAAGAAGAGATGAACAAGCGGCTAGAAAAGCTGGACAAGGGGCAAGAAGAGGTCATCAAGCAACTGATCAAAAAAGGGGGTTTCTAGAGATTGATCTTATTGTATTTGTGTGTGGTGTCTTATCTAACGTAGTATTATGTATGAAGCCTCACTGTAAAAGAACCATGTTTATTTGTACTTTTCTGTTCCTCATTTTTTCTCCAGGAAAAGTTATATTTGCAAATTTTATTGAGGCTTGGCAATTCTAAAGCTTCCAAGTGTAGTGCTTCTCATGAGTAGTTAGTGGGTTTCGTACCATTTAACGCTTATGTTCTTGGCTTATGAGCTCACGGATGACTCAAATGAGTTTCTGATGAGCCGAGTTAGAAATCTAAATACGTTTGATATGATCGTGTGATCATGTAAGTTTTAATCTAAATGTGATTTTTTGGTGTAATTCTACAGATTTTGATAAGATACGGATTGTTTAATCAATGTTAAAAGAGTTTGATGTATGATGATTGATTTTACGGGATAAATATATATTTTAACATTAAATATTAAATATGCTTTTCAATTATACAACACCGTAAATAATTCAAATGAATAAAATTTTAATATTAAAAACTTTTTGAATATTTATGTTGGTCAACGCCGGTCAAAACTAGTCGACGCCGGATTCCGGTGAAAAGTGTATCGGAATAAGATGTTTGTGATGTTGACTACATGTCAATCATATACTCAGTATAGAACATATCGAAACAACTCTGTTGATCAGATGAAGAAGAAGAAAAATCAATCTGTTCGGTAACAATGCTACCATCATCAAGCTTAAACACTCTATCATCTATCTCGTCATTGAAGTAGATAGCATTCTCCAAACATCCATAGTACTCAAAGGCTAAGACCATAAAACAACTGTCCGAAGCCATAATAAGTGTCTTGTCTCCCAAGGAACTGACCTCAACCCATTCTTTCAAATTCTTGTCCATCTTATAAACCTTAAAACCAACGGTTCTCTTGATCTCAACTCTCTTTACATGAAATTTCTTAGAGAATTGATGAACAACGTATAGATCGATCCACAATACTCCACGAGTCTCTTTTCTTTCCAAGTATTATCATTTTCGTAGTTCTCCATTGGAGTTTGAGGACCGTATTGATATATGCCGAAATCAGATAAACTAATCCACCAAATTGCTCCCGTTAAATCTAAGGCATAGATTTTTCCTCTGTGAAGTATAATGTCCAAGAAGCCTTTAACTTCTTCATTGTGTATTTGTTAATTAAGATCAAGATATCTATTGAGCTGAAATGAATCGAATTACAAGAATGTAAATCTCGGATGTCAAATGCGAATCAAAGAAATGAATTACAGAAGATCGACATCCGATCTCTTCCAGCACATCACTGGGACAAGGATTCACAATCCACAATTCACAAATGACATGAGAGACGAAATGAGCTAAGCTCGAGTTCTTTATTCAACTTCAAACGGCAAACCCTCTCTTCCGCTTAGAGTCTTTCCTTTGAATTAAGCCGCTGCCACGTCATCAACGTCTCTAACGACCAAATTCTTATTCTTCTTCCTATAAAAGGCCTGATGAGTTGTATCAATACTTCCCTCCCCGAAAATGAGCTTGTCCTCAAGCTTGAAAGATGGATAGAGCTGAACAAAGTCTTTGGAAAACATCCAAAAGTTATCAGATGCATCATAATCCTGCTACTTAACCAAGAGTTCTCTACAGCCCACCTCATCAAACCTGATATCTAGAACAGCCTCAGGTATCCACACGGCCTCTTCCAACAACTCAGGTGACACAGAAGATTGCACATGGTGATGATCGCCCAGTACAGCTATGAGTTGAAATACATGAAACACATCAGGGAGCTTCGAACCTGGTGGTAATTTCAGACGGTAAGCCACGGCACCAATGCGCTCAACCACCTGAAAAGGCCCAAAAAACGTGGCAGCTAGCTTCTGATTATTGCAGTAAACCACAGAGGGTTGGCGAGAAGGCTGCAAATTGAGATAAACCCAATCACCAACAGCAAACTCCACCATTTGAAACTTCTTATCATCATTTTGTTTCATAATGTCGTGAGCTCTTTGTAAGTTGTGATGAATCTGTAATAACACCAAGTCTCTTTCCCTCAATTGTACTTCCAAATCCCAATTCTCAGTAGAACCAGGTTCAAACTTGAGCAACCGAGGGAATACGCTGTCATAGACCACCTTGAATGGAGAGGTTTTGATAGCAGAATGATGAGAAGAAGCAAAGTGGTCCAATATAGCTGAAATTTCTCTTGGAACTGGCGTCGCTGTAGTTAATAACTGAGCCATAGTAATTAGCTTTTGCTCTTGTGACAGGCTTAATGGCTGAGCTTGTTCCTCAAAAGGCTGTATTAAGAGTGGAGGTGCATGTAATGAAGTATCACCCACAAACTTAACCTGTTTACCATTGTAGATAAAAGACCACTCTTGTTTCTTCCAATCCACCACACAAGTGCCTAAAGTTTCCAACCATTGCATACCAAGAATAATGTCTACACCTCCCACGTCCAAAGAGATGAAGTCTGATTGAAATTGAACATCAGACAAAGTAAATTGCACATTTCTGCAGATTCCATTACTCTGAACTGAAGTACCAATACCCCACAACACCTCCATATCAGTATCCAGGGAAACCTTTAGAGGAAAACTTCCTAGTATTATTAGAACTGATTGTAATTCCCACATTTGCTGAAATACGGGCATTCAAATATAGCATGATTTATAGTTTCCTCCGCCATCTCGCATCGTTGTCAAATGGTGTCACATCGTATCCCACGTTTAAAAAATCATGATGTAACCGGTAGAGAATCTGAAGCCATTTGCCAAATAAAATGTTTGATTTTTTGTGGAACTTTAATTTTTCACGCTTGGGCTTTTAGAGCGTTATAGCTTGGACCCCACTCGACCGTTTTTGCCATGGTCTGTTCAAGCCAATAACCTGAGTTGACTTTATATATCTACAAATTTTGTATGATGCCAAATAACCTTTTTAGGTTTGTAGGATTGAATAATGTTCATTCCTCTAATAATATGTGTATCTTCTGGATTCATAAATTCTTGTAAAATATGTAAGTCCCAATCTTTTGTAATCAGATTAATTAAATGATTCACCATCAAATTTGGGTGAAGAATTTTCTCTCTTCCATTTGCAGGACGTGGGTTTACATCTAGTATCCACGGGTCTTGCCAAACCTATAAATTAAAACCAAATCCTAACCCCAATCTTGCTCCCTTTTCAACCATATTCTTTGTCGAAAAAATACTTCTCTATCGGAGAGTTTTTTTTTTTTTTTTTTTTTTTGTAAAAGATGAGTCTTCCTGTAATACCTTCCTTTCATCACTTGATAAGCTACTAAAACTCCGAGTAGTTTATTAGTCGCCAATATTGTTTTGCCAACAAAGTATCATTAAAATATTCTAAAGAGTGAATGTCCTTCCCGCCGTCTTGTTTAGCTTTACACATTTTCTCTCATGCAATCCAATGGAGACTACAATCCTTCCCATTAAAACTCCACCAATAATTTGAAACCACACTTGTTAATTTTGAGGTTAACTCCTTAGGAAGTTTAAAGTAGGACATAACATATATCAGCAGAGCCAATGCAACTGATTTAATCAATGTGTCTTTCCCTCCTATTGACAAAAAATTTGTTGACCAACCACTAGCGTAGAACCCCCTGAGATATAATATTTCCTCTAGGTTGCCCATTGATTAACACTTGATACGAAACTGAACTAACACTCCACATGATCCACGAGATCCATGCAGAATTAAAGACTAAGTGGTCCAAAACTTTTTCTCAAAACACTCATTCTATCCTATCATATGTTTTGCTCATGTCAGTCTAGATTGTTAAGAAATCTTTTTGGCAGGCTTTATTCGTACGTAATCCTGAGCTATTGATGTGTGTCAAACTTTCACCCGATTTTACATAGGCTTTTAACCTTTTATAAGACACAACGTTTAAGCTGCAAGTGCACAACGAATCGTGTGTAGTAGTACTTAAGGATCAATCCCACAGAAACTAATCATAAATTTTACGTAAATATTTTTTTTTAGCTTCGTTATAACAAAATCGAGTCGTTGTACGTGACAAGTTTGCAAGAAAGAGATAAGGCTAAGACAAGAATAGAGAGGGGGTTTGTGGTGAACTTAGACACGATGAATAAGAATGTAATGAATCAATAGACTAAAAGTCGGGAAGCATGAAAATTCTCTAGGAGACATGGATCGAATCATTCTAGGGTTTTAGACACATCATTCACGTTTTAAAGGTTCTCAAACTATGAAACACTAAAGTATAACCGCTTCACTTCTGATGTCGCGGCCACTTGACTAACAACCTAATTACACAGCAAATCGCAGGCTTTCGTGAGGTTAGACAAGCATTAAAGAACATGTTTGATTGGTTCATAAGGTTCTACAACACAATAATTCGCAAGGGATGCAAAATAATACTCATCTAGGCTAAATCAGGTAGTTTACACATCAATCGGTAGGTAAACTCACCTAGAATCAATCATTGATGGTTAGTCTAATGATATGCATTAAGACAAGCCAAGAACGAAGAACGAATGAAACAAACCCTAATCCCTATAGTTAACGATCCATAACCCCTTTACGAGAAACCCTAATCCCAAACAAGAGATCTACTCGCACATATCAAATGAAATCGCAAGAGAAGTCATATGAGAATGCATGATAATCGATTAAGAGTAAGAAATAGGGTTCAGATAAACTTCTCTCAAAGTTACAGAAGAAACCGTCTCCCTAAAAGTGATGAGAACAAAAGAGAAAGAAAGAATAAGGAAGAACAAGCGAAGATCTTCAAAGCTCTTGATAAATTCGGTGTGGAGGCTTTACAGAGGCTCAAGGAGACGTCTAGGAAGTTCCAAACCTAATGAGAGGCGAGCTGCTTGTATTTATAGCGTTTGGAGGCAAGTAACTTCGAGGAGCTTTGGGCCGCACACACGGGTCTCTAGGGCACAAAATTTGCAGAATTATCGCTCACTTGGAAAGCACCAATCTCGTGTATTCTCTTCCTTGCGTAGAAACAATGGTATTCGTTTGTCTGATCTAGAGTCTTTGCTAGAGGATATTTGATTAATTCTGATCGTGAATCTTCTTCTTGTCTGATTTTGTAGATGGTAATTCGCCAAAGGAGAAAGGTATCGCATATGGTCCTTACGCAGCGTTAGAAGGGTCACTGGTTGCGTATGGCTTGTTTTGCATGCTGATCGAGTTGCCAGAGACATAAGTATTCAAGTTATTCAGGAGAAGAATGAGTCAAAATTGTTCAAGTTAAACGCTTTGTTGGATAAGTTAGACCGTGAACGGTTTGAGAAATTAGAGCAGTTGACCAAGCAGCAAGAAGAGGTTATATATCAATCAGCTAGAAAAGCTGGACAAGGGGCAAGAAGAGGTGATCAAGCAACTGATAAAAAAACCCGGGTTCTAGAGGTTGATCTTATTGTATTGTGTGGTGTTTTTTCTAACCTAGTATTATGTATCAAGCCTTACTGCAAAAGACACATGTTGATTTAGCAATACAATATCAGACCCATGTTAATGTTGTAAGTCTTTAGCTTCTCATTCTTAGATAGCCAAAAGAACAAACTGGATGTTTCAAGGGCCTTCTCACCCATGCCGGACTTGAAGTCATGATTGACCACTAGAAAGGTATCGTGAGCCATGCACGCTTCTCTCACAGCTTTAACTGCAAGATACGTCCTCAGATGATACAAGCTTTCAATTCTATTTTAGGAACAGAACGAGAAAGAAAAATTTTGAAATAATATTTAAAATAAATTATATACTAAATATAATATTTTATATATATCATGTAATAATAAAAAATTAAAATATATATTACACTGTCTTAATATTAAACGGTCTATTTCCCCCTCGGAAGTTTCATATAACAACAGAACCACACAGATTTTCAACCTCGATCTGTTTTCACACCAAATCAAAGTTTCGAACCTATTTCCCCCTCATTCGAAAGATCGAAACTCATTTCCACATAAAGTCACATAATCATGGTTTAAACTCGGTTTACTGTTACCCAGACAACCATTAACCATCTTACAACAAAACTAAACCATATTAAGATGTTATATGAAACAGATCGAGGTTGAAAGTCTGTGTGGTTCTGTTGTTATATGAAACTTCTGAGGGGGAAATAGACCGTTTTCCTTTATATATCTATGTTATCTTGGCCATGAATATTTTTAAATTCAATATCTGAATTTCTATAAATACAACAACATATAGAAGATTTAAAAACAAATCATTTTTTTTCTTTCGTCTCATGCACGTTTCAGTTATTTAACGATTATTATCTTCATGTTCACATCTTTATATTATATTTTTATTTTCTTTTTTGGTTAGGATTCACATATATATTACTTTTGCACAGAAAATAAAATATATAGAAATTATATACTAGATATGCAAAACGAAAAGTCAAAATACGATTACTACTAGTTAAGTATATCTAAGAGATTACTTTCAGAGAAAAGGAGTAGAGAACATCTGGAAACAACTCTGATCATGATCAGATGAAGAAGAAAAAAAATCAATCTCTTTGGTAACGATGCTACCATCATCAAGCTTAAACACTCTTATAACATCGATCCCGTCATTGAAGTAGATAGCATTCTCCAAACATCCATGGTAATCGGAGGCTAAGACCATAAAACAACTGTCCTTAGCCATAATGAGTGCCTTGTCTCCCAAGGAACTGACCTCAACCCATTCTACCAAATTCTTGTCCATCTTATAAACCTTAAAACCAACGGTTCTCTTGATCTCAACATGCTTTACGTGAAATTTCTTAGAGAATTGATGAACAACGCATAGATCTCCACAATACTCCACGAGTCTCTTGTCTTTGCAATTATTATTATCAATTTCGTAGTTGTCCATTGGAGTTGGAGGACCGTATTGATATATGCCGAAATCAGATAAACTAATCCACCAAATTGCTCCTGTTAAATCTAAGGCATAGATTTTTCCTCTGTGAAGTATAATGTCCAAGAAACCTTTAACTTCTTCATTGTGTATTCTTGTCCAAAATCTACTTTGTCCCCCGCTCTTGCAACACCAAATTTCATTCTCGAAGTCGATTGCGAAGAGCATATTGTCTAGGAAAACAACTCTAGCCGAATTTGCGAAAAATCCATCATCTGTTTTTTTTACGATCAAGTATTGAACGTTGTAAGATTGACGAATCTCTGAAACCCCAAACATCAAAAGGTCTAGGGTTTCGTTGGAAGGTTTGATAGGCTGGCCAGAGAGAGGAGACAAGAGACTATTCTTACTAGATTCAAAGACTTGTCTGCTTTTGATCAGCCATCCTTTGTTAGGACACAAAGAAGGCAGAGTTACACGGTAGAAAGTGGTGGGAGAGACAACAGCCTTTTTTCTTTTGAAAGTAGGAAGGTTTCGTTGAAAGTGGTTCTTGAAACGCTTCTTGGTCGCAACCATTGAACGCCAAGGTTTACAGATGCTACGGAAACGGAGGAGATCGACGTTGGAAGATAAACTATTGGTTATCAAATAGACGAGATCTTCAGGTAAATCAGACCACTCAACTTTAGCCATCTCGATCTCTATCTTTGTGTTGTTACTGGAAGAAATTTTACAGAAGAGAGCGTAAGATGTAACGAAACTGATTTAGGAGTATTTATATAGTTATATATTTTCCTTATCAGTTTAGGAAAATATTTACCCAAACGATAAGCAAAAGGAAATTATACCCAACCGACCATGGGTTTAAGGAAACTAGAAAACTGAATTAACAAAAATTAATACTTTTAATCGTACATTATATTATGTAAATATAACTAAAATTAATTATTAACATGTTTATGTGTATAGTCCTAAACAATGTCGAGAATAGTTTCTACCCAAAAAAAAAAAAAAAAAAACAATCTTGAGAATATTTACTTATCATTGATACAATTGAAAGCTTATGCTCTAGGTTCCTATGGAATGGAGACATAACCAAAAGGGCGGTTGCAAAGGTTGCATGGCATAATCTGTGTTTACCAAAAGAAGAGGGTGGTTTAGGTTTCAGATCATTAACCTTGTGGAACAAAACTCTCTGTCTCAAGTTGATTTGGAGATTTCTTGCTGAAAGTGACTCTTTGTTGGCTCAATGGCTTAAAAAGAACAGATTAAAGGAAGGAGATGCAGATTAGGGAATGGAGAGAAGCTGAGTTTTTGGTGTGATTGGTGGACTGATCTAGGCCAGCTATAGATCACCGCAAGCAGAAATGCTTCATATCCACCTAACTACGGTAACGAGCCCAGCCTTGTCAAATGTTGCAGATTCTTATGTGTGGAATGTTGACAATGAAGAATTCCATACTTTCAACACAAAGAGGACTTGGGAAAGTCTTAGAAACAGAGGAGACAAGTTAGTATGGGCTGCTCAGGTGTGGTTTAAAGGCGCTATTCCGAGACATGCGTTCATCATGTGGCTTACTCACCTGGATCGGCTGCCTACAAGAGCACGTTTACACTCATGGGGTCTAAATGTTGATACAGCTTGTTGTTTGTGTGGTTTATACTACGAAACACGTGACCAGATCTTCCTACACTGTGAAGTCGCAGAGGAACTGTGGATAAGAGTTACAAAGAGGCTGGGGTATGTTCGTTTCACTTTCCATACATGGGAGGTTTTTGTAGCATGGCTAGACATAAAGGACTCCATATCACCAATCACGCTTCGGAGACTGGTTGCTCAGGCCACGATCTACACAATCTGGAGGGAAAGAAACAACAGGTACCACAATGGAAGCACCACAGAGACAAATGCCTTATTTAAGGCACTAGACAGGCTGAATCCGTGACGCAATTCTTGCCAAGAAGAAACGTAAGCGGTTCAGAAACCTTATGCACGAGTGGCTTAAGTATGACTAGATCATTCTACTCATATTCCCCTTAGATTCTTCCTTGTTTTTATCTTTTTTTTGGCAAGGAACAATCTGCTGTATAACGCTATTGTAAACACTTACAATATTTTCATTTATATGAAATTCACATAACTATCAAAAAAAAAAAAAAAACAGTCTCCTCGTAGGACAACATATATTACTGGGAACGGAACATGTAAAGTTTTTGGTATACACTGTCATATAAATAAGTTTGGTATACTCGAAACGTTAGCCGAACACCAAATTCATATAAATAAGTTTCACTTTTTTTTTTAAAGCACAGTTTTATGAATAAGGTCCTTACAAAATATATTTTACTATCCTGATTCACATAAATGATATATTTATAATTCATTTTTAATATGTTTTTTAATATGTATGAATAGAAAAAGTACAAATCTTAGTTGTTGGCCAGCCAGGAAGAGAAGTGGTGGAGAGTGGTGTTGTCGACTCGATAGCCAGACTGAGTAAATCTCTGGAGCTGAGCCCAAATGAAGTCAGGAAACTTTCTAGAAGTTTCTTCGCCTTCCACAAGTTCAGGAGGAGGTACGATGAGCTTGTCTTCTCTAGGACAAGAGAAGAACACTAATGACCTTCTTACTTTCTCCTTGTTAACCACTGCCCTGTGGAAACAACTCTTGTAGTTTCCGTTTGACAATGCCTTCCACATCAAATCCACATTATTTCAACTAAAATTATACTATGTTTATGTATCAAATATATAATCAGTATAAAATACATAAAGTTAGTCCTTGTATTATAAAAATTTGTACTTAAATTTATGTTAAAGATAAAAAAGAGAGAAAAAGATCATATAATTGTAATTGCAAATCAAAATCAATATAAATACATCAATCAATAATTTATATTACCAAAAAGTATCATAGTAATCCTTGCCGGTCATAGATTTTTCAATTCTTTTTTTTTTGTCAACACCGATTTTTCAATTCTTGTATATTATAAAAGTGTACTTAATTCTATGTTAAAATTTTCCCCAAAAAAAAAAATTTATGTTAAACAATCCATAAAGTATTGATTTATCCTTCCACCAATAAATGTTAATATCCCCATTTTGTCAAAGCACTTGCGTTTGCATAAAAAAGTTAAAGCATTATTTTTCGGAAAATTTGTATAGATTTTGTAATTGTTGAGAAAATCTGGTAGCCTTAATTATTCATTAAAAGGAAACGTACCATGAAGGTGTCTCCAACGTTGACGACAAGAGCACCGGGACGAGGACGCACAGTCTGCCACTTCCCTCCGGCAAAGACTTCCAAACCTCCAACATCATCTTGGAGCAGAATGGTTATAGCCGTTGGGTCATTATGAAGACCTACACCAAGGACTTTGTCCTGTTGCTTGCACGGCGGATAATAGTTGCATCGAAAGATGCCACTTCCGTCTTCAAAAAATCGCCGGTAATATGTCCGGTCTTTTAAACCCATACTTATTCCTAATAGCTCCATCAACTCCATTGTCAAACCGTTCATTGCCTCACAAAATTCTTGGAACACTTGACTACAACAAAACAAAGATACACAATTATCAACTCAAGTGATTAATTAGTCCAAGCGCAAAGTTTACTCTAAAAATCAAATATGGCCGTAGAGTTTATATTAGTAATGTGCCTAACTCAACACTCAAAAGTTAGTTCAAGTGAGGAGGATTGTCTCACACTATATATGTTGTTCAAGGAATTAATGTCTTTCCGATGTGGGATTCTAACAGTTTACACTTTTGGCCCTAAACTCAATATCATTGTCCAAATAGTAAATGCATGCAATTGATTTACCCGATCTCTTGACGATCTTTGCCTAGCCTTGATGTTAGATATTCCTCAACTACTTGGGTTGGACCCTTCTTGAAAGCCAATGTCAAAGTCTCATTCCACGGAAGATTGGAAGAGAATCTCTGGCTATGCGCTGCAGTATAGCCAGAGATATTTCCCGGGATCCTGTAAGCCTTTAGCTTTTCATCATTGGATAGCCCAAAAAACAAACTAGATGTTGCAAGTGCCTTCTCATTTAACCCCAACTTGAAGAAGCCATGATTGACCACTAGAAAGGTACCGTGAGCCATACACGCTTCTCTTACATCCTTTGCTGCAAGCTTTGTCTGGGCCTCATTGCCATTCAAGAATCCACTCAGGTCGATGATTGGGAGGTCAAGGTCGCCATCTGATGGGCTCACGTCTTTTTCCGGCCATATGAATTCTGCCGGCACATTTGGTTGGCTTTGGAGTAAGGAGAAGTTGACTTTTGAGTGATTCATTTCTCTTGATGTTCTGATCCTTCAAGTTTACCAATTCAAGGGATTTAAATAGAGATGTGTACTAAGTTAATATGGTATTTAATGACAGTTTTATAAAGATGCATATATTTATTTTTTACAGATTGTTTTTAGTTTTTTTCCTTTCTTTCATTTGTCTTATAATGGCCATGATTGTTTTCAAAATCATACATTGTGTTTGTCAGTCAAACTAAATTACGCAATGTAAGGTCTAAATTTCTGTATAAATGCATTCGTGTCACGTTTCGATTTCAAAACAATTATTACTTCCATGTTCACATATACAGATATAAGTATTTCTATATATTAAATAAATAATAAATTATGTATATATTATTTTATTATATACAGATCATTCTTTTATACTTATCTTGTTAAATAAAGGTGTCAGATCATTTTCTATATACAGATCATATATGGTAAACTATTTAACCATATATAGTGTTTATATGTGTCACATTAGGCGACTTTCATACTTATCCCTTTTTAAATAAACACTATATATGGTTAAAATAGTTTACCATACAATCTTGATAGATTCCCGGTCAGAAGCAGGCTCCTTCAATGGGGTATGAATGTCTCTCCCCTCTGTTTACTTTGTAACCAGTCTCTTGAAACTCGTGATCACTTGCTGCTGCACTGTTCTTTCTCTGAGAGAGTATGGTCAATGGTTCTTCACCGGTTCGGTCTCCAAGTTGGTCTCTTTGCTGATTGGAACTCCTTGATTTCATGGCTGCTGTCCAAATCACCAAGGTTCTCCAGTACTACTTTGAAACGCATTGCTGCTCAAGCAACCATCTATCTTCTCTGGCGTGAAATTAAGAAATAATCGCCTCCACAACTCTTTTTCCACTACTCCTGTGTCTACCTTCAAGACAATCGATAGAAGTGTTCAGGATACTCTCCTTGCTCGCCGCTATCGGAAAGGCTGTAGTCGTCTTCTTACTCAATGGTTTACTCACTCTTAGATTTCCATCTAAGTTGTAACTAGTTTCTATATGGCTTTTTATTTTTTTTTTGGCCTATTGAAGCACTCTGCCCCTAAAGCTCCTGTAAACAAGTTTTCCTTTCGATAATAATATTTAACTTTTATCAAAAAAAAAAAGTTTACCATATATAAAAAGAATAATTTACCATATGTATTGCTATATATAGTTAAATTAAGGTAAAAATCCTTTTAATAACACGTAAAAATAAATAAAAATCACAATGTTTCTTTTTAATATTTATAAGATAGAAGATCTAACGACTTTTATAATTTGTAAAATAATATTCACACATATTGGGTTTAATTCATTAAAGCATTAGAATCAAATCCAATATGTGAGAATTTTATTTTACAAATTATAAAAATCGTTAGATCTTCTATCTTATAAATATTAAAATGAAACATTGTGATTTTTTATTTATTTTTATGTGTTATTAAAAGAATTTTTCGTAGTAATTTTAGATACAAAAATTAACAACATAATATACAAAATACTTTAAACTAGAGAGTATGTAAAATTTTCTATTTACCATTATTTTACCTAATTGATTTTTATTGTGTTTTTAGTTTAGTTTAGAAATTATCGAAACTAACTAATTATAAAAATCAATGCATTGAATATACATACAAAATATTTTTATATTGAATATTGTATATATATTTTTTTAATTATACAATATCATAAATGATTCAATAACATAATTTTTAGAATATTAAAAAATAAAAATTATTTTTTTTTTTGAAAATTTATGTTGGTCAACGCCGGTCAAACTGGTCAACGCCGGATTCCGGCGAAAGGTGTACCGGAAAAAAAATGTTCGTGATGTTGACTACATGTCGTCATATACTTGGTATATGTGGGCATGTGATACATATACTTTGTATAGTTAGGTATATATTTTTAAACTTCGGATGTGTGGTCATGTATTGTGCTATACTTCGTGTAGCTCACTATATTTTTCCGTTAAATTAATTTCACTGTACAACAACAAACTTCAACTTTCTTTTTCCACATTTGATCATTTTAATTTAAAATGAAAGTAATATATTCCATTTCTTAAATAGACTAAAATTTGAAAGCTTTTATAGTTTGTACAGTTTTTACTTTTGTGTCACACAAGTCATAACCAGAACTAGAGTTTTATAGTGTAGTGGGTTTGGAGGAAACGTTCATCATCCAAATTGGGTTGAGGACCAGAACTAAGGCAATGAAATGTCTTAGGATAGTTCAGTAAGACTTTTTAACTGTATTGAGTCAATGCTATATGGAGCCAAGGTGGTGACGGACAAGCTGATGCTGACAGCGATGGTTATGAAGGATCTTCTATGGATATGGAATTTGGTATCTGAAAGTGAAAGTGCAGATATTGTTGGAACATGATTCAGTCTTTTGGAACAAAATATGAGATTGAGACTTAAGCCTTTTTTGACGTAACGTAAAAGCAAAAAGGCCATGTGGGTCGTGATCCATTGTTCAAGGTAAGCCCAATTATTTGTAGAGATTTGAAGCGTGGTTTGAATCGTCTAGAGTTTTTGGCATTTGATCATATATACCAAGAGACGGTGACATGAAGACTTGCGCGTCTAGGGTATTGGTGATTTTGTTGAACAACTACACTTATCGGAAAAAAAAAATGAGTGGTAGTTTTCTTTCATTGTAATTCTATAAAAGAATGGTGGATGTATTGGGAGTGGGCTTAGTTCTAGATTTGGGCTAAGTTGGGCTTAGTAATTGTCACAGGTTTGGGCTGTTAATTTGGTTAGTTAAATAAGAAAATATTGAGAGAAATTAGCAATTAGAGAGAGAATAGTGAGCTATTTCACAACTCTTCTTCTTGCTTTGCTTCATTTTTTTCCGAGAGTGATGTAGCTCTGATGTTGTAACAAGAAGTTTCGGTGTTTAATTCCGGCGAGATAGTGGATTCGTTGGGGATTGTTGGATCCGACAAGACGTACTCTATGTCGCATATTGTGGCTTAGTGGAACCCGTAAATTGCTTGTCGTTTATCGTGCTTCTTTATGCAATTATGCTTTCATGTTCGACTCCAATCCATGAGAACATGAGTGAGATCGAGTGTATTCGAAGATCATCCAGCATTAGAATGCAACATGATGCCATATAGCAATTGTAGATTGCGGCCTTTTCTAGTAAATGATTTTTGGACTAGGTATCGGGGATATAGGTTGTTAACTGAACCCGTTAACAAATCTCTGTGTCTTATTTACTTATGTACATGCCAATACGTTACACTCTTTCATCGTACAAACTAATATAGATCTAGCACATATATATAGTAATTTCAGTATCCCCTACCTTAACTTATTGTTTGTTTTTTTATCCTTTTGACGTGATTTTGGTATCAGTAAGCAACACGAGCCTCTCATGATTATCCAACGTTGCAAGAATATGTGTTGTAAGAAAAAACTAATCTCTACATTAATCATGATAGTACAATGTTGTAAGAATTCTCCGTAGAAACATGATTTAGTATTGAACACTTACACAAAGTTAATGTAATTCTAAGACAAAGATAACATTAAAACATCCAATTCTAATCTTAACCCTTTTTTTTGCAAGAGTTTATTTTTCCTTGGGATCTCAGAAATTCGTCACGAAAGGTTTGTAAGTCTTGAGATCAGTGACAATGCCAACTACGGATCCCGCGGCCGCGGCTACAGATACAACAAGACAGGCCAAACTCAAGACTTGAAGACAAACCCATTTTGTGCTCCATCTCGGAACATTCTTTTGCACAATGTACATTTCCACCGGGAAATAAACCGTTAAAGGCCAAAACCCGATGGCCCCCAAGAGACCGAGCACATCATTGAAGAAAGGCATTAGCATTGAGATCAATGTTGTTGTCATTACGAAGACCGTCCTCCACACAAGCCTGAAGAGATTCAAGTTGAATGGCTTCCCCGGAAATAGTTGGATCTTGATCTCGTTTGTGATGAACTTACTCTCTGGATACCTCCTAGAGGCTTCCTTCTCAACAAAGGCAAAGAGAGGTTGGCAATATACTTGGTAAGCACCGACTAGATGGATCACTATGGCGAGATTGGCCATGTCAAGCAACCAAAACGGGTTTAAGAACCCTCCAGTAGCAAGGAGATTTCCGGGTGCGGTATCTCCGAATGCTGCATACCCTACACAACCACACAGCATGTAGAAGAGCGTCGTCACTGCCACACTTACGAGAGTCGCTTTTCTCATCGTGTTTTCTTCTGCAGGCGGTGATTTTACCGTGTCCTGCATCATCAAATCGTCTTGTTAAATAAACCATTCTCTAAACAAAAACCCTCATACATCCACACATACATACTCACATAGAAAATACCTGAATTTCAATGAGAATCATGGAGTAAGAGTAAGCAAACGCAATGTTCCCAAGAGACTGAAACGTTCTCCAAACTTTCTGAGCCGGTGTAACTGTCCCAATACTAACTCCAGTAAGAGTACCTTTAATTTCTTTGTTCTCTACAACTTTAGAGATACCAAGGCCAAGCCCAATGGTCGAGTAACCAAAAGACATGACCGCAGCAACAATGGAGAGCCACCATAACTGATCAAAATCCGGAATCTGAGAGAATATGATTTGTACAATACCAAAAGCAATCATGTAAGGATTGCCATTGACATGACACGGATCTTCTGGACCATTATTCTGTTGGCAAGTCGTCCGTTGAATTGCTCTGTCACAATTATCACAAGTCAAACAAAAATTGAATTAGTGAAAGATATAATCTTAAACTATGACAGCGTTTTAGAGCCGTTCTTTAGAATCTTGAAGATTCTTTAATAATAATACTTAATAAGACTACTTTGACTTTGACAGTGCATTATTGAGCCTATATGACTTGTATGGACTAAATTGAATAGCAAAATGGGACACGCATCTAACTTTTTGGACTAATGTGAACAATAAAAAAAAAATTGTGAAAACAAAGTTTTAACTTACATCATACTTATAGCTGATGCAATTGTGTATCCAATTGCAGTACCAAAAAGATTAACGTATTGAACAATTCCACATACTTTCACCTTAATACCACCTGAAAATTTTAATCAAGATTCATTTTATTAATGACTCTAACCATAAAAAAAGTATGTAAAAAAAGTGAAAATTTATTTACCGAGGTTGGAGTGAATAGCGTCCATGTAAGTGTAGTTTCTTTTTCCGGTAACAGAGTCGCCGGAACGGTAACAAGAACAGAGGAGAATAGAAGTGTAATAAGTGACTAGTGAGAAGAGTAACATAGTGATTGGACCACCAACCCAACCTATCTGAGCAACAGCCCATGCTAGAGATAACACTCCTGACCCAATTACTGCTGTTATTATGTGTGCACTTGCTGTCCACACCGTCCCTGAAACCCCAATCATAATCAAATCACTATATATTAACCCAACCGAATTTTAAAGATAAAACGGTAAAAAAAAAAAAGAGTCAAACTCTCATGGGTCTGTTTCTTTTGTAACAGTCATGTTCCTTTTGTCCTTGGTCATATAATTCCAATAAATTATCATGTTTTTTTGGGGTTTTACCGAAATTCAGTTACAAGACTCACACAAAGCTAGTTTTCTATCCAGTTTCCATAAATGTTCATTAGAAGTAAGAGTCAAAATAAAGTTTAAATGGTGGTCTAGTGGTTGAAAGATTCCCCAGACACTTGAAAGACTTAAGGTTCGAGTTCTCATGGTTAGCAAAGCCGGCCCTGAGTTTTGTAAGGCTACAAGCGGAAACTTTTTATTTGGCCGCGGCCGGGTATGTGGTGGTTAGCCATTGAGATGCTTATAGTAAGAATATTTTTACTCTTGACTTTTGGTTTGAATAAGTTTTTTTCAACAAAATAATAATAATTCTAGTTCTCTAATAAAGACAATAAATTAGAAAAAAAAAAAAAAGGAAAAAAAAAAAAAAATTACCGGTTCGCTTGGGACGACCATCATCATCGAATAAATCGGAGCTATTTCTTGGAAGAACATCCAAATCTTGAACATTCTTGACGACCATCTTCTTTCTTAAAGAAAAAACCCAATTCCAATAAGAATCCAAATTCTACCGACAAAATAAACTGTTTAAGGTTTTAGCTGTTCTGTCTCGTTTAGATCTTGAATTTGAGACCAGAAGTGAATGAAAGGAAACAACGAATTTTCAACGATTTTTATTTCCAAAATAAAAAAATCAATGGTCACAAGAGACAGATGTTTTCTCCGGTTTTCTCTGGACCGAAGATTCGGTAATTGGGAAGAGAGTGAAGCATAGAGATTAGAAATGGATACTAATAAAATGAGCCAAGCTTTGTTATTTTCACTAATTTATAAGCCTCATGGAAGACAGAGACATCATCCAACCTGTTGGAGGAAGAAGCAAAGGAAACCACATGTGCTTTTTTTTTTTTTAAAATTTTTTTTTCTTCTATTTCTCTATTGTTTTTTCCAACTATATATTGGTTTTGGGAAGAATAGGAGGAGAATAGTTTAGTTTTATGCAAAAAAATAGTTTTAAGTTTTTTAATAAATCAACAAAATGCTTTAAATTATAAACTCAAATCCTATGACCTAAATCTTTAGAGGGGTGTATTCAAACTAGTATTTTAAGGATCCTATGTTATTCAATCATGGATTTTTAAAAATCCAATTAAATCTAGTGTAATTGAATTAATGATTTTAAAATCCACTTTAAAATACAATGTTATTGAAAATAATTTGTGGATTTGGTTTTTAATGATTTTGAAAGATTTGAGAGGATTTAAGAGGGTTTAAGAAGATTTATTTAGTTAAAAATACCTATTTTCAAATATCATGGTTATACGTGAAATTTGAAAGGATTTTATAATAAATCATATCAACTTCCAGAAAATCATCAAAATCATATAAAATCCCATAAAAATTCAAATCCCTTGTAATACTAGACTAAATAAGCTTTTTAATAAATCAACAAAATGCTTTAAGTTATAAACTCAAATCCTATGAACCAAATCTTAATCCATAAAAGCTAAACCATCAACCGAATCTTAAACGTAACTATATAAATTTAGAATGTAAAGATTTGATTTATGTCCTTAAATTTTTAAGAGAATATTTGAGACTTTGATTAATAAGAAATTTTTAGTTATAATTAGAGATTGTGGATTTTCGTTGATTTTATACATTGAAGGTATTTCTGAGTTAATAGAAAAGTATAGGATGGTGAAGTGATCTTGGTCTAGTGGCAAGTCCACAGAAGACAGACATCATCACACCAGGGATCGAGTCTCCGACCCTACAAATTTGTAGGAATTAGGCTAATGGGCCGGCTAGTTGTGGCCCAAATGTTGACAAAAAAAAAGTATAGGATGTTACTTATGGATTTTGCTCTACCATTTGTAAATAGTAGAATGAACGATTTCATGGAGATTTTGGGAAGATTTTAGAAGATGTTAGGATTTTATATTAGAGACAATTCCCCAAAAGAAAAATTATAGGACAACTTATAAATTTTGGAATTTAGGTCAATAACTTTGTGGACATTATTAAGAATTATAGAATTAATTACCATTTCTCTGTAGATAAATTTTAGTATTCATTCAAATTCGTCCACTGCAAAATTTCATGTCATTTACAAAAGATCATCCGTCATCTATGCAATGTTAGTTTCCTAAATAATCCCTTACTTTGATGAAGTTTTTCAACCTAAAATTGATATAATGTTTATTTAAATTTTCGAAATTATATCATTATAGTGCTTTTAGATGTTTTCCCCATATTGTATATGAATTTCTGAAAGAGAGAAAAATAGAGGAAATTTAACACGACGATTAGGACATCTAATCTATAGGCTTCGAGTGGTGGCGGCGGTTGGGACGGATAAAATTATTAGTGGATTGAATCGCTTTTGATTTATCATTAGGTAATTGTAAACCGTAGTGATATGGACAAAAAAAAAACCGTTGCGTATTAACTGTGAACCACTTTTACATACAAATAATACAAATAAATTTGGTTTGCGGCGGATTGTTGTCCATCCTAAAAATAGAGCGGTCTAATCCATTAACAATTTAGTCCGCTTTTCCTAATTCATCCATTCAAATCATATTTCTTAAATTGAAAATAAATTTTGATTTTTTCAGATGCGATATTGTTAGGAAAAAAATATTTAATCTAAAAATATATAGAAATCGTTAGCCATTTGAGGTATCAAATAAATAAACAATCATATATCCGATTTTTAGTCCACCAGGGAGTCTAAAACAATTATTTTTGTCAATAGATATGCAAATTAGCATATTCATCATCCCTTGAAATTAGCAAAATCATTGGATTTACGAAGTTAGTAGGGTCAAGTTCCTCAAAAATTAATACATTTGTAAAGTTATTAGTCATTTTTATATTCGGCCAAAACTTTCCAAAATTAGCATAACCAAATGATCTGTCAAAATTATTACAATTAGATCTTTGCACATTCAACTCTCAACTTTTCACGGGTATTGGTTGTTGCTCTTACATTTTTTTCTTCATTCATGTTTTATATATATTGAACATTGATGTCATTAATGTGCAATCATATTTCGTGTTTTACACCAGATATCAATGATATCATATCATGTGTAAAAGTTTGAAATGTCTAAAATTATCAATATATATGGAAAATTGAGATATTATGACCAAAGCAAGATACAAAAATTGAAATAAAATCATAATTTTGAGATCAATTCTATGCAATTGTTGTCATTAGTATTAGAGGATCCATCATAAACTAGTGCCAAATCAGTGTAGAAGACATTACTTTTTGCCCTTCGAAGTGTGATGAAAATGTTTCCATTTTCAAAGTGTGGCACTCCAACTTGTTGGCCTCTAGAGATCATTTCCCAATCTCCGCGCTTTGAATGTCAAACTTTCCCTTCCTTCTCTTGTGACACTTGTGGAATCCGGAATGGGCATTGAAAGTGCACATTGGGAACTTGTGGTAAAGGATATTGAAGATGCATGCAAACTTTTTGAGGTAATTTATGACAAGACATAAGGTGCGGATGGCTATGTGATTCATGCTACCGCTCCATGCATTCCTTCCATCAGGGATATCATTGCATATGGAATAAGTGTCAATGTCATGCTTATATTCTCACTCGCCACATATGAAGCAATGAACGATGCATATGTGGATAGCCTTGAGGCATCAGGACTTGATGACCTCTCAAGAGTTACCATTGTTGCTTCCTTCTTTGTCAATCGGTTGGATACTCTCATGGATGCTTGAGCAAATTGGTAGCCCAGAAGCCTTAGATCTTTATGGCAAGGTGGTTGTGGCTCAAGCTGCATTAGCATACAAGCTTTACCAGAATGCAAGCTTGAGCAAATTGGTACCCCAGAAGACCAATCGATGTTGTTGTTGTTTCTTCAACCTTATCTAGCTGTGATTGCGTGATAGAACTGAGATTAAGTCACCATTGGGTTTCTGATAAGCATTGCCTCACTCCATGAGTTTGTCTCTAAGCATATTAAAGAAAAGACACATTCGATGGATAGATATGTAGCATACTACGACTATCCTCACTCTTCAAGGTAATGTTTATGGTTCTCTTTTTGAGACAAAACAAGGAGTAACAATGAAGAATGGTTTAAAGTTATAGGCTTGGAAATATGTTGGTTGTTGTTTATTTGGAATTTTTTTTCGTTATAATCGATACTTATCTAAAATCTAATTACTAATAAAAAAAAACAATTATCATGTTTAACAAATAGTATCAAAATTTTCGATGCAATGAAAATACTATAAATAAATTCAAACAAAAATTATTGTAAATTCAAGAAAAATACAAACAATACAAGAGTCATTTCACTAAATTTTTTCATATATAAAATGTATATAAATATATCTTGATATATTTGTAAAATTATTAATTTATAGTATTAATGAGACCATATATTTACATAGGATTTTTTTAAAAAAATTATTATCTTATTATTTTATCGAATTACGTCAAAATATACACTGACCCAACTCGGGATCAAAGAAATTTATTAATTTATAAAGGTTTTTAATTTATTGAGTATTAATTTATAGATTTTATATTGTATATAAGACAAACATGCATGAACTGATTAAATCTAATTCGACAAAAAAAAAGAAAAAATAAAGAACATATTAAACATATTCAAATAAAAAAATTAATTAAATATTTGTTTTAATTATTTTTTTAAAATAAAACTAAAATTAAAAAAAAAACTCTATTATTATAAAATTTCATGTATGTGTTATATAGTAGTATTTATTTATTTTACCGATATCAATTGTTAGTTCTTAGTCAGAGCATGATAGATCTTACGTCTAGAATAAATCATAATATTGTTATTAATATTTAAAAAAAAATAGAGATTGGCTTGATGAATGAAAACATATGTAAATCTCTCAGAAATAAAGATTTTTATATTAATATAATTAAATTTTTAGAAATTTACTTTTAGACTTTTTATTGTACCTTTTGTCAAAAATATAAATTATTAAGTGTTTTGTGAAATTCAAGGAGGATGACAAAAATGTCCATAATCAATTTCAAGGTTAACATGTACATACACGATATATATCAAAATAGAGATATTTACATAAACTTGGTCATTATTGGTATTTAATTTTTATATCTACATGACTACATACAACATATATCAAACTAAACCATAAAAATTACTATAATATTGGTATCTAATTTTTATATCTACATATAACATATCAAACTAAACCAACAAAATTAACCATAATTTAATGTCAATATCTGGTTGACGTAAATAAACAAATTGAATATTAACGTTTAGAGCTTAATTTTTGTGGCAAGAGTTTATGATCTATGGGTTAGCATTGATATATGATAATGATGATATATTTATATTACATTGAATTTCAACCATGACTCTAAATTTTAATATTGTGTACGTACATTTAAACTTTAAATTTAGTCAAATATATTTTTGTTGTTTTCTATCATTTTTTTTTTTAACAAAATATATAAACTTGGAATAACTTTGACGAAAAAAACATAATTTTTCTTTAGTCTAGTAAATATTTTGTAAGAAAAAAAAGGAAACATAAAGTATTAGCTGCCTGGTGGAAACCCCTTTGGTCCATTGGTTGACCAAGGGTGTTGATTATGCTTCTACACCAGGAGGTCTGGGGTTCGAACCCCAGATATTGCGATTTATTGGTGGGTTTTCCACCTGAAGGTTTATTGGTGGGTTTTCCACCTGGAAGGAGGTTTATTGGTGGGTTTTCCATCTGCATTTTCATAGATGCAGAAAATATAATAATTTTCTTAATTTGCAATAGAATAATAAAAATCAATGTTAAAAAAAAAAGTATTACCTGCCTAGCTCTAGTATTTTTAAACCAATATCATTACCTTTTCATTTGTCAACAGTTTGTGTCACAAAAAATTTGAATAGGGATGGTGATACAAAAAACGATACTATATTTTAATGTTTGTTCACACACATGTGAGTATGTGACCATGTCATGGCTCAACAACTTCTTTACCTTTTAAAAATTGAAATGTAACGTAACAAATAATATAATAGATATTACAACTATAATATATATGTATGGAAAATTATAAAAGGATTATTAATTTGGACTTTCATTGTAAAATGATAAGAGATAGACAAAGGTACATAGAGCTGTGTACTCAGGTCTCCAAAATCAGAATTCTTTTAATGACAAAAAGGCAACATTAAATAAAATGATGGGTGGTTTATGGAAAGATAGTGAATGGCGTACGATCGACCATCAAAAGTTGGTCAGTAAAGTGCCTTTGAATATCGACTTACTCTACACTTGCCGGTATGCTACGCTCGAAACAGTTGACCTTTTTTAATTTTCCACCATTGAAAAAACAAGTCAAAGTTCGAAAAGATGCTAATGATCACACACAACAAACACATAATAATATCCCAAAAGAATTCGCAAGTTGTTACTTAAAATAATAGGCCAAAAGCTTCATATATACTAAAAGACTTAGTAATATATTTTTAGAATCTAAGTCATGCATTTTTATTCGTTTTTCAATTGTCAATTAATTTACAATTTCGCTCTTTGGGTAAGCACCTTTGTCAGATCCCAGTGGTCAAGTGCCACTGTGCCACTCCATGTAGGTTTTCGGATTTATTCTTATAGAGAAATACACCGCTAGATGCAGACCTTTTATTGTTATGATAATATGCAATAATATGATAATATGCAATAATAGTGTTATACACTGAAGAAAAAATATTGATTTGAGGGAAAAGATAATTGTTACATTTTTTTTTTGAATTATACACAGTTTCCCCAAAGGCTTCCTAGGTCCAAGGGAGTAATCTGTGTCGCCGGCAATGTCCAAATGTAAATTCCCCGGTGGCCAAGACTCGAACACGGATCCGTATTGGGACTTACCTCCCTCAAGTACCACTGTAATACGAGTGATTGGTTACATTTATGTTACATTTATGTTAAACAGAATAACATGTTGTAGTGATAGATATAACAATATAACAAATCTATGTTTTATAATTGCATGACGAGTTGTCACTTACATTTACACATCCGTTTTATTTTGTGGTAGTTGTAAAATTTTAAAACTATGGCATATGGGTAAAAAAATCTATTAGTATAGTGAGTTAATCAATTTTTATAAAGAGATATAAATAAGAGAATATGAGGGAATACAATAATTTTTTTTCCGCCCGAATGAGAAAGGGAGGTTGAAAATGGTGGATGATTTATATTCGTATGTATTTGGGTTAAATGTATAACATACTCTATATATATATATATATATATATATATATATATCACATTTTTATCTACTTCAATATAGATTTTGTATAATTATTTCTTATAATTTTTCTAAAAATAATAAAAAATATCAATGAAAAATTGAAGAAAAACTGTTATTTGAGATTGGGATACATCTCATGTAATATAAATTATCTAGGAACCGATAATGCAATTACCCAGACTCAAATTTATTATTTATCGAACAATAGTTTTGAGGCTTTTTTTTTTTTTTTTTTGTATTGACTAACATGAAACTTAATAGACTTTAGAACATATATTTCAAAGTATGGCAAGTACTTTACAAATAATGTAGATGACTTTTTTCTTTTTCAATATTTTGATTATAACAAAAATGTTGTGGACTCCCCAATTTTCTATATATAGTTTAGTAAGTTGGACATTTATGCTAAAGCTTTGATTGGGTAGCTTAAGATAGTCGAGTTGGATGTTTGTGAACAATAATATAACAGAACAAATTAGGTATGTTCTTATCGGTGGGCATGAAGCATCAAATTCCAAATACTTCCCGTAACGAATAAATTAGAAGAAAAAAAAAAAAAAAAAACCTCAAGAACTTGGATCCAAACTATATTTTTTCAATGCATTTTTAATGTTTTCTTTAACTGGTTTACTCTTTGTAATTATATTTTATATTTAGATACATTCAACATGTACTACCATCCGATTTTATATGAGTTCCAATAGTTTCAAGAACTACAACTTTTTATTCTGAAATTTAGACCTAATTTGTTAATCCATATAATAATGTAATGGAGATCGAGATTGTGTTGACAAAAAAAAAAAAGAGATCGAGATTGATTTTTTAATACAAACATAGATAGATATACATTGATGGCCATACATCTCACTATCTCAGTAAGAAAGGTTCTACTCGATCGAGGACCATCCAAAAACATTCTTCGATTAGCTTCTTCCATATTATCAAATCTTTATTATAAATATCATTCATATTCGTATGCGGCTGTACTGTATCCACTAGTTTTGAAAAGATATGCTCTGTCTCTTTATATACGACTATTGTATTACTATGAATTAGATATTGTTATGTCAGGTAGTACAAATTAAAAATTTACGTTGTAGACATTGCTTTACGTTATTTTCATATACTAATTTTTATAAAAAATATATGCATGTTTAAACATTTCATCCATTTTAGGTGTTATCAACTTCATGTGCAAGAAAGTAAAACTTTTAAAATTTAAAATATATATATATATATATTGATGTTTTTTTTTTTTTGGTAAAGAAATATATATTGATGTTTAGATATTGAGATATGTCATAGTAAATTATTTTCATATTTAAAAAAAAAATTAAGATGATGGAAAAGTTATGCTTATATATAGATTTTATTGAGAAATCAATGAGATTGACCAAGACCAAATACTATTGTGGACCATCATAGTTGTGAAGTGAACCTTGTCAATCCTATATCGAAATATTCTCAAAAAATTCTATTATGATAAGAATTCAGAGTTAGATTTCGTGATATCACACAATAGTTGTTGGTTTACAATACAATTCAATCTCGGCTGATCTCATTGATCTCCTAATAGTTTTCTTACATCTAACTATCTAAGAATTCTTGTTCAAAACTAGATCATATTAAAACAATATCTTTGAAATAAACTGAAAAACGAATCGAGAAATTTTCTTCGTTATGGATCACTGGTCAATCCAGTCCGACCATATTTATTGATTTTTAACAATTATAAAATATAAAAAATACAACTTTTCGTTAAAAATATTTGATTTCTTACAAAAAATCATAAATATGTAAACTTAACGTTTAATTTTAACATAATTTAAATTTAAAAATATATTATAAAGCGATATAGGATCATCCAAAAATATATTAGTGCAAAAGGTATAAAGTGGCTAGATATATAGATTAAAAAATATTTCTAATAATATTTATAAAAAAACTATTAATACGGATCTTAAACCAAAGAAATTCAATTCTTAACCAAAATGATTCTTTTGATCAAATCTATAAATATTTTATACAAAATTTGATTGATTTACAGTTTTCAAGAAAACACATTTCTTTATATATCATAAAACATCTCAATTTTTTCATATAGCAGAATATATTAAATAGTAAAAAAAGAAGTTACTAATAATGCATAATATAAATTTGTGCCCATGTTAATTTATTAAATATTAAAATTTTGTTAAACCCTTAAGTTGTTATTTAATTGTGTTTTTTAGGTAACTTTCACATGTAGTATGATATAAATCATAGTTATTATACATCATACAGTTTGCGTATCAAAGTTACCCATAAAACACAATTAATAACAACTTATTATATTATTACGTGCACAACACTATCATCATATTAACGTGATAAATCATATATCTTGAGGGTTTTTTTTTTTTTTTGGTCAACGTTGAGATTTATTATTATACATTAATAAATAATATCATTTTCAGGGTAACTATATTACTAAAAAATTTCTCCACTCACATCTTAGGTTAGAACGTAGCTAAATAATGTTACTTACTCAGGATTAACTGATGAAACCTATTATCGTATGGTGAGTTGATCTTTTTACTAAATAGTTGATAAAATTGTGTGAGATTTGTATAAACGTCTATGTAAGCTTGAAAAGTTTTTAAAGAAAATAACTTAGGGTTTGAATGGTTGCATAGTACGGTGCGTATCAGATAATGTATACTACTATTTTGAGAAAAAATGTGAGTTTCTAAAGATTGATGAAACCTCATATCTATACACATATATTTTCGTACAAACAATCACAACTTCCACCAATGGGAAGGAAGAACTCAGATTGAAAAAGTAAATTGGTCCGACTTTTACTATTGGTATAAAGGGTTTGCAGAGTGAAATAAAAAATGCGGACTAACATGATTTAATTATGATAGTATGAAATGATGCATACTAGTATAGAGTATTTTAATATGGAGTAGTACATATTAGTCCGTGGTTCTGAATGGTGATTAAAGTGCGGACTACTCTGATTTCAGTTCGGTCTGTACCATACCGTGTGACCTTTTTTTTTTGGGCTAAAACTTTCATTCATTCAGGCCCAATTAGGGAAAGGAAATACAAAAGTTTCTCAGCCTCGCTTTTGCTAATGCATCAACTTCTCTGTTATGCTCTCTAGAGATTTTGCAAAACAAAATACTACTAAAGGTAGAAGAGATAGTTAGGATATCATGGAGAATCCCGTGGAGCTCCTTGTGTTGCCACTGGAAGTGGATTTTTCTCTCCACTGAAAGGTAGGAAGTTGTCTGTCTCTGTAGTATCTCTGATGTTCTCTGTATGAGTCCCGAGAATGAATACTTCTGGTTCTTTCAGGTGAGTTTCTCCGGTCATAAGATCTTTGGTGTATGGTTCTGGGATCCGAGTGAGAGTGGAAGCTCTGTTGTCTGCCTTCCCAGACCTTTCTCTGGTTATAGTTGGGGAATCTTCTATTGTCCAGATTTGTATTCCTCTCTTGAGAAATTCTGTGTTCTGAGTGCTCATCTCTGTGGTTGTAACTTCTTGATTTTGACAGAGTGTTTTGGTGATTCTCAGCAGGTAGAGGAGCCTTCTGCACAGGTTTGGTCTCCATCAGCCCAAGGCATTCTTTCTTCTCGTGTGATAGCCTATAACAGTGAATGCAGTGATTCTTGAGGCTTTTATACTCCAAAGATATCAGAGCTTCGCTTCCATCCTCAAAATCAACTATGGTATCCTTGAGTAGAGGCTTGAGACCATCAATGAGAGCTTTCATCTTGATTGTTGTTGGGGTAATTTCATGATCCTTCAATTCTCCCACATCTTCACATATTGTTAGGATCATTTCCAGCTTCCAGTAATGTTTTGGGAGTCCTTTTATTTCAATCCAGAAAGGTATCTTTGAGGGGAATGAGGCAGAGATGATTGGTTCCCATCTGTCCTAGATAACCATCCAATGGTCAAAGTGATAAGGTCTGTTTTCCAAAACCCTCTGTAGATCTTCTTCAAACTCAAAGATGTACTGAAAGAAGCCATTGCCTAGGTCAGAGCTAGTTGCTTTACCCCGTAGGTTCCATCGTTTGGGAAGGAAAGGGATGAGGGACCAGATGCGCTGTTGTGAGGGGTTGGTGAGCCTGCCTATCAGGATAAGATATGAGGTGTCCATCTGTGGCGCCCTGATTCTTCTGCGCATTGGTGGGTCAAACTCATTTTGTTTCTCTTTTCCTTTTAGGTGGTAGGGAATTCTTCTATCCATGGAGAGAGATTATAGTGAGCCAGGCACTGTGAGTAGAGTAGCAAAGGTTCTTCACACAAGGTAAGAGGGTTCTTCACACAAGGTGAGAGAGTTCATGTCTATAAAGACTAAGATTTCTTAAACAAAGCTGAGAGTTAATGCTTCTAGAGCAGTAAATGCAAGTCAAAGGGTTCTTCACACAAGGTGAGAGGGTTCAACAACTATTTAAATAGCAGAGAGAGAAAGTGTACCATTCTGAGATATTATGTTGCTTGTTGTCTTTGTAGGTGAAAGTACATTCCAACCAGCTACCATCTTTTGCATTTTGGGACCAGACTTCGACTTTGGAAGGATGTGTTGGAGGGTCCAAAGTTCTTCACAGGGTCAGCCAAGTTAACGAAAAGGATGATTCTTCATGGTGAGGGGCGTCGCCTACGCAGGACTCATGGTGGAGGTGTCTCCGGTTGTCCCAAACTCGCCGGAAAGTGGGTGAAAAGGAAAAAATTACTAGAAATAGAATTTAAAAGTAGGTGAGATCTGTTTTATTTCAAAAGGGTTAACTTCTTTTAGCTTCTTGGGGTTCGTGCCTGGGAGAAATTTTTTTTAGTGGATAAAAGTTTTGTTTAAAATCTAAGTGTCTCACCGTGTAACCATTCAAGACCATAATAATATTGTAAGAGATTTCTCTACTGATAATAAATTAAATATTAACAACATATTTTTATCTTAAACAATAATAATAAGAACTGATTTTCATTCTTCAAGTTTAGTTTATAAAAGATTTAATTTTCAAATTCTTATAATCTAAACAAATGTTATTTTTCAAATTTATAAACCTAAATAGAGTAATTTGCAAAAATTCCCAAAAAAAAACTCCCATTGATTCAAAACTCAAAAACATTATCTCTCTCAAAAGTTAAAACATTAAGAGTCCAAAAGCCACAAGAAATATGTTTGTTAAGTTATCTTTTCACATGTTTATATTAGTAGTTACCTAATTATGAACTACAATTGTGCTAGTTCACCGATTAATCACAAATTAAAAATGCAATTCACGTTTTAACTTTTAAGTTCGCATTTTAGTTATTGAATCATAACTTAAGCAGATTGATTGATACAACTTTCCCACTTTTACCAATAAAGAAGTCAAAGTTATTTAATCAAAATATCATCTAATCATACAGAATTTATCTACTAATTAATATCTTATCTTCTCTCATTACTAAAGCAGCTTAATTTCAATTGAGTGAATAAAAAGAAGATTTATCGTAGTGAGATCGAAGATTAGATAGCTAATTTTTATAAATGACACAACAACAGCAAAATCATGTACAATCAAACAATCCAACGCAACATTGGAACTTAATTAAGTTAAACTGAAGATTTTAGCTGTTGTTGTTGAAGAACTCTTGTGGGATTATAGATGGACAAAACTTCTTTGCCACAAACTTGTACTGCAACAAAAACACAAACACATCGTTATTACCATTAAACCAAACTTAATCATCATTCTTAATTATTCTTTTAAACAATAAAAACTTACTTTGTGTTGACTGTACTTCTCTCTCACAGCAGGTAAAGTAGAGCCTTGAGCAGTACTACACAATCTTTGAAGATCCTTAACACATCCTCTTAACTCCAACGCTTTATATTGCGTATAGTGTTGCAATGTCGAGTTCTGATCCAACCAAGAAACAATAACAAACTCATTTTACTACATGATCCTATTGAGTGTAAAACAAAAGTCTTAAGTCTGTTCAAACATACCCATGGTCTTCTTGTTGGGTCTAGAATGAACTTAGCCAAGAAAATGGCCGAAGCAGCGACGAGTGAAGGAGAATGAGAGAGCATTGTGTACTCTAGAAGTGATAATTCCGCAATGTAGTTAGCCATACATTCTAGCTGCATCAATGGAGCCTCATGAACACCATGGGCAGCTCGAACAAAGCGTCTGCATATCAATTTTTAAGGATCCAAGTGGTTAGTACATAACCAAAAATCAAGGATATGTTTTGTAATACAATCATCTTACTAACCTTAGGAAACATTTAGTTGTTGGGGCAGTCATTTCAAACTTTAAGTAATTCAGAACATCAGATTCCATGTCAAGAACCTGCAGATCCAAAAGAAACACAATCAAATCAGTATCTTATTAGTTAAATTATCAATCTCATTTATCAAATTACTGTTAAAAAACACAAACCTCATCCTTGAGATATGTATTGTCAGTGATGTAGCAAAATTCTTCAACCTGTGGTGCACATATCTCTTCATATTTTGCTGCTATCATCATACAAGCCACTCCAAGCAACTGAAGCTTCTGCCTACTAATCACATTCCCAGATAGATATCGATCGATATAGTTTACTGTCAAATACAACGTCTCAGGTACAAGTCTATACTCTTCCGACACCTGAACGACACCGAAAACTTAGTTAACACATTGGCAAGAGAGACAAAAGCCATCAGATTTTCATAATGTTATCTATAATTCACCTCAATAAGCCAATCAACTAAGATCCCGCGCATACTCGAATTAACATCTTTCTGAACTCTCTCCATGAAGTCAACCGCAGGCCGCTTCTTCGCCTATCATATAGAGTTAAAGATTCAGAAACTTGAAAACACTAAGCTAAATCTCACATTCTGAATCAACATCTAATAAAGAGTTATCACCTCGGCGGCACGAAGATGCTTATAAATGTCACAAGCAAACGTGGCACAAAGCTGCGGATCCGCATTGTTATTATCAATGTTAACAATCTGATTCTTATCCGTTTTCATATCAGACAAAACATCTCTACTGCAATAGTTACCTGCAATCCAAGCAATCAATCAATCAATATAAATAAACAAACCTACTAAACAAAGTAAACACAAAACCATTAGTTAATTATACCGTTTGTCTCTGAATTCGGCGTAATGTAAAGATTACTCAACGCCTTCCTTTCAATCGAAACAACAGCGGAAACTTCGTCATTATCGATATACTCAACTTGAGGACTCTTGTAGGAATCACTTGAAGACATTGTCTCGTCCATTGAAACTGATCCATCATCAGATTTGCTAGGAGAAGATGCTTTAACATCTCTATGACTATGTTCATAAGGTAAAGAAACAACTTTGCTTGGGACTACACTTTGTTGCTGAGGTAAAACATTACTCGAGATTCCGGCGTTTAACTTCAATTTCGCAGACTTGTTCGAGCAATGTACCTATCAAAAACAATCAAAAACTGAATTTAGTAAGCAAATCTCACAGATTCAATCAAAGAAGTAACGAATCTAAGTATAATTTACAGTAAAACGATTCTTAAAATCAATCAAAATTGATCTCACAAACCACAAATTAAGATTAATCCAACAAAAAACTGTAGCAAAATTGTGTAAAATCATAAATTCTCTAATTGTTTTGAACAATGTGATTAGTAGAAATTAGAACCAAAAACTAAATTCATTAAGCAAATTCACAGATTCGATCAAAGAAGGAATCAATCGATAGTTTAAATCAAACAAAATTAGCCAAAATTGAAGCAAAATTTGTAAAATCACAGAGAATCTTCGAATTGAGATAGAGAAATCGAAGAACTCACCGAATCAGAAGAAGAATTAGGGATACGTGAGCAATTTTTTTGATTAGTGATGTTACTTAACGGAGCTCGTTTCTTCGTCATCACAGCCATAGGTTTCACTGAATTTTCCGACGAAGATGAAGCGTGACGCTTCGCCATTGACGATTTCGTCGAAGAAGAGAACGAAGGTCGTCGATTCTGATGAATGTTCGACATTTCTTTAGGGTAAAATCTGAAACTCTCAGAGAATCGCTAAAGGAAACTTTGAGCTTTAATGGCGAAAGAGAGAGAGAGAGAGAGTGAACGAAGTGAAATTTTTGTTTGGTTAAATAATTAATTTTGAAATTTTGATAAACGATCTTGACCGTTGATTTTAAAGTTTAGATTTGTCTTGGAGCGTCAACGAATTTAAGGGTTTTTGTCTGTCATTTAGGATACATCACTGACCTGTTATATTACGCCACGTAATTGTTAAATGTTGTCGTGGCCACTGTGTCACAGTCAAAACGAGACTTGTTTTTGGTTATGTGTTATTTGAATTCGAATTTCAAACGGAGAGGAAAAGAGAAATAAAAATTCGAATTTCAAACGGTCACTTTTTGGGCTCTTCTTCTCTTTTTAAAAACGACTTGGAGACATAACCATAAAAAGATAAAAATTATATACATTGAAATCAGGAGCTATTTTTTTAATTTTCAAATTATATTTACCACGAAGAATATAATATAAGTGGAATGTGGTGTGATTTGAATATTATTTGTCGTTTTATTTATATGTTATTTAAATTACAAAACGTGATATATGGAGATTAGAGTTAAATTGTTTGATTAAGATATTATGAGTGTTTACTAGTAATAACAATTTGAAATTTCAATAGAGAAAATTATTATTAGTATTAAGACGATACTAATAATTTGGGTAAGTTATATATGCTTCGGCTCTGTATCAAATTCATTATTACCACTACTATCAATATTAATATCATTATTAATAATACAAAAACTTGTTAAAAAATACTGTAATGAATTGGGCAATGTCATGGATTATTGAAAGAGAGCTGGCTAGGGACTTTTTGATAAAGTAATGGATTTGTTTTATAACTAGAATACAAACTATATACCAAATTTGAAAAAGATTCAGAAAAATGGTTCGATCATTTTGAAAGCATTGTTGTTACTGGTTTGTAGAAACTCAACATCTCAAGACAAGGCTTGTGTATTCATGACAACGTCAATGATAAAGCTGTCTCAATTCTCAAGAGCTAGTATATGAAGCAAAGCAAGATTTATAAGTGCGTTATAGACGACAAGACTATTGAGCATACGAGCACAAGTTGTGATACTGCAGAATGTACATAAACTTGCATCAAAGGAAGCTGTGTAACAAAAGTTGTATCAAACAGTAGAGTGGTTGGGTCAGAATAAAGGTTTGGGCCAAGTTGACAAAAAAGTACAAAAAGCCCAAAAGAAGAAAAAAAAAAAAAAAAAAAGTTTGAGGAACCTAAGGTTATGGAGAACTCCAAGAGAGGTATAAAAGGAAATGTGGTAGCAAGAAAGAACCTCACGCACCTTGAGTCTAAATGTGAGAGTTGCATATGTTGTGAATGGTGTTGTCCCACCAATAAGAGAAAAAGATTTGTTGGTGGTTTTTGTTAAAGAAACTACAATCGTCGAAAAAAAAAAGAGTGGTAGTTATTTTGATCCATTTAGATAAGAGTGATAGACACAAGTGTGTGTGTGCTAGATATCATTAGCAATGTATTCGCGTTCTTAATCTAGTGGATTGTTTCTGGACTAGGTCCCAGGGATTTAGGTTATCCGAACCCCGTTAACAAAGTGTTGAGATTTAAGAGTTTAAGTAAAGATTCATGATTGAATATGGAGAAGAAAGAGTAGAGAGAAAAGAAACGTTTAGATTGATAAGAGTTAGGTTACAAATGAGGAGGCATCCCTTTTATATATAGAGAACAAACTCTCTAGGTTTAAGGGTATCCACAAACACAAAGACAATTATACCCTCTTTCTAAAGCTTATAAAAGCTTATAAACCTCTTTCTCTTTTATCCAAACTAAAGCTTATAAAGACTTATAAATCAAGCCACTATATTTAACATATAACTATTGATTAGTTAATGTTAAATATCCTCTTGATTAACACTCCCCCTCAAGTTTATACTACAATGCTAATTGTGTATAAACTTGGCACTTGTATGAATAACCTCATTAAAAACCTAAGCTTGGAAAACCACGTGGGACAAAACCAAGCTTAGGGAAAAAGAGTATTATCCCTACAAGTTGGAGAGTCTTTCTCAAGGATGTGTGAGGTCTACAAGACCAATTTTACCATGGATAAATTGGCAAACTTGGTTACTTGCTGCCTTGGTGAAAATATCGGCCAATTGGTCCGAACTCTTAGTGAAACAAGGGAGAATAGTACCATCTTCTACCTTCTCTCTTTTCTTGTGGCAGTCGGTCTCTATATGCTTTGTCCTCTCGTGAAACACCGAGTTGGTAGCAATATGGATCGCCGCTTGATTGTCACAATGAAAGGTGATTGGAGTCTTCTGCTCGATCCCAAAGTCCTTTAGCAAAGTCTTTAGCCATGTTAACTCGTTTGTGAGTTTCTTCATAGCCCTATACTCTGCTTCTGCACTCGAACACGAGACCACTTTCTGCTTCTTCGACTTCCAAGTCACAAGATTCCCACCAATGAATGTACAAAAGCCAGTTGTTGATTGTCTTGTGTTGCGATCCCCATTGTAATCTGCATCGCAATATCCAACAATCTCTGTGCTAGAGTTTCTTCCCATCCATATGCCTTTGCATGGACTTCCTTTGATATATTTCAAAATCCTCTCCACCAAACTCCAATGATAAACAGTAGGAGCTTGCATGTGTTGAGCTACCTGATTCACCGCAAAAGACAAATCAGGTCGGGTATATGTCAAGTATATCAGCTTACCAACAAGTCTTCGGTACTGTTCTGGGCAATGATAAGGAGTGTCATCTTTCTCCCCCTTTCGATTGACCTTGTAGCCCTGCTCGAGTGGTGTCTCAACTGGTTTAGCTCCAAGTGTACCTATGAGCTTTAGGAGATCGAGGGCATATTTCCTTTGTGAGAGGAACAATCCCTCCTTTGATCTACACACTTCAATCCCTAAGAAGTACTTCAGAACACCCAAGTCTTTAATATCAAACGAAGAATGTAAAGAAGCCTTAATCGCTTGGATACCTTCTTTGTTACTTCCAGAGATAATCAAGTCGTCAACATAGACCAATACTACTACGATTCCTTGATTATCTTGTTTAGTAAACAAAGTGTTATCAGAATGGGACCTTTTGAAGCCATTTGCCAACAAAGTAGAGCTTAACTTGTGATACCAAGCTCTCGGGGATTGTTTGAGTCCATAGATAGCTTTCCGAAGCCTTAAGACCTTTCCTGGAGCTACTGTATCCTCTAGACCCGGAGGTGGTGTCATGTAAACCTCTTCTTCTAACTCCCCCTGAAGGAAAGCGTTCTTGACATCCATTTGCCACAATTCCCAATCCAAGTTAACCGCTAAAGAGAGAACAACCTTCACAGTGTGTTGCTTGGCTACTGGTGCAAAAGTCTCCCTATAATCATCACCATAGGTCTGAGTAAATCCTCTTGCTACTAGTCTAGCCTTGTATCTCTCAATTTCACCATCACTTTTATACTTAATGGTGAAAACCCATTTCGAACTAACACTCTTCTTTCCTGGTGGAAGTTCTTCTTCATCCCAAGTATGATTCCTAACCATAGCTTGAACCTCATCATCCACAGCATTAGTCCATTCCTTTCTTTCCTTGGCTTCTTCATAGCTTTGTGGTATGAATTCCACATCTAGCTTACTGATGAAAGCTCTATGTTCTTCAGGAAGAAGGTCAATCGAACACGTTGCTTGTATTGGGTGAGCCACAGCTTGACGACTGTAGTATTGAAGATAGCCAGGCGGTCTCTTCTCCCTTGTGCTTTTCCTTGGATTTTCCTGTGTGTAGACTGGATCTTGTGTGACTTGTGGAGCTTGGTAGGTCTCATCTTCGCTTGATGATTCAATAATTTCACCTTCACTAGACGGATCATTCTCTACCACTTCTTCACTCGATCCTTCTCCTCTACCACTTTCTTGTTGGATATCTTGAGGCTCTTGTGTAGTATTCTCACCACTTTCTTGAGCTTCATTGGTATCCACATTCGGTGTAGCTTCCACACGTTCTTGTGATGGACTAGCATTACCCAAATGTTCTAGAATATGTTGAAGACTTTTAGCTCGATCTGAAGTTGAATTAGGTAGGTCCTTTACACTCTCCCAATTCTTTTCTCCGAAATAGGCCTTGTCTTCCATGAATTTCACATCTCTAGATACATAGTATCTATTGTTGGTTGGATCAAAACATTTGTAGCCTCTTTGAGTAGTGGAGTATCCGATGAACACGCACTTGGTACTCTTGGGCTCTAGCTTGTTCCTTAAGTCACCTGGAATAAATACAAAACACACACAGCCAAACACTCTTAAGTGCTCGATGTTAGGGTTTTGGTTATTCAATACTTGAAAAGGTGATTGATCATTAAGAACTCTAGTTGGAGTTCTATTGATAAGATAGCAAGCGGCCATAACCGCATCACCCCAAAACCTCTTAGGCATATGCTTATGAAATAGCATTGCTCGTGAGACCTCCATGAGGTGTCTATTCTTCCTTTCTGCAACACCATTTTGTTGAGGGTTGTATGGGCAGCTCGTTTGGTGTAAGATCCCACACTTTTCCAAATGGGCTTTGAGCTTGGTGCTTGTATATTCACCTCCATTATCTGTTCTTAGAATTTTGATCTTCGCATCAAAGTGATTAGTCACATAGCTTTGAAAATTTAGGAATGCATCATAAACTCTATCCTTAGATGGAAGCAAAGTTATCCAAGTATACTTAGACTTCTCATCTATGAATGTAACAAAGTACTTATGACTATCTCGAGATGCACAAGGTGAGGTCCAAACATCCGAATGCACAAGATCAAAACACTTCTCATAAATAGCATTAGACTTAGGGAAAACCGCTTTGCAATGCTTACCCAAGATGCATGCTTCACACTGAGAACAATCATAGGATAAACCGGGTAATAACAAGTTCAAAGCTCTAGAGTGTGGATGGCCAAGTCTATCATGCCACAATACAACTGATGCCTTAACATTATTTGCGGAAATGGAGGGGTTCAAGGAAGTGTTTTCAAGAACATAGAGATCATCCTCAGTGCCTCCTTGTCCAAACACATTACCGCTCTCAATATCCTGCAGCTTAACATCATTAGGACTAAAGATAGCAAGACAATTTAGATCCTTAGTCGTTTTCTTGACCGAGAGCAAGTTAGAAGTGAACTTAGGCATATAGAAAGCACTGGACTTCTTGTTCCACAAGTTTATGCAGCCTATTCCTTCTATTGGAACATTGTGACCATTTGCAACCTTAACATTCCCTAGTGCCGGTTTAATGCTCTCTAATAACTTAGGATTACTTATCATGTGATGAGAAGCTCCTGAGTCTAACACTAATGAATTTAAGTCATTAGAGTTCGAGGTAAAAAGAGAGATACCACCAGGATGCATTTTGGATGCTATGGATTGGAGAAGGGATTCAAGGTCCGCTTTATTCATGCTGATGGTCTCTTGAGCTTGAGAAATAGAGGCGGAGGCAGAACCACCTTTGTGTTGTGTGGCTTGCATCGCCTTATCTTGATTTCCATATTGCACAATAGCCCTCTCTTCATTCCCAAGGCCTCCATCACTTGCCACATTCGCTCTAGGCTTGAAGTTCTTAAACTTCTCCGGCTTGAGATGAGGATGTAAGATCCAACACTTATCCTTAAGATGGCCTTTCTTCTTACAATGGTCACAGAACCAAGTCTTCTTGTCATCTTGCTTAGCCACTCCAACCTTGTTAGCCGTAGGTAGACTTCCTTTGCAATTGAAAAGACCTTGAGCCCCATACTCTTTCTGAATCTTTGCACATACTTGCTCCAAAGTAGGGACCTTATCATCTCTTAGTATGTGTTGAATTACCTCAGTATAGCTCGAGTTAAGAGTTAGCATCAATCCGAAGACCAAGTCTTGCTCTCTACGCTCCTTAAGCGTTTTCGCTTCGGTTGTAAATGGCCTTAACATCTCGAGTTCAGCCACGAGAGACCTATACTTCCCAAAGTGAGTATTGAAGTCACTTTCTTCTTGAGAGAGTTCACCAAGAGCCTTCTTAATGTGATACACTCGGGTTAGATTCGACTCATTCCCGAAAACATTCGCCAATGTATCCCACAACTCTTTTGTAGTCTCACAATAGGAGTATCCTTCCAAGATTGACGCTTCTAGTGAGCCATGTAAAGCACTCAAGACATTTAAATCACCCTGTCTCCAAGTGTCTTTATCCAAGCTTTCATCTAGGGCCTTTACTTCATCAAAAGTCGACTCTATGTATTTTGTGAGTTTCTTTCCTCCTAATACATTAGTAGTCGTCCTCTTCCATAGAAGATAGTTGTTGCCATTCAAAACCACAGAGAACTTCAAATTCTTGTAAATATCACTCATTGTACAAACCAATTCAATAACCAGCCACGATAAAACTCAGATTTCTCTTAAACCAACCGTTGAAACACGATCTGCACCGTTGAATATCAAGACCACTGAGTCACGAAGCTACGCTCCAAAAATCAGCCAAATCGGAGCTCGTTTGAGTGTCCAAACTCACGACAACTTCTGCAGAAGAATCTGGAAATTTCAGATACGACCAGCCACGAGAAAACTTAGATTTCTCCTAAACCAACCGTTGAAACAAGATCTCCACCGTTGAATCTCAAGACCACTGAGTCACAAAGCTACTCTCCAAAAATCAGCCAAATCGGATTTCTTTTAAGTGTCCAAACAAACAACACAAGAACTAAAAAGACTTGAGAGAGAAGAATAAGAAAGAAAGCAAGATTAAAGACTAGAACCACGCTCTGATACCATGTTGAGATTTAAGAGTTTAAGTAAAGATTCATGATTGAATATGGAGAAGAAAGAGTAAAGAGAAAAGAAACGTTTAGATTGATAAGAGTTAGGTTACAAATGAGGAGGCATCCCTTTTATATATAGAGAACAAACTCTCTAGGTTTAAGGGTATGTACAAACACAAATACAATTATACCCTCTTTCTAAAGCTTATAAAAGCTTATAAACCTCTTTCTCTTTTATCCAAACTAAAGCTTATAAAGACTTATAAATCAAGCCACTATATTTAACATATAACTATTGATTAGTTAATGTTAAATATCCTCTTGATTAACACAAAGATCTTGTGTTGTGTAAGTTCATGCTTCACACGCTCTTTACTCATCTGCATCATTCAAATGAGTGCATTTAGCCACATAGGTGTTTTTCACAGATTACTTTTTTTTCTCGAACCGAAAAATCTATGAATCGCGATCCTAATGCACATAAATACAATTGGTTTAATAAAGACAAGAATTTTCATAAGCATTTGGAACATTTTGGTGATGAACAAAAGAATTATTTATAAGAAGTGTTTGATCCGGCCTTACGCCTATTATCCAAACCAAGTTTTCCGAACCGAAGTAAACCAATTTTTGGTCAGTTCAGTTTGAATTCGGTTATCACAATTGAACCGATCAGCAAGTTTGTAAATGGACATCGGTTATCTGAGATTAACTGACCAATTAACCGAAGAAAAAACAACACTAACCCAACTAACTGTTGTTAATGTAAAAACTTTTTTGGTTTTCATTTTAGAGTTTTGATTGTGAGGTTGAAGAAGAATGAAACGTATCGTTTCAATATATTGGGCTTGGTACAACGTTTTTCTTTTCATCTTTTAAAATGAGTCTATCTAACTAAAACATAAATGTTTGGGCCGAATAGTCCACTAAATTAAAAAAAATCAAACCAAAGTAAAATGGACTAACCAAATTAACTGATTTTAACTGAATTTTAACCCAAAAAACAAAAGTTTTGGTAATAATATATATTTCCGAAAAAATGATACCTGAATCGAAATGAACTGAATATTTTTTTGGATAATTTCGGTTAGTATTTTCAAAATCCAAAAAACTGATATAACATAACCGTTTTGTCCAAATAAACCGAACTCGCAGGGCTAGTTTGATCGATAGGATATTAATGCATAACATAAGACAACAATGGTTTATTGAGGATTAGAATTAGTAGAAATGATCAAATAATACTCCCCAAAATTAGATTCAAAGTATATTCTTATCTATTGATAGATGTAAATAACTATCAAAAATTATATTATCGTTTATTTGTTAGAAGTCCACTAACTTTGTTTTTTCTATAAAAGACAAAAATCAGAAACAAAAACAAGGATGTCTTTTCATATATTTGGAAAATAAAATAAAAACTATGACAAAAATTAATAAACTAATTAACTAATAACCTATTGACCAGCCAAGTAATATAACCTATTGACAAAAATAATAGGATGTCTAATTTTTTTCGAAATGGAAAACCACAATATACTGAAATACCTTTTTTTTTTTTTTTTTTTTTTACAATGATTGATAATTGTTATATTTCTTGTTAATTTTTTGTTTCCCTTCCTTACCAAAGCCAACAATACATGGATCTCAGAGTTGAAAGAAAATTCGGTAATTTTAGAAAATTCTAAGTGAAAACAACTCATGTGAGTGAACTCAGCCACAAATTCTCGTCAATCAAGAGGTCCATTAGTAGTTTTGATATGAACTACTCATGTTTAAAAGTGTTTTTTCTTTTTTTTAATTAATCAATCTTTAGAGGTTGACAAGTTCCATCAATGAAGTGTAGAAAGGAAAAAAAACATATAGATAAACCATTGTTAAGAGTTGATTGAGCCAGCAGTTTTGCTGAAACATACGAGATTAATATTTAAATTACATTTTTCAAAACATGTAATATGCTTTTGTGACATGATCTATTACCAAATTAGTTTTTTTTTTCTTTTAATCAACCATACATTAATATTGAAAAATATTCTACAAAATTATTCTATATATATATATATATGTTTTTTTTTTAATTTGAAGCTATTTTTAGAAAGATTAAACGCTAATCTTAGACTGAATATAATTTTATTTGGTAATTGTTTCATTTTAAGTTATCCGATAAAACTATTTTTTATAAATAACATTTCTCGTATATTCTTTAATAACACTTTAATCATATATTTTCGATTGTGAAAGCGAATCTCACCAAAAATGTTCATATAAATAATAGATTAGAGCGTAGTATAGTCCAAATAGATATAGCAAAACAAAAAGCAAAATAAAATTGAAAAGCATTATTTGGTTGATATGAGCCAACAACTAATCACTTTGAGATTATTGTAGTGTTTAAAATGATAAAGAGTAAAGACAAACTTTATAAAATAAAATAAGATTGGTTCAAATGAGCCAATTCAAAGAAATATTGTTTACATACATAACATAGTGCGGTTGTACACGAACATTGCGTGCAAACTTATCCGCTTTATTAGCTTGTCTAGAGATTTTTTTTTTAAAAAGTTGAAAATACTTCTTTTAATCGCTTAATTTCCTTCAAGTATATCGTAAAAATTGGCCACTCTGTTGGGAAAAACACTATCTTCACCAATTCTGAACAGTCTTTGACGAAAGCAACCTCTCTCTTCTGATCGGTAATTAGACACCTCATTGCCCATACGTGTGCTTCTATTTCGGTATACAATGGGAATAGGCTACATATGAAAAAGTCTTCTACATAGAGAAAGTCTTCTTTTTTGTTTTTTTTTGAACAAAATGAGAAAGTCTTCTTTAAACACAAAAGATCGACCATTATTTATTTTCCCCTTGCTATTTCCTAATTAAGGAAAGGGTAACGTCGAGTGTTTTTTGGTGGGGAAAGCTGATATAATATTGGGTTACATGGTGAGCTAACTTGTTGAAGAGTGGTTCAATGATATTAATATCTCCAAAATGAGCAAGAAGCATGGGTTCGGTGATGGATCTTGTGATGTTTGCCAAATTTTTTCCGACTTTTAATCGATGTGATTGATCATCTTTATGATCTTCATTAATTAGATAGGGAATCCGATCAAGTGTGTCTATCTTCACAATCTCAAAGGACCCTTCATTTTGGACAACCTCCCTAATCTCTACTTCTTTCGGATTGTAGAATGGTAAGTTGAACGAGTCCACGTCTGATTCTTCAACAATTCCCTGTTCCATATAACATAACTTTGTTCCAATATGTAATAAAAAAAGAGAAAACTGTTTTTTCTTTTGTTAATCTTGAATTTCGGACCTAGACCTATACATCTCTCAAAATCGAGATCAACATCCGATAAAAAATCTTTTTCAATGAGATTTGAACTCCTGTCCTCCTACATGTCTATGTTTTCGGCTTACTTAGATTCAATCACACTAGCCCAATACCGCTCAATACCAAGTTGGTTTTATATGTTTTTATTTATAATTCTAAATTCGACTCTAACATTTATATATTTATTACTTCATTTTAAAGATTGGGCAATTTTTTTATTAAGAATTTAATTAATTAACTCATTATAATCGATATAATAATTTTAATTATCAAGAAGACATATATGATATAAGTGATGTCGCAGAGAAATATATACATCTAATTAGATATATAGTTAAAGAGTACCTCAGAAACTAAGTCGAGAAGTGCGTCAGATAACAATGACCATAAAAAAGAACCTTCCATATCCAAATCTTTTTTGCCTTTGAATGTCAGAACCATACGTCCATTAGACACCATCTCTTGAGAACGCATTTTCAAGAACATGGAGAAATCATCTTTGAACTGATTCATGTAACTCATACGTACACTAATAGGAGATTGACTTGTGAAGTATACGCTCTTCTTGTTATCTTCAAGCCCTTGGGGAACTTTAGAGAGCCAATGGATACTATAAGATGAATGAACAAAATGAAGAGATTTGTTTGGGAAAAGCCTTGAGTAAAAGGATCCCGGTGTACCCGATACGAAACACATTCCTTTGACCTCTTTTTTAAAGAAAGGGGTTAACTTAAAAGCCGAATTGAAATCGTTTTCTGGAAGATCGTTTAGGCAACAATCAATTTCTGGTGGGTTTTGACCCGTTTCTTGGTAAGATTCAAAGATTGTGTTGACGATTTCGGACATGGCCAAGAATGTGTTTTGTCCAGAAGAACATCCTAAATCTGCCACTTTGATGCTCTCAGGATATTTCAATTTCACTAACATTTCTTTAACACTCTCTTTCACCATAGGTCGTGCTTTAGAGATAGCATCTTTCTGTGAAATCAACAAAATATCTTTAATATAATCAATAGATCATAACAAAAACTACTTAATTGTTATAAAAAAAAACTACTTAATTACAATACCTGAGTACCAGAGTTATTAGCATAGCTGTGCTCTCCATCTCCTCCATTCATACTAAGAGAATTCATCAAAGAGATCCTAAAGTTCATAAACAGAGATTAATATTCACATAAACACACAAATATGAAGCATAAGAAAATAATCTTTACCTTGAGGAAGAAATTGCGTTAACTATATAAATTTTTGGTTATATGAATGTATGATGGTGGAGTAGATCTGGGATGGGTAAGTGATATATATGCTATTTTTCTATACAAGACAAATTAAAACAAAAGTCTCTGTCAACAATTTGGAGTATATTTGCACTAAGTATATATGCTTACCAAGAAACAGCTTGGAATTTGATAATAAACTATTAAAGAATCGCAACGATCATTGAATCCGGTTCTTCATATATATAGATATTAGTATATAACCCGTGCTACAGCACAAACTATTTTTTTTTATATATATATATATATAGTTGGTAGATAATGTAATAATAATTTTTGTCAAGTTTGTTTATATGTCTTGTTGTATTGTGTTTATGTCTATTTGGATTGGTATTTTAATTTTTGGTTTTTTGGCTTCTCGTGAAAATAACAAAGTTTTGGAGGTTGTTAATTTTATTTTTTTGTATGTGGATTAAAATTTTTGTATTTCTTTTTTGTATCGATGTCATTTGTAAATCACTTTGCCAAAAAGAAAGTAAAAAACAAGATTACAATTAGTCGTTGAGTGTCAATCAACCAAATTTATCGGATCTATTTAACCATAATATTCCTGAAAAGCTTCATGGTACGTCGGGCAGAGATTGTGTTTCGGCTCTCCTTGTCTATGTCTTTGAAGATAATTAAAAAAAATTTCAAATTTTTGGCAAAGAATGAAGATTTATTTAAGTTAATGACAATTACTAGAGGTTCTACTAAAATATAGCAAAAGAATACAAATTAAAAATTATGGGTAAGTACAACAAAACATTTGTTTTTAGAAATTTTACACCAGAAATGAAAAAAGACATGAGCCTTTTCACTTTCAAAATTATTATAACAGACATGCATGTAGTCTCCCAATATAAAATCCAACCAAAAAGTAAAGGCAAACATCCAACGGCGTATATGCAAGCTTCTTTGAACACAAAATACTTAATTTCCATAAGAAAAATCTTCTCACAACAAAACACAAACACACTCATTATTTATATGATATTTTATGTGACCACCTATTTCCTAACCAAGGAAATGATAAAGTCGAGTGTTGTTTGGCGTGGAAAACTTATATATTGTTGGGTTGCATGGTGTGCAAACTTGTTGAAAAGTGTGTTAATAATATCTATATCTCCAAAGTGAGGAACAAGCATGGGTTCAGTGATGGATCTTGCGATGTTTGCCAAAATTTTCCCGACTTCTAATCGATGTGATTGGTCATTATCATCATCATTCTGATTTTCAACAGTTTTGTAGGGAACAAGTCGATCAAGTGTCTCTACTTTGTTAATCTAGTTATTTTTGTAAAGATTAGAGTCAATCTGGGTAATTTACACTTAATATTATAGTATTAAAAAATTGAAAGGGTTAGTCTTACTAATTAAACACACTACTCATATGATACACACACAAGTGCGAAGACATAAGAAAATAATATTTACCTTGAGGAAGACATGACTTTAACTATATGAATCTTTGATTATATGTATGTTTGATGGTCTGAGTAGTTGTGTCATTGATCAAGCGATATATATATATGCTTTTGTTTTTCCTTAAAAAACAAAGAAGCGTCAAAGATTTGGAACATAAAAAATATTTAACTAAGGAACAAAGAAGAACAGCTAGGATGATGTGTCAATATTTGACAATAAATAATCCAATATGATGCTGTTACTAAAACAAAGAAACTTCAACGATTTGGAATATATTTGAATTTCAATATTATTTAATTAAGGAACAGCAAAAAAACCAGCTTAAAATTTGATAATAAAAAATTACAATGAACAATTGAATTCAGCTCCTTATATATATATGATGTATATACGTATGACCATTAAATTGATTAAGCACTAACGTATGTATTCTACGAATGAGCATCAATTTATATATGCTGATTGAGCAATGTATCTTTAATTGTTAATTTTTATCGACGTATTACTTTTTGATAAATGAATAAGTTTTCTAACTTTTCTTGTAAGTAGCGACAACATACTCAGCAAGCTTTAGATTATATATATAGTTTCTAACGATTCAATCCGTTTTCTCACATAAATTCTTATTATTTTGCATCTAACTGTAACGTGCTCAAGTTATCAGGCGTCCTAGGTATTGTTTTCAGAAGCCCGGCCTTATTTGATTTAGGTTTTATGGATTTTGAATTTAAGAGATTTCAAATTTAAGGTATTTTCATAAAATATAATGGAGGTTCATATACATATTTTTAATGATTTAATGATTGTAAAAGATTATCTTAAAAATTTTGAGTGAAGTAAGTAAATGGCGGCAAAGAATAAAAGTTTGTTTAGGTAAATGACAATTGCTAGATTTTTTTTTTTTTTTTTTTTTGTCAACATTTGGGCCACAACTGACCGGTCCATTAGCCTAATTCCTACAAATTTGTAGGGTCGGGAACTCGATCCCTGGTGTGATGGTGTCTGTCTTCTGTGGACTTGCCACTAGACCAAGATCACTTCACTGCTAGATTTTCTATTAAAATATAGCAAAAGATATGTTTAAAAATTGGGCAAAATGTAATATGTTAATTTTAAATTATTTTGTATTAACATATTTATTTGATATTCTTGTATAACTCTCTAAATAATATTAGAGAACCTTATGATAATAGAGCACACAAATAGATGACAAAAATATTTTTTTTTTTAACACTGATTTTTATTATTCTATTGCAAATTAAGAAAAATATTACATCTCCTGCATCTATGAAGATAATAGAGCACACAAATAGATGACAAAAATATTAATTAGTTTCAAAAGTTAGAGATTTAGAAAAATACCGTAATAAAGAAAACAATCATGTGTTATGCAACACTATATTGATAACAGAAAAACGTTATAAACTCTAGTTTTATAAATTGGATATTTTTATTTAAGAATGTCAAAATGGATCAAATTTCATTAGTGTATTCGATTTAAACCGATTCATTAATCTAATGCTTTAATATTTAGATTCTAATAGTTTTAATATTTGAATTCTAATGAGTTCATGAGTCAAATAAGTTAATAGTTCAATGAGTTGATGAGTCATATAGGTTGGGTTGTAATGGTTTTATGGGTCAAAGCATTATACCAACATCGTCATTATCATCATACCATCATCATCATCATTGTTTTTATATCATCATCATCATCATCATCATCATCATCATTATACCATAATTTGTATGACACATTATCATCATTGTACCATAATTTGTATGACACATTATCATAATTTTTATCATTATCATAATCACCATCATCACCATAATTGATATTCTTAATATTCAAAGGACATGAAAGATCTCAAGATCATATTATTTGTATGACAAATTAAGTAAAGTTTGAGGTTAACTTTTAAAAAAAACCAGAAAATAAACGTGTTTCTTTTTACTTAGATAATTATGGAATATATCTTTAAAAGATCCTCCGGCACCGCCACCTGAGCCTCCTTCTCCGTCGGCCCCACCAGAACCGCCGGACCCTCTAGACTCACCTCCTTAGATCTGCTTCCTCCTCTCTGACGTTTCTCTTTCTCACTCAAGCTGCTCTCTTTGTTTTGGGCAAATTGTTGCTGTTTTGTTCTCCACGTTCCGCCAGCTGTTGATTCTCATCACTTCCAGTTGCGTTTATAGTGAATCGGCGAAACCCACCTTCTTCATCATGCAACAGCCCCTCCGACCTTTTCAAACCCTAGATCTGAGAGCTCTTTCTTCGATATCCTTTATTGTTTTGCCTATGTCTTGTGTGCCCTCTTGTGACACTCTTTTCACCCTAGAGTGTTCATTTACTACAGTATGCATGTTCTTATCCAGATTTGTCCCTGCTTCTGCGACTACCATGTTTGATTATGGGAGTTTAAGTAATTTTCTTTCAGTATCTTTGATGTGTTGGTTCCTTTCATCTGAGTTTTATAAGGTATTCACTTGTCCAATTTGATGGTTGTGTGATCCTTCTATAATCATATTTGCTTTATTGTCTGCAAAAAATGTTTACAAGCCCTCCTTGGTTCGTTTGCCTTGGATGCGTTTTGGCAATCTTTATCATGATTACTCCTTTATGGAGATTTATCTTATATCAATTTGTCCTTTAGGTAAAAACAATTGTATTGTTGGGAAGAAGATCTTCTCCGGTAGTGCTAGACGGCTTACTATCTCATCTCTCTGTGGCTTGAGCTTGTAGTTCTCCAACGTCATTGAAGTTCCCTTATCCGACAGTTCTCACTGTTATCGTTCTGTCACCTTTGCTTTGTTAGCGAAAGATCATGCTTTGAAGGCCTCATTGGAAGCAAATGATTATTTTGAAATCGCTTCGATTATCTCGGACTCAATCTCTGGTGTTTTCCTTCTTGATTGTTTTTAGTTGGATACAATTTCGGTTGAGCTTGTTAGCTCCCTTTTATCTCTCTGTCTCCTTTTGAGTTGTTGTTGTTGTTTTAGCTTTACAATTTGCTCGATCAATATGTTGGTCGTTTGTTTGGTCTGTGCGGCTCGTAGTAGCATTTTTTATCCTCTTCACGTTGAGGTTGAACTCTTTTAAATTTGAATGAATCTTTAGTTTGTCCAAAAAAAAAAAGGATCTCCTAAAGATATTTTCCATAATTATCTAAATAAGATTAAAAAAACATGTTTATTTTCTGATTTTTTAAAAAAATTTGACCTCAAACTTTATTTTATGTGTCATACAAATAATATGATTTTGAGATATTTCATGTTCTTTGAATATTTAGAATACAAATTATGGTATGATGATGATTATTATTATGATGATAATGATACAAATTATGATAGTGTATCATACACTTATGGTATGATGATGATAATGATACAAATTATGATAATGTATTATACAACTTATGGTATGATGATGATAATGTGTCATACAAATTATGGTATTATGATAATGATGATGATGATGATGATAATGATACAAATTATGATAGTGTATCATACAACTTATGGTATGATGATGATAATGTGTCATACAAATTATGGTATTATGATGATGATGATGATGATGATGATGAAGATGATGATGATGATGATGATGATAACAATGATGATATATGGTGATGTTGGTACAATGTTTTGATGAACTAATAGTTAATAACTTAATTCATAAAACCATTACAACCCAACACATATGATCCATCAAGCCAACTTATTTGACCCATGAATTCATTAGAATTCAAATACTAAAACCCTTAGAATATAAATATTAAAATCATTAGGTTAATAAGTAGGTTTGGGTCGAGTCGAGCCCATGAGACTTGATCCATTTTGATTCCTCAATATTCACAAAAAAATTTCTCCAAACATATAAATAAAAAAAAGTGTAAACAACTTGCAACAAAAAAAAAATTTGTAGATATATCATCCATTGTTTATTTCATTTCTCTCGATTTATCAGTACGACTTGAGCAAACCGATAAATAATTGATGGTCTTTTCATATGACCCTTTTTCGACCAATAAATTTCTCAATCTCATATCAACATTTTCAAATTTTTCTTGTTTTCTTTGTTTCTTCACTTTGATTTACAATCTCATCATAATCATTCCATTTCTTCCATATGTTTATGTTTTTCATTGTTTAAACATCACATCTTTTAATTTACTGTGTTAAATTTAGTCATACTCACTTTCTTTGATTAATTGGTTGATAGCAGCATACTAGCAATCTCCAACTCTATGTGTTGACATGATTTGCATCCAAATTTTGACATCTTAGGTTAACAACTCAAAATGTTTCCATTTTTAAGTAAACATCACGATCTATTAACTTCTACACCATTCAACATATCCAATTAAAATTTTGATGACTATCGCAAAAGAAGATGTAGTTATGTATAACTATGTTTTTTTTAAACTCATTTACAGCAGCATATCAGTGTTGATGTCTAGGTTAATATGAGGTATGAATATCCCTATCAACTGGATCTTGATATGGCGAATAAAAAATACTTATCCAGTGATGCCTACATTAGCATTTGCAATAAATACCACTTCATAGGTTGAGTTTTCTATATTTATTTTTATGCAACCAGATGTTTATTCTCTGATGAAACAATATAGCGTCAATCAATTCTAGAGTACTGCAGCTAGAGCCGTCTGTCGTAGTTTCGTGTGTTACGCAAAGATCTTGTCCATCGATGTTGTACATGCAGAGTCGTCCGTCATGATTCCGAGTATTGCGGGAAGAGTTGCATCATATAATTGTTATTTGTGGAAGTTGTTCATCGTAATCGCACTTGTTGTAGGTAGTCTTCATTATAATCGAATTAGGTCAAATATTTCTAATGGTGATGTTATAAATGGTTAAAAAAATAACAATATGTTAAGATATCAGTCATTTTTTAAACTATCTAAGATTATTTACATATCTACTAGAGACTTAAATATTCAAAAGTGAGACCTTTGGTTAAAAAATAAAAAAAGTAGAAATAGCGAACACATTATCACCAAAACACAAAGTATTTATATGTTGCCATGACTTTGAATAGAATAATTAGAACTAATGTCATCTTATAAATTTTTAAAGACTTCATAACAAAACATAGTCGCACATCACTAGTTCAAAATTTTTATATAGTAGTCATCATCCAAGTTCTATGTATGTCCTATTCGCAAACTAATTACAAACAAAGTGTTTTTAATATGTTCTAGCTTATCATAAAAATGAAACAATTGAATGAATTGATTTTGAAGATATCTCGTGACATTATAAAAAAATTGTTCCGTGGAAAAAGTGTAGATAATGTTAAAGCAAGCACCAGAAACATACATCAAATCTCTAACAAAAGAATATCCAATTTTTGGAGCTTCTTCGGCCACCAAGAATAGCTTATGTTAAAGCAATGATGGCTCTAAGATTCTATTAAAAATCTCAACTAAATTCTAAAAAGTTTTTTAAACCCGGAACTATTTTTTGTCCAGAACAATGTCCTAACTTGTCTGTTTGTCTGTTTTAAACCTTCAAGTTTGAACCTTGTGTTCTTTTGACAACATTTCATTAACGGAAATTAACGATACTGTAGACGGTGTTATAACGCCGATTAAAAGTCTGTCTAACCATGAGTTAACTAATACCTAAATCTAGAACCCTAAATTAAAAAAAAAAATACACATTGAGATTTTTGAGAAGAGATGGAGAAGATGAATTCAAGCCACTACAGTAAACGAAAATTGATTACATGTATGCTTAGAGATTTTTACTATTAGGGTTATCATTCTCATTCTTCTTCTTCGATGAGATTGAGAAGAAGAGTGAAGAGCTTAGAGATTCATTTCCTTTTTTGAGAAACTGAAAGAGAATGATAAACTCTAAAATATCAATTAAACCGACCAAGATAATGAAGATTCAACCTAGAATCGTTGATTTTACTACAATCCAGTCTTACAAATTCGATTTAGGGTTCATATGTGAATTGGAAATTTTAGAGATTTGGAGATTTTTTATCGTGAAACGATTTTTTGGGTTAACTATGGTTAATTATATTACGGAATACAAATGCCATTAACAATTCCGTTCAACTTCGTTTCGTAGACGATGTAAACTAAGTATACTATTCACATTTGAAGGTTTAAAAGAGACAAACATAAAAGTTGGAGTATTATTCTGGATTCAAAAATAGTTCGGGATTTAAAAACCTTTTGGAAATTTAGTTAGAGTTTTTCTATGGAATTTTCCGGATTCCCAAAACTCTAATTTTTTCATAAATTTAAATATTTTATAGCTTTTAGATTTGTGTTGATTATTATACAATAAATCTGTTTTTGAAAAATAAGAAGAAAAAGACGTAATCGAACTTCTAAGCTAAAATGGCAAACAAAGTTTATTTCAAGCTAAATTGTATTTCATATCATATTAAATTTTAAGATCATTTAAAAGGCTTTTATTTTTTCATCTAAAAGGTATTTTATAAAAGTTAGGACAATTATAATGTCGTCTGTCATCGAAAAATAGACCCCGAAACTGTGAATAACAACACATTATCGGATACTAAACCCAAAAGAATGAAAAACTTACAAACTAACCCAAAAGGTACATAAAACAACCAATTGAAACCGGAATCTAGCCAACACACAACACCAATCGCAAACCCTAAAATAGAGGAGCCTTACACAAGAGCAAACCAAAAGGAACGACCAAAATCTCAACCAACGGTAAGCGATTCCACCTATAATGAACGACTCTGCATGTCTCTCAGGCTACCAAAAGGAGCGACGAAAATCTAAACCAACAGAAAGCGGTTCCAACAGAAAATTTAAAAAACATGTTTATTTTCTGATTTTTTAAAAAAATTGAACTCAAACTTTATTTTATGTGTCATGTTCTAAGAATGGGAGAGGCCACGAGCTGATGATGAGAACGTGTCGAGAAATGGAAGAAGCCGCGAATTGAAGCTTCTTCGTCGGATTCGAAGCTTCTTCGTCGGATTCGAAGCTTCTATGTCGTGAATCGATCAGAAAAAAGTAAGGAAAGCTTAGTTTCTCGTAGCCAAAAAGCTTAAGCTCGACAATTTGGATTGAGATTGAGATTCAACATTGAAGAACCCTAGAATCTCAGATTTGGGGGAAAAGTTTAAAAGTTTTGATAGATGTTAAAAGTTTATGATCGATGGTTTAGTGATTTCGGTTTATTGATTTTGATTTGTTTTATTTGATTATAATCGATCGGTTTAAATAGTGGAGTTGGTTTGACTCAATTGAATAAGAATTGATGGATTAAATGGTTTAACCAAAATGAATGAAAAAGCACCGACTTCTGTATTATAATAAAGACAAACACACAGTTCTCCCAGGCGACATTCCCGAGGCAACACAAATTTCGCTAATCTCCGACGCCGGTGAAGCTATGGCTCGCCGGCGTCGGACCTTTTCGTCTTGCTATTGCTCTCCCGCTATTCTATCAGTAGATCTCGTGTGTTTTGAGGAAAGAACCTCCTCTAATTTTTTCAACTTCGCACAGAACCGCCGGAGACGGTTCACCGATTTAAAATCCGGTGTCTCCTTGGTGGCTTCTGATGCAGATATTTTAAGAACCTTGTCGCTTCTCTCCACCGCCTCTGTGGGCTCCTTCTCTGAACCCTCCGACCACAAGTTGAACGGACAAAGCATGGTGTTGGTGGCCAAGGTCCCTGGATCTTTTCAGATATGGCGAGCTTATTCTCCAACCTCCGTGTTTCTCTTGTCTGTTGAGGATCGAGACTTTTTCTCGGTGTATAACCGCAGCTCCACCCATCAATCTCTGCCATCTTCCGCCGTCTCCACAGCTTGGACCATCAGCCATCACGCTCTCCACTCTCACACCGGCAGGATCTCCCTAGGGTTTCAGATAGAACTGGTCATTGGCGGTCCCGTCGCTGGGTGGTTCCGGCTTGCGTTGTCCTCTGGCTCAGGCTCTACTGTTCTCTTGCTCGTGGTTGGAACGGAGACTTTCTCGGTCCACCGAGGAGCCCTGTTTCCCAGATCCACCATCCTCCACCTCCTGCCAAATCACTCAACCGCATCTCCTCCCCTTGTTGTTAGCGTCGCCTTACCCACCCCATCGGTAACCCAGATGAACCAGGTGCCTCTTGCTTCGACTGCAACCGTCTTCTCCGTCAACCGCCGCCATGGTGCTCCTAGGTCCGAGGTAGGTCAAATTCTATGGAAAGAGATGCAAAGCTTAATTTCGTGTTGGGCTTGGCCCATCAACTATTTTAGCATGTCCATTTTTGTGGGCTTATTTGGCAGCTGGCCCATCTGGAAGCTTTATTTGGTTTGCCCTAATCTTCTAATTGTGCACGTGCATCTTCCATCTAAAGAGTTAAAGTGTCGCCACCTTCTCCAACTTGCTCCACCATCGTTGCTGGTTTCTACCACAATCACATCCGTCCGAGTTGGGGATTATACTAAGGAGAGATCTCTCCCTTCATCCTCTTGTCTAAAGGAGAGAGTCATTTCACCGTCTCGTTACCAAAATTCCTTCTGTCGGGGCCAGAAGAGATCGTTTTTACCATCCTCCTCCTCAAAGTAGAGAACTGTTCCACCCTTGTCCTTGTTTTCATGGCTCTTGTGCCGCTGCACTTGTGTTGCGCGGTCAGCCTGCAAATTGGAAGGATGCTCTTCAGAGACTTTGCTCTCTGGTGTCTTCAAAGGCTCTGCAATTCGGTGCTTTGGCACCCCTGCTATGGTAGCCAATTTTAAGATTGTTAATTCTGCTTTAGTTGCAGTTTCAATCGCGAACAATAGATCACTATTTGTGCTATTTGTTTTCCAAGGCATCGTCTCACTTACTAGATTTAAGGTTGTCAAGGGTCAAGGCTCAAGTGTTAAGATTGCATGTATCTATCTTTTTATCCATCATGTTGATGTGTTCCGCTTGCCTTCCGAGGTAGCGATAATTTTGCTATCTTCTGTTGTAATCAATCCCTCCTTCCATGGAGAGTAGTAATCTATAAAATCTTGTTTGTGTTCAAAAAAAAAATGGTTTAACCATTACTCATTACAACCCAACTCATTTTATCCATAAACCATTTGACTCAATAACTCATCTGTATCATTAATTCATTAGGGTCAAAATTTTCAACTCAGTAGGGTTCATGAGTTGATTTGAGTTTGGTTGACCCATAAAATCTGACTCATTTTGACACCCCTAGTCATACAAATAATATGATATTAAGATCTTTCATGTTCTTTGAATATTTAGAATACAAATTATGGTATGATGATGATGATGATGATGATTATGATGATGATGATGATGATAATGATACAAATTATGATAGTGTATCATACAACTTATGGTATGATGATGATAATGATACAAATTATGATAGTGTATCATACAAATTATGGTATGATGATGATAATGTGTCATACAAATTATGGTATGATGATGATGATGATGATGATGATGATGATGATATATAATAACAATGAGGATGATAATGGTGATATTGGTATAATGTTTTGATGAACTAATAGTTAATAACTTAATTCATAAAATCATTACAACCCAACACATATGACCGATCAAATCAACACATTTGACCCATGAACTCATTAGAATTCAAATACTGAAACCATTAGAATCCAAATATTAAAATCATTAGATTAATAAGTCGGTTTGGGTCGAGTCGAACCCATGAGACTTGACCCATTTTGACTCCTCAATATTCACAAAAAATTTCTCCAAACATATACATTAAAAAAATATGTAAACAACTTGCAACAAAAAAAAATTGTCGATATATCATCCATTGATTATTTCATTTCTCTCTATTTATCAATACGACTTGAGCAAACCGATAAATAATTGATGGTCTTTTCATAGGACCTCTTTTTGACCAATAAATTTCTCAATCTCATATCAACATTTTCAAATTTTTCTTGTTTTCTTTGTTTCTTCACTTTGATTTACAATCTCATCATAATCATTCCATTTCTTCCATATGTTTATGTTTTTCATTGTTTAAACATCACATCTTTTAATTTACTGTGTTAAATTTAGTTCTACTCACTTTCTTTGATTAATGGGTTGATGGCAGCATACTCGCAATCTCCAACTTTATGTGTTGATATGATTTGCATCCAAATTTTGAAATCTTAGATTAACAACCCAAAATGTTTCCACTTTTAAGTAAACATCACGATCTATTAATTTCTACACAATTCAACATATCCAATTAAAATTTTGATGACTAGCGCAAAAGAAGATGTAGTTATGTATATCTATGTTTTTTTAACTCACTTACACCAGCATATCAGTGTTGATGTATAAGTTAATATTATGTATGAATATCCCTATCAACTGGATCTTGATATGGCGAATGAAAAATACTTATCCGGTGATGCCTACATTAGCATTTGCAATCTATACCACTTCATAGGTTGAGTTTTCTGTATTTATTTTATGCAACTAGATGTTTATTCTCTGATGAAACAATATAGTCTCAAGCAATTACAGAGTACTGCAACCAGATTCGTCTGTCATACTAGCAATTAATGGGTTGATGGCAGCATACTAGCAATCTCCAACTTTATGTGTTGATATGATTTGCATCCAAATTTTGAAATCTTAGATTAACAACCCAAAATGTTTCCACTTTTAAGTAAACATCACGATCTATTAATTTCTCCACAATTCAACATATCTAATTAAAATTTTGATGACTAGCGCAAAAGAAGATGTAGTTATGTATATCTATGTTTTTTTAACTCACTTACACCAGCATATCAATGTTGATGTATAAGTTAATATTAGGTATGAATATCCCTATCAACTGGATCTTGATATGGCGAATGAAAAATACTTATCCGGTGATGCCTACATTAGCATTTGCAATCTATACCACTTCATAGGTTGAGTTTTCTGTATTTATTTTATGCAACTAGATGTTTATTCTCTGATGAAACAATATAGTCTCAAGCAATTACAGAGTACTGCAGCCATATTCGTCCGTCGTGATTTCGAGTATTGCGGGGAGAGTTGCATCATATAATTGTTATTCGTGGAAGTTGTTCATCGTAATCGCATATGTTGTAGGTAGTCTTCATTATAATAGAATTAGATCAAATATTTCTAATGGTGATGTTTTAAATGGTTAAAAAAATATAATATGTTAAGATATCAGTCCTTTTTTAAACCATCTAAGATTATTTACATATCTACTAGAAACTCAAATTTTCAAATTGAGAGCTTTGGTTAAAAAAAAAAAAGTAGAACCAACGAACACATTATCACCAAAACACAAAGTATTTATATGTTGCCATGGTTTTGAATAGAATAATTAGAACTAGTGTCTTCTTATAAATTTTTAGAGACTTCATTACAAAACATAGTCGCAGATCACTAGTTCAAAATTTCTATATAGTAGTCATCATCCAAGTTCTATGCATGTCCTATTCGCAAACTAACAAACAAAGTTTTATTAATATGTTCTAGCTTATCATAAAAATAAAACAATTGAATGAATAGATTTTGAAGATATCTTGTGACATTATAAAAAAAAAATTGTTGCGTGGAAAAAGTGTGGATGATGTTAAAGCAAGCACCCGAAACATACATCAAATCTCTAACAAAAGAATATCCAATTTTTTGAGCTTCTTCGACCACCAAGAACAGCTTATATTAAAGCAATGATGGCTCTAAGATTCTATTAAAAAACCTCAACTAAATTCCAAAAAGTTTTTTAAACTCAGAACTATTTTTGTGCCCAGAATAATGCTCTAACTTTTCTGTTTGTCTGTTTTAAACCTTCAAGTGTGAACCTTGTGTTCTTTTGACAACATTTCATTAACGGAAATTAACGGCACTGTAGACGGTGTTATAACGCTGATTAAAAGTCTGTTAGTATCTAACCATGGGTTAACTAATACCCAAAGCTCTAGAACCCTAAATTAAAAAAAAAACACACACACACATTGAGATTTTTGAGAAGAGATGGAGAAGATGAATTCAAGCCACTACAGTAAACGAGATTGATTACATGTATGTTTAGAGATTTTTACTATTAGGGTTTATCATTCGCATTCTTCTTCTTCGATGAGATTGAGAAGAAGAGCGAAGAGCTTAGAGATTCATTTCCTTTTCTGAGAAACTGAAAGAGAATGATAAACTCTAAAAAATCAATTAAAATCGACCACAATAATGAAGATTCAACCTAGAATCGTAGCTCATATTCCTTGATTTTACTGCATTCCAGTCTTACAAATTCGATATAGGGTTCATATGTGAATTGGAAATTTTAGAAATTTGGGGATTTTTTGTCGTGAAAGGATTTTTTGGGTTTAACTATGGTTAATTATATGACGGAATACAAACGCACGCCATTAACAATTCCGTTCAACTCCGTTTCGTATACGATTCACATTTGGAGGTTTAAAAGAGACAAACATAAAAGTTGGGGTATTATTCTGGGTTCAAAAAGAGTTCAGGATTTAAAAAATAAGAAGAAAAAGACGTAATCGAACTTCTAAGCTAAAATGGAAAAAAAAAAGTTTATTTCAAGTTAAACTGTGTTTCATATCATATTAAATTTTAAGATCATTTAAAAGGTATTTTATAAAAGTTGGGACATTTACAAAGTCGTCGGTCATCGAAATAGACTCCGAAACTGTGAATAACAACACACTCTCGGAAACTAAACTCAAAAGAACGAAAAACTTACAAACTAACCCAAAAGGTATATAAAACAATCAATTGAAACCGAAATCTAGCCAACACACAACACCAATCGCAAACCCTAAAATAGAGGAGCCTTAAACAAGAGCAAACCAAAAAGAACGATAAAAATCTCAACCAACAGAAAGCGGTTCCACCTATAATGGATGAATACTACCACACTATAAATAAGTTTTGAAGAAACCAAACCAGTGAAACGGAAACTAAACCAAAGAGCCACTAGCACATGCCAAAATACGGTGAAATCGAAGGTAAACGATTATACAATGTCATTCAAAATGTTTCATTTTCCAATTTTTGGTAGGATTTAGAAAATTACACCAAGGGAAAAGACTTACGCAGAGAGACGAAGCATATTGAATATAACCAAAGAGATCTTGTTGGGCTCAGCCTGGTAAATATCAAATAGACTTACTTATATTATATCTTACTAAATTAGTTGAGATAAATCTTGTCCAAAAAAAGAAAAAGAAATATGAAAAAAAATGTGAAAGAAAGAGAACAATCAGGAACTTGCATAAATAGTTTGTTTTTTTCTTTTATCAAAATAAATAGTTTGTTTTTTTTTTTTTTTTTTTCGTCTTTTTTTTTTTTTTTTTTTAATAATAGCTACGTAAAAAAGGTATGGTTTGGGCTTTTAAGATTTCTCCCTCCTCTCTGTAGTCAAACCTTTGAAAATAATTCCTTTTTTTTTCTTTTTTTAATATTTTTTTTTTCATTTTTGTTTGTTTGTCGGACAAGCTGTCCTGTCCTGGCGATTATTGTCTGAGCAAGGTAAGATTCCTCTTATCAATAATTTGTTTAATATTTTAAAAAACAGCTCCAAACATTTGATAAGTACAAGGAAGAAATTACGATGATTGCATCTTTGTCTCTATAAAACCATAACAATGTTGACTTGATTCATAATTTCGATTTTTCATTTGTTTATTTACTCAATTATAGTGCAGGATTCAAACAAATAATCATATATTCAAACCAATATTCATTTGAATATTAGGAGAGGCGTTTGCTGCGTCCTGGATGAAGGAGTTGTGGAAAGTTTTGGATTAGAGGTAATTCATAAATTAATATTGTGTATTTCTTATTTTCCTTGAGAGTTTCTTAGAAATGAGTTTATCAACAAAAAAAAAAAAAAAAAAAAAAAGTTTCATAGAAATGACTTAAATCTTGGAACTCTCACGCACAATGTTTTGTTTAAGAAATCACTAAAAATGTGTTACAATGTTACCAGGTTTACATTACTAATTCGATGCATGGGCCTGAAAACAAATAATTGGATCTTATTATTGTTCCCAGGTTTATATAATTTTTCTACAATCCCACATCACTTTTTATATTAGTTACTATTTAAATTGGATCTTATTATTGTTCACAAGAAAATTGGGAAAGAAAAAAGATTCTTAAATCGCCAAATGACTATAAAATCAAGAGGATTTTGAAATTTTGTAATGATTTGTTATTAAATCCATTTAACTAAAAGTATTATATTTTCTAAAGCGTCACAAAAGCAACAGTAAATTTTTACTGCATGAAGAGCTTCATAGTTTTCTTCAGTATCTGATCTCATGAAGTTTTCTTGTACATAGAACAAGATACGATGTCAAAGCCTCCTTCCTCATCAAATCAGCAAGAGACTTCTTCTGTCTCTTCTCCTCGGCTGAGGTATTGATCGTGTTTTCGATATATCCACTTTGATCCTCTGCATTGCTCTCTGTTTCTTTCTCTAATTGAGGGTTGATTTTGGGTTCAGGGACAATAATAAAACAATGACGCCGGAGATGGATGATCCAGAGAAAGCAGCAGTGACAATCACACGTCTCATCGAGCAACTTCATGGAAAGAAATCATCGGCGCAAGAGAAAGAGCTAAGCACTGCTCGGCTTCTTGGTCTAGCCAAAGGTAAAAAAGAGTGTAGAAAGATCATTGGCCGGAGCGTGAACTCTATGCCTGCCTTTATATCACTTCTAAGGAATGGAACCATTTTGGCGAAACTCAATTCCGCTTCAATCCTGACCGTTTTATGCAAAGACAAAAACATTCGTTCTAAGGTGTTAATAGGCGGATGCATTCCGCCGTTGCTGTCACTTTTGAAATCTGACTCTGTGGATGCAAGAAGGGCTGCTGCTGAGGCCATATATGAAGTTTCCTTGTGTGGAATGGATGATGATAACGTAGGTACTAAGATATTTGTGACGGAAGGCGTGGTGCCGAGTTTGTGGGATCAGTTAAAGATGAAGAAAAAACAGGACAAAACAGTTGAAGGATATTTGGTTGGAGCTTTGAGAAATCTTTGCGGCGATAGAGATGGGTTCTGGGCAATAACACTTGAAGATGGCGGAATCGATATCATCTTAAAGCTTCTGCAGTCTAGTAACCCGGTATCTCAATCAAACGCAGCTTCACTCTTAGCTCGTCTTATTAGGATTTTTACTAGTAGCATCTCAAAAATAGTGGAGTCAGGTGCTGTGCAAGTTCTGGTTCAGCTTTTAGGTGATGAGAACAGTGTTTTCGTGCGTGCCAGTGTAGTTAATGCTCTAGAAGCCATCACATCAAAGTCAGAAGAAGCTAAGAATGTGGCTAGAGATCTAGATGGGGTTCACCTTCTGATTAGTGCAGTGGTTGCTTCGTCTAAAGAGTCGGTGGATGAAGAAAACGAAACCGTCTTACAAAGTTATGGGACACAAGCTTTAGCAAACTTATGCGGAGGAATGTCTGCTTTGATAGTGTATCTTGGAGGGCTATCTTTGTCTCCACGTCTCACTGAGCCCATCGCTGATATTCTCGGAGCTCTTGCTTATGCTCTGAGGAAGTTTCAGCTAACTTGTAACGATGCTAGAGAAACGTTTGATCCAACATTAACAGAAGGGATACTAGTAAAAATATTGAAGCCCCGAGATACTCAACTGATCCAAGAACGTATCTTGGAGGCAATGGCAAGTCTATATGGAAATGCTGATATATCAAAATCACTAAACAATGTGGAGGCTAAGAGGGTTTTAGTCGGGCTTACAATCTTGGCCACGGACGGTCCACGTGAGCGGATGATAACTTGTTTGTCAAATTTATGCAAACATGGGAATGTTTGGGATGCTATTGGGAAGAGAGAAGGGATACAAATCCTCATACCGTTTCTTGGGTTGTCCAGCGAACAACATCAAGAACTGTCTGTGGAGTTCTTAGCGATATTGACTGACAAGGTCGAAGAAAGTAGATGGGCTGTTACTTCTGCAGGCGGAATTCCTCCATTATTGCAGATACTAGAGACTGGTGTGTCTCATAAGGCAAAGGACGATGCAGTCCGTGTCCTTTGGAACCTATGTTGTCACAGCGAGGAAATCCGTCTCTGCGTTGAGAAAGCAGGTGCTATTCCTGCACTTTTGGGGCTTCTAAAGAACGGTGGACCAAAATCCCAAGAGAGCTCAGCAAATACGCTTATGAAACTGATTAAAACAGCTGATCCAAGTGTTATCGAGCAAGTACAGGCTTTGTTTCTCGGAGATGCTCCTAAATCAAAGGCTCATTTGATAAGAGTTCTAGGCCATCTTCTTGCATCTGCTTCGTTGGAGGAATTTGTCACCAAGGGTTCTGCAGCGAATAATGGATTAAGATCTCTTGTCCAGAGACTTGCCTCATCAAACGAGAAGATGAAAGAGAACGCAGCTTCAGTCTTGGCTGATCTATTCAGTTTAAGAAAAGACCTTTGTGGCGGTCTTGGATTTGATGAGAATGACAATCCGTGCACAAAGCTTTTAAGCGGAAACACTCACGCTGTTGCAACGCAGTTAGCACACGCCCTGGGCTCTCTATCCAATCCAACAAAGAAAAAGACTGGTCCAAAGAAGTTGTCTGGTCCGGAAGTCGAAGTGATCAAACCATTGATAAAGTCAGCAAAAACAAACACAATCGAGTCAACAGAGAATCCCATGTCCACTCTTGCGAACCTTCTTTCAGACCCAAATGTTGCAGCTGAAGCATTAAATGATGATGTCGTTTCTGCTTTAACCAGAGTACTGAGAGAAGGAACACTGCAAGGTAAAAGAAATGCTTCACATGCTCTTCATCAATTACTGAAGCATTTCCAGGTCAGTGATGTGTTCAAAGGAAACGATCAATGTCGATTTGCTGTTTCTGAACTCATTGATCTCTTAAACGCAACTGACCTGAACAACAGCGCTTTTATCGACGTCTTAGAAGTACTCTCTTTGCTGGCCAAAGCTAAATATGGTGCTAACTTGTCCCATAACCACTTTTCCGCATTCACTGAAGTTCCTTCAAGTTTAGACTCTCTTGTCCGCTGTGTGGCTGAAGGTCATCCTTTGGCACAAGATAAAGCAATAGAGATTTTGTCTCGCTTCTGCAAGACACAATTTGTATTGTTAGGTCAACTTTTGGTCACACAATCAAAATCAATTTCTTCATTGGCTAACAGGACAATCAACTCATCAAGTCCTGAAATAAAAGTCGGAGGGGCTATGTTGCTTCTGTGCGCAGCAAAGAATGACAAAAAATTATCGGTGGAAACAATCGGACGATCAGGGTATTTGAAAAGCCTAGTAAACACTCTCCTTGATATGTCAAAACAGAACTCTAAATGTTGTTCATATGGAGTTGAAATTCAAAGACCAAAATCTTTCATCACAAGCAATTTGTGCTTAAAGATAGATGACTCTGAAACGGTTGATCCAGTCACTGTCTTAGGAAGCACAGTCTCCATGTGGTTACTCTCCATTATTTGCTCTTCTGATCCCAAGAACAGACTTGCTGTCATGGAAGGTAATGGACTTGAAGTTATTGCAGAAAAGCTTCAACGAAACAAGTCCAGCACACAGGTAGATAAGTATACTTACTAGTTTACTTCCGTTTTTTTTTTTTTAACTCCTGCAAGTGCTTGTGTTGCTGAGTTATGATCTTTAATTTTTGCAGGAGAATTTCTCAGATTCCGAAGAAAAATGGATTGCTATGTCATTCCTAGCTGTCATGTCCCAAGAACCAGACGTTGTCTCATGTCCAACAACAGAAAATCTTTTGCCAACTCTTGCTCCTTTCATGCAATCTGATCAGATGATTGATGGATATTTTACTGCACAAGTGTTGGCAGCGTTAGTTCGTCATAAGAATGATAAAATCATTGCAGAAATCATAAATTCAGATATAATAGAAACTGCGATAAACTTGGTTGGGTATGCGGAATCAGAGACATGGAGTCTTGGTGCCTTAGCGGAAGAGTTATCTCTGTTACAGAAGCCTTATGAGGCAACTTTAGAGGCACTCTTCGAAGATGAAAGAGTAAGACGCTGTTCATTTACCAAAAAATGTATTCCGTTACTGGCAAATCTCTTGAAGCCAAATGCAGATAAACCTGAAGCCATTTCAGTGGCTGTTCGGCTTCTGAGTCGTATTGCAGACTGTGACGATTCAAGTAAATTACTTATTGCTGAATCTGGAGCTCTGGATGCTTTAGCAAAGTACCTTTCATTGAGTCCTCAAGATTCAACTGAGATCATTGTTTGTGGACTGTTAGAATCACTCTTCCGCAGCCCAGAAATCACACAGCACAAAACAGCTATAAGTTCTATGAAGCAGCTCATAGGAATTCTTCATCTTGCTTCTAGAAGTACCCGCTACAATGCTGCAAGAGTGCTCTGTGAACTTTTTAGCTCTGAGCACATCAGAGATTCTGAATTAGCATGGAAAGCACTTTCCCCTCTTATTGAAATGTTGAATACTACGTTGGAGAGTGAGAGAATGGCTGCTCTAACAGCTTTAGTGAAGCTAACTATGGGAACAAGTCCAAGGCCAGATATTCTTACTACTCTTGAAGGAAATCCATTGGACAACATCTACAAAATTTTATCTTCAGATAGTTCATCGCTCGAATCAAAGACAAGTGCTGCGAAGATATGCCGCTTTTTATTTACCAGCGAAGGTTTGAGAACAAGCTCATCTGCTGCAGGTTGCATGGTACCTCTTATATCACTTATCCGATCAGGAACAAGCACACCTATAGAAGCTGGGATGTGTGCACTTGACAGACTCTTGGATAGCAAAACATTCTCAGAGGTCGCAGAAGAACATGGTTGTGTGAACCTGTTCTACGGCTTTGTGGCTTCCGGAAACTATCTGATCAGTGAGGCTGCAATTTCTTGTCTTGTGAAAATGGCTAAAGACAACACTCCGCGTAAAATGGAGCTGATTAAAATGGGGATAATAGAGAAATGCCTTGGTCAACTCTCCATATCTCCTCCAAGTTCTTTGTGTTCTGTAATCGCAGAGCTTTTCAGAGTTTTGACGAACGTTGGTGCTGTAGCTAGAAGTCAAGAGGCAGTACAAATGGTACAACCGCTACTCTTGATTTTGCTTCGAAAAGACTTGGATTTTCAAGGCCAACTCGGTGGTTTACAAGCGATAGCAAACATCTTAGAGAAGCCAATGGTTCTTGAATCATTAAAAATTCCATCGTCTGCAATCATTATGCCAATAATACCATTGCTTGAATCTGAATCTATAGCGGTCCAAAATGCAACCACAGAACTACTCTCCTCTCTACTCAAAATGCAACGTTTCCAAGAAGAGATAACGACCAAGGATCTCATTGCTCCTCTAGTGAAACTTGTGGGGATCAGAGTAAGAAATTTACAAGAGATAGCTTTGATGGGTTTACAGAAATCCTCAGTTACATGGACAAAGGAGGTAGCAGATGCCGAAGGAATTCTAGAGCTCTCCAAGGTTATTATTGACGAAGATCCTCAGCTTCCTGTATATCTATGGGAATCAGCAGCTTTCATTATCTGCAACATTCTGAGATTCAACCCAGAACAGTATTACTCTACAGTGACTATACCAGTTCTGTCAAAACTGTTGTTCTCAACAGCCGAGAGCACAGTGATCTTAGCCATCGACGCATTGATCATCCGCGAAAACCAACACTCATCAAGTGTCTTAGAAATGGCTGAAGCCGGTGCACTCGATCCATTACTAGATCTACTAAGATCACACCATTGCGAAGAACTCTCAGGAAGATTACTCGAATTAATACTACGGAATCCAAAAGTTAGAGAGTTAAAGATATGCCAGTATGTACTAACTCCCTTGTCAGAGTACATACTAGACCCTAACACAGTATCAGAATCCGCAAAGCTTCTTGTAGCCATGGCCCTTGGGGACATCTCTCAACACGAAGGACTCGCTAAAGCCACGGATTCCGGACTAGCATGCCGTGCACTAATCAGCTTACTCAAGGAAGAACCGAGCGAGGAGATGCAAATGGTTGTGATGTGTGCATTAGGAAGCTTTGCAATGCACAGTAGAACAAGCCGTAAAGCTATGGCTGAAGCTGGTGGAATATGTTTGGTTCAGGAAATGCTTAGATCTTGTAATCCAGAAGTTTCAACACAAGCAGCTCTAATGATCAAATCTCTCTTCTCAAATCATACACTTCAAGAATACGTCTCCGGTGAAATCATCAAATCTTTAACCGGTAAGTTCCAAATCCGAATCGAAATTTCTAAATATGATCGGAGGATCAGAAACTCACCGATGTTTTGATGCAGCTGCGATGGAGAGAGAGTTTTGGACGACGGCGACGATAAACGTGGAAATTGTTAGAACGCTAAACGCGATTCTCACGACGTTTCCTAAACTCCGTTCGTCGGAAGCGGCCACCGAATGTATCCCTCACTTAATCGGAGCTTTGAAATCCGGCGAGAGAGAAGCGAGAGATTCGGCGATGGACACGTTATACACGTTGCGACAGTCGTGGATAACGATGCCGACGGAGACGGCGAAATCTCAGGCGCTTTTAGCGGCGGAGGCGATTCCGGTTCTGCAATTGATGATGAAATCGAAATCTCCGGCTCCGTCGAGCTTCCATGAGAGAGGTAACAGTCTCTTGAATAGTTTGCCGGGAAGTCTCACGGTGGCGATTAAACGTGGCGATAATTTGAAACGTTCGAATGCGTTTTGCAGATTAATCATCGATAATTGTCCAACCAAGAAAACCAAGGTAATGTAATTTCGGTTTAATCTGGTTCTAAGCAATACGGTGCAATTCAATTTTGGTTAGAATTAATCCGATTTCAGTTTGAAGAGGTTTAATCCGGTTCTAATCAATTTGGTGCAATTAAATCCGATTTTGGTTAGAATTAATCCGTTTTCGGTTTAAAGCGGTTAAATCCAGTTCTAACCAATTCGGTGCAATTCAATCCAATTTTGGCTAGAATTAATCTGATTTCGGTTTAAAGCGGTTAACTACGGTTATTCCGGTTCTATGCAACCGGTTAAATCTGGTTCTAAGTAATTTGGTGCAATTCAATCCGATTTTGGCTAGAACTAATCTAATTTTTGTCTAAAGCGTTTAAATACGGATTAATCCGGTTCTAAGCAATTCGGTGCAATGTAATCCAATTTTGGCTAGATTTAACCGGTTTTGGTTCAGGTTGTGAAACGAAGCAGCTCACCGGTTTGGAAAGAATCATTCACATGGGACTTTACTGTTCCTCCAAGAGGACAGTTTCTTGAAATCGTTTGCAAATCCAACAACATATTTCGAAACGTACGTAAATAATATATTTTTTTTTTTCAATTTGAGTCTTTCACAGAATATGTAATTTTATTTTTGATTCTTGAATTTTTTTCAGAAAAATCTTGGAAGAGTAACGATTCCAATCGATAAAGTATTAACAGAAGGAAGTTACAGTGGAATTTTTAAGCTGAGTGATGAAAGCAAGAAAGATGATTCTTCTAATAGAAGTCTAGAAATCGAAATTGTTTGGTCTAATCAAACATTTTAATATACTTAAACCTGTTTTAAATTACTTAAACTTATGTTATTGTTCCTAAAATTGTTTTATATGTAAAGAGTTATATATAATTTGGTAATGTCATGATTTTGGAAGCTTATTGCAATTTGCAGAAACCCATCCGAGTTGTTGTTTCTCATTGTCGTAAATCATCATTAGTGCTTGCATAGAGATATCTTCAAACATTACAAAATAAACAAAATAAGAACATTAATGTTAGGTGTTAATGTTGTTTGTAAATAGGTTTGATTTCTATTTTGTGCAATTTGAAATTAAAAATGCAAAAAAGAAGTTATTTTGAGAGATTGTTTTTTTGCAGAAATTTGATGATACTAATGTGTTAATGTTGTTTGTTCGTTCTTACCTCCGATTACGTTGGAGTTATGTAATCCAACTTCACTTCCATTTAGCATTCCTAAGCACACGTTAGCACTTTTCTGAAGAAAACATAAATATTCATTTGAGTATAGTTTTAATGTGATTAAACGAGTTTTTCGATCTTATTCTTACTGTGAGATAATGAGATAAGATTCAGGTGGAATGTGGAGCTGAGTGTTTCTTTTGCTATTTGAAAAGTTGATCGTTATGGTCTTGAACAAGTTTTTCGCATCGAGAACGGATTTGAATGGCTTAGCTCCTTTCCAGCAGATTGGTAACGACGTCTTATCCTCTTTCGCAACCTTCAACGGTGAGCCTTTTAGATCATTTTCGATCTGAAAGTCGCGAAAAAGATCGATGCATCAGGTGACATACATACAGAGTGTCTTAAGAGTTTGTGCTTTGTTCAGTTATGTACCAGCGTAACTATCGTTTGGTATGTTTGGGTGTTGAATTAAGTATGGAATTTGGTATGTTTGGGTGTTGAAATAAGTATAGGAGCTTCCGGTGTCAAAGATGAGTTTAAGTCCTTTTAAACCTATTGGCTTTCCGTTAAACAGAAGCTCGGCTGGTCCAGTCGTGAAGTGGTTACTATATATAAACACAAGTTGATTAATCAATGCTAGTAGAAAACAATATAATCTCACTAAACGGAAAATAATTAAAGAAGAAAGTATACTCAGGTGACAGTAATGGTGTCCATCCAACACCAATGGAAGGAATGGGTTTGTCTCCAAAGAACAAAAAGCATCCACCTTTAGAGCTTAAGCAATGTCCACCTACATTTCTCGTTAGTCCCATGGAGGCAAGCTGTGACAAGACGCTGATATTCCCTCTCACAAGTCCCAACACTCCAGCAGTCGTAGGCTGAGGATGTCCACTACCAGTAGGATAACTTTGATTGATCATAACCGGACCTACGCACAAGTTTCATAATTTCAAGATTTAACATTTTCACTTCAAGATTCATATATATATGAGGTATATCTATGATATGTATATTTCCTCACCCGCATGCCAAACGGGGTTGCAGGATCGAGCCATTGAGGAAGGTTAAAGGAAACTGATCGGTAACAAGTGCACCCATTGATGAACCTTGATCAACATATGCAACTTCATAGTCACATTGTTCTTTCGGGTTTGGACATTTAGGCTTGTTAGGCCAGTGACTTCCAATAGTTATTTTACACCATAATATTCTAGAAAATGGACTTTGAATCTTCTACATTTTACACTATAATCTTCTACATGTCTAATGTTATTTCCAATAATTACTAAAAATTATTTATTCTATTTATGTATTGATTCATATATTCATAATTTATACCAATATCTATAGTTGTATCTCTCTCATTTCTTTGCTAATTTTTCTAATTTATACCAATTATTTTGAGTTTGTCTCATGAAAGTTTTGATCTCACCTCTTACGTTGGTCATTGAATCTACCCGGATTCTATGGTTTCAACAGAGCCATTTAAATAATTTGCACTCAGATCTAGTTGTTCCAAGTTTGTCAAGTTCTTTAGTTCTGAAAAGAAGTCCATAATAATATTAGAATGATAACTAAAAATTACAATTAAGGCATAAATAATTATATACTGCAACACAAAAACCAATCGATCGTCAATAAGTAGGTTATGCTCGATTGGCAATTCGTTACAAATGGAATAACACACCTTTAGCAGAAAAATGGCCGTATATGTTATTTTGCTGGAGAAAAAGAGTTGTTAGTGATGTAGCAGCATTAAGATAAAGAGATCCAGAATCTTTAGGTTACTTAGTCACCTTAAGCTTTTATAACCACAAATGAAAAATATTTTTAACAAAGTATACAAAAATAAAGATTACCCATCTTAATCACTTGAATAATATTTAGTCTACTTTACATGTAAACTGGACTTTGGAAGAATACGTTATTGACCATTGGATATATATAGTTTTGTGCTACATGGCAATGATGGCATAGAGACATCACCAAATTAATTAAGCAGAAAAAAGTATTATAATTAACCTTTTGATGTAGAGGTAGGTTTAAAGGATTTTAACTTTATAAAATTAAAACACAAAAAGCTTATAGAATTGTAAACATACGATGCACTGAAAAGCATGGTTTACCTTCAACATTATCAAAGAAGCCATGAAATGAGCTGTACCCATTCCCTGATAAGTTCAAACTTCTAACCTCTTCAAAGGAATGCAGCAAAGAAAGATTTAGGAGAGAATACTCTTCCAAGTACGTATCAACTTCTAACGTTTTATTAGGGTTTCCTTGTTGTGCGTTTGTAGCTATTCCATAAGTTCATAACGAGTTACAGTAGCAAGCCCCTTTGTTTTCCATTGAGGACATGTTTCACCCCTTCAGAGCGCCCAATTTATGGGGTTTTCTACTATTCGCTGTTTGTCTAGCTAGATGTATGTCTTATGGGTTTGTAATATTTGATTTGCTTGCGCCTGTCTCTTCGTGTTTGTTCATCAGTTGCTTGGGTTTTGATTTTTGGTTACATTATATTTCTTTCTTCAGTTGCTCTTCATATCTTGTTTTCTTCCGCATTTGATTGCATACGGTAGATGGGAAGTTGTAACTTTAGAGCCTAATGACTAAATCAATTTTTGTTGTTGCAAAAATGATGGCACGAAATTCGGCACATTGCAAAAAAGCAGTTTTGGCTATCCAAGGATATGACATAACAGAAGAACATGATATAACAAAGGCTAATTGAAACCTTGTTCCACCATGACCTTTATAAGAAGATTTTTGGATTAATTGCTGAGAAAAACTATTCTGCTCTTGCTGAAGCCTTATTGGAAAAAAAAAACCTCTAAGTATATATTTTTGCTCCCATTCACTCTTTTTTTTTTTGTTTCCTGTAGTTGTGTCATTTGCTTTTTTATCACTGAACTTTGCTAGAGTAATGTTTCTTCATGTTCTTGCCTTTATTCAGTTTCTTGCATTTATTATCAGGCTGTCGAGGCAAATGAAGATGTCATGGCTAACCTTGAAAGCGATGATGTTGTATGTTTTCTTTTCCTCCTAAATCTGATTTTCGCTTTGGTACCAAGTTTTCATCCAAAATTGAATCATTATCTTTAAACAACTCTTGAGGGTGCTGGAATAGCTAATGCAACAACACTTATTTCATAACTTCAGTGCTATAGTGCTTCATTCATAATATGCCTCTTATCAATAGGCTTCACTCATACATATCAAAATGCATGCAGCTGTAAGACTGCTACTTTATGCTGGTTTCTTGTCCGAGCCTTGTCTGTTTTTGATCTAAATCTATAGCTCCTTTGGATTTTCAGGTGGCAGTGAAAATTTATGTGCTATGAAAGCTCTTTGAGATTATATCAAGCCTTCTCTGAGGTCTTCAAGAGATATGGTTTTGCTTGATGGATTTAAAAATAGCATGACTCATCCTTTACGAGCTTTAAATGTGTATTCGCATAATTTTTTGAGATGTGAATGGATTTATCCTTAACCACACAAATATTTCATCTCACTTCCGTAGAAACCGCTAAGAAGACGCACATGAGTTTCTAGCTTATTTTTAAATGTGTTAGAGAGATGTTGTTTAACTAATAGAAATAAGTTTGGCTCTATCTCGTCTCAAGATGTTAACATGGTTGACCATGTCTTTAGTGGGAGTGACGTGAGTGAGGTATGAAAATTTAAATGCAATTCTTTACTTTAGTGTTAAAGCAGTTTAACATACTGATCTCTTCCTAAACGGATAAACAAATAAAAACCTATCATACACTATACCGGATCAAAACGGTAATCATAGTAGTACTTTAGGGTCGAATCCACAGAGAGCAGAGATACACTTTAAATCAATAGATTAAATTAAGCTAAGATAAAATAAGGATTTGATTTTCTAACCACCTAGCGATAAAATAAATAAGCAATAATAATAAAAGAATATTAGGCATAGGGAAACCATCCAGGATGTGACAAAACAATTAAATCAATTAGTAGAGAATATTAAAATACGTTCTAGAACTCAATTCACAATCAATAAGACATCTCGCTCTCGCGCAAACACCTACTTAGTAATACTATATTAGAAAACCGCTCTCGCGCGTTCCCTAGAGTAATACTAGCATTAAGAATAGGATTGATATGTTCACAAGATGTCATGGCCCGGGCTTTCGCCTCAAACCATAAAACCTTGCTCGACTAGTGTTGATTCCAGCGACTAAACACTACTTTCGTACCTAGTTTAATCACACAAGATCTTAGAACAAGTTAGCTACTCAAACCCTAAGCATTAAGTATAACAATAGAAGAAGAACGATAAAGTAAATTCCCAAATCTAACAACCTAATAATCGGTCACATCCCTTCAGAGAAACCCTAGCCTAATGAAGAAACTACTCAAGCATAAAAATAGAAACAAAGATGGAACTAAAAAGAAACATCTTTATAAAATAAAACTAAGAGTGTATTGAGAGGTGAATCTCTTACAAACTCTAAAGAGGAGAGAATGAATTGTATATTATTACAAGAGGCGAGCCCCTCTTTATATAGTAAAGGGAGAGAGGCCGCAAAAGGAAAACAAGAGAGAAAATGGAAAAAATGAAAAATGGAAAAACTTGGAGAAGAGGGAAGCAGGGATCGATCGGTCCTCGGTGTGGATCGATCGATCCCACCGTCTTTTCGTCTTGGGCCAAAGCCTTTGATCAGATCGAACGGTCCATGGGCCTGGTTAGTCGGTTCCACCGCCTCTTTGAACGTGAGCCGCAATTCTTCACCGGATTGATCGATCCTTGGTGTGGATCGATCGATCCTCCTTCATTTCTTCACGATTGGTCGACTTCTTCGTGCTTAGCCCATTTGCACTCTTATTTGATCCAAAATCCTTTCTTTTCCAATATTCTCCTTGTAGACCTGTAAATCACTAATCAAAGCAAATAGTCCTAATATCTATCTAATATAGGTTAGTTGACTCAAAATACAATCCTAAAACATAGACTAAAAACGATAAAAATAAGACTCATCAATTCCCCCAGACTTGAATCTTTGCTTGTCCTCAAGCAAGAACAATCCAAAATCTTAAAGGGAAAGGTTTGAAAACGGAAACTTACAACTTCTCGAGAATCTCCGTACATCTTCCGTGAATCCATCACTCAAAGGTTTGAGCTTACAACATGTACCAACCATGAACTTAGCAACTCTCCGTACTAGTGTCCCGAGATCTCAAGGAAGCTCCAAAATCTCCATTGTTGACTCCCTACATTCATTCTTTACAAGCATGTGGTCTCAACGAGGGGGTATCGATCAAAGATCGCGTAGACGCTTACCTTCTTCTAGCTTCCAAGACATTCTTCTTATGGTTCCTTTCCTTCTCTTCTCTTCTACTCTTTTGAGATCGATTCCTCCCTACTTTTCTAGGGTATTTTATTTTTTCTATCGATCTCCTTTTCTTTTAGCCCGGGGTTGGTTTTCATGAGTCCGAAGTATGCAAGGGGGTAACCACACATCCCTCGGCCCACTTCTTTGTTTACCACATCCCTTTTCTTTTCTTTTTCTCTTTTTCTTCTTTTTCTTTTTCTTTTTCTGGAGAAGAGAGGGGAATCCATACTTTTTTTGAAGTTATGCGCGTCTTGGAGAGCTTGAATTAGAGGTCGCGTTCGATGTATACCAAGCCCCAAGTTGAGAAGATTAAGTCCAATTAACGTCTTATCAAGGGTGGAGTTAACGCCGGGTCAATCAGATTTCCAAGAGATAGGGACTTCTGGTGAGTTGTTCGGCTAATGGCGTTCCAATCTTCGGCTCTTCAAAAGGATAATTCATAACGGATAGCAGAAGATGTTAGTACGAACACACGATTCACAAAAGAAGTTCCAAGTTCCAACCATTTTGACTCAATAAAACGACTCAAATAAAAATAAAAATGTTAGCATAATGGTCACAAATCCCCCCAGACTTACTTCACACCGTCCCGGTGGCAAAGAAAAATCAAAAAAAGAAAGTTGCAACTCATAAGAAAAACAATGTCAGAAAACATGAAGCGGATCGATCGATCCCGAAGGGAGATCGGTCGATCCTATCGTTAGTATCACAAATCCAAATATAGAAATACATAGTCGCAAAAATAAACGAAAAGAATATTATACAGAGGATAGAACCAGTGGATACGAGTCTATGGAGATGGTGGAGATTCCCATTGTCCAAGGCCTCGCCTGTTGCGCTCGCGGAGATCGTCCTGCTCATAAGTCGCAGAGGTGTCATGGCTCGGGGATGATAGCCAAGTAGGAGAATCCTCCTCATCATCATCGACATGGACAGTAGAAACAGCGGCGTGGTCAATCTCCTCAGTCAGACGCATGGACCGGAGTGGGCTCGTGTCGGGGTGGAGGTGGTGATGGTGCGATGCAGCAAAGCCAAGTGGCAATCTTCGTCAGCAAGGTGTTGTTCTTCTGCGTAGTCTCACAGACCCATCGCTCCATCTCTGTAGCCGGCTCCGTAGGCTGATCAGTAGCGGTGTAAGCGCTCACGTCAAGCTCAAAAGGAGGCACATAGCCGGAGAATGGCTGAAATGGCGGAGGCTGAGAAGTAGAGTGCTGAGAAGTGCCAGCCTCGTCAGTACGGCTGGTGCGTGCAGCTCTCCTAACGCCACTAGTCTTCGGCGGGATAGGTCTCTCGCAAAGCGCCCCAGCAGGCGGATGGAAGGCAATGTTGCCTGGAATGGCGAGAGATGTAAGATCAACACGGGGCAGGCGAATGTACCTGTATGTCCCGTCCGCGTTCTGAAAACGGTAGGCTAGCGAGTGGCGGATGAGAATCTCACTCGCGTAGATATGCTCGCGATCAATGAATCGCGCTCTGTGCTCAGGAACGGGCGGTGCGATGTGGAAACGGCAATGGGTGATAATGGCAGTCACCAAGCTCCCGATCATGATCACCTTCTTTCTGGACCGAAGTGCCTGCTTCGCCACCTGGATGAACTCCCGAACTAGTAATGCGGCGAAGTTGACGCGATGCGTCTTGTTGTAGTTGGCCGCGGTGGGGCTGGTGATGAAGCGATGGAGCCCATAGAAGCACATGGAGAGCTCAGGCAGCTGCAAAGTACCCATCTCTGCACGGGCAAAGATGGTGCTGCTCATGAAACGGACCGCCAAGCGAATCACTGGGTTGCGGATAAGTGCCTGCTTGGCACCTCGAGAAACGTACTCGCCGGACCCAAAGGTCTGCCAGAATGCAGACGGGTCAGTGATGCCATCAAATTGGGTCTTCTCGCGAGGCAGGAACCCATAGAGATCACACAGCTGAAGGAGTGTGATGGTGAAATGCCTCCTAGATAGAAAGAATGAGATGAAGGCATCGATGGCATCAAACGGGTCCGTAGGGTAGTGGACCTGCAATGTGGCGAGGAACTCGGCGGCGGCATCGGGATAGAGATCCCATCGCTTCTACGGGAAAGAACCGAAGCCGGCATTGCGCAGAAACGTCAAGACATCGTCTAGGATGCCCATAGCCCTCAGAACATCGGTTTCTAGAAACCGTGTGGGCTCGAATTTGCAGCTGCGGAGTGCCAAGGTATCATCCTGATTTTTCCGGGTCCACTCTCTTTCTCCGGTGGCTGGTTCCTTGCCGCTACGTCGTCTTGGAGCCATTTCCTGAAAACAGAAAATACTCAAACGCAAATCAGCATTTGCATAAAACTTAACAAAAATCAAAATGATTTTAGAAGCTTTAAGAATCAAGCAGTGCGACGCAAGCAAACAATATCCAATTAAACATAAAATCGAAATTTCTATCGCACTCGCGAAATGCAAAACAGAAAATCGAAACATATAATGGCTTTAAGCACATGCAATCATCAATTAACTCTCTCCCGAACTTAATCGTCTCTCTCAATCCATCAAATGGCATTGCTAACAATTCTAAAGTTGAAATCTAAGGCTTATCACACGAAATTTCCAAGTTTCTCACAATCAAATCAAATACATTTCAAAGCAGAGAAACTAGCAATCCAATAGCATTCCCAACAACCTAATTCAACCTAAATCCAAGAGATTACAAAGCTCTAACACTCTAAAGTGCAAAAACCCGAAATCTCCTATGCAAAAATCGAACTCAGTACCTTAAGCGAATCAAGTTGGGTACAGGGGGATCAGAAAGAGCTCGAAAAATAGTATGATTTAGCACCAAGAATCAACAAAAACAATGGAGAATTGAGAGAGATTGAGAGGATTGAAGTTTGTAGAGAGAGAGAGCAATGGAGGTTGGGGATCGATGGAGGAGAGAGAGGACTCGATCTCCATCGATATATTGGCCCTAAACCGGTTTAAACCGGTTTGAATCAAGTGGATTGAACCGATTCAAACCGGAAATCCATTTTTTTCGAAATACCTGAGTCGGGATCGATCGATCCCTGGTGTAGATCGGTCGATCCCGAGGCTTCTGTTCCTCGGTTCATTTTCCAGGCGAGATCGATCGATCCTTCAAGGAGATCGATCGATCCTAAGTGTCTGATCACCAAAAATTCGCATCTTAATGCGATCAAAACCTAATCCTGATACACTTAGGAATCCTTAATGATCCACTGATTAGAAATCCTCAAATATAAATAGTCTTAAACTTAAAAGCAAAAGAAACAAAAACCAAAAGCTCAAAACATAATAGTTAGTACAAAATCATCGGGTTGCCTCCCGGAAGCGCTTGTTTTAAGTCTATAGCTTGACTTTCTCTTCTCTTAGGCTTGTGGACGAGGGATTTGAATTAGTTCTCCTGAGATGCGTACGCTGCGTTCTTCCTCTTGGATACGAATGGGCCTAAACGCGTTCTCTCTTGGCTTTATTCGATAGAAAACCCTTTCGTTGACATTGGCAAAGCACACGCGGTGATTGGGAATGTCTATGACAGCTCCAACAGTGTTCAAGAAAGATCTTCCGAAGATGACTTGTTGACGCTTCCCGGGCACATCTACAACTTTGAAGTCCGTGGGAACATACACTTCCCCAATTCGCACCATTTCATTGCGTAGCTCTGCTCTTGGTACCACCATAGACTCGTCGGCCATGTAAAGATTTGAAGTGGATGGATAGCAATTGGTGATTCCACATCGAGAAGCTATGGCGGTGGGGATCACAAAGGCAATTGTAAACCGAAGTACCATTAATAGCACATGGGATTACGAAGCATCCGGGATCTTCCATCTTAGGAAGGCATCTCCTCTCCGCGTTTCTTTCTCGTGCCCTATAGAAGTGTGCTTCGATGGAATAGAATGGTTCTCTACTTCTCCAAAAGCACTTTTGCAAACAAGGATACTTGAACCAAGCTTCGTCAAAACTATAATCATCCGGCACCATCTTTACTCGCATCTCGAACATGTTGAGATCATGTGGATGAATCTCATCTCTCATTTCTTCTTGATTCGCGTCGGCGGGAAAACATGGAGGATTGCAAGTACAATTCCTCTTGACTTTTGGATAAGGCCATTGGCGATTTACTTGCTTGTGAGGCGTCCTCTTCATCACAACGAACACATCGGCAAAGTTAGATCCCAAACGATTTGCTTCAAGCACCGGATAATAGGCCACATCCTTGTCGATCTTAGTGAAGGTCATCTTGGGTTCTTCGAGGTCAAACACGGCTCCAACCGTGGTCAAGAAAGCGCGTCCCAAGATTAGAGGAGTTTCGGATCCTCCACTCATTTCCACAACATGGAAGTCGGTGGGCACTAGATGGTTGCCTACACGTACTTCCACGTCACCTATGAAGCCTTGAGGAGTTGTTGTGGACGCATTCGCAAACTTCAATGAGCATCTAGAGGTCTCCATCCCTTGGAGATCAAGTCTACGGACGGTTGCCATTGACATGACATTCACGCTTGATCCCGAATCACACAGGGAATTAGTAAAGTCTTCTCCATCAATCGAACATGGCACCACAAACTTGCCCGGATCTTCAAGTTTCTTCACTTTGACAAGCATTGGATTTCTAGCCTCCTTCCTCTTTGCTAGGTAAGTGTCAACTTCTGCAGCATCTTCAGTGCCATCAATGACATCCTTGCAGATCTTTTTCAAGAACGGGAGATCCCCTAAAGCTTCGGAGAACGTAGCTTCTTTAGTCAACTCACCAATGATGTTCTTGAATCGTATGTACCTTGTCTCATCGATCTTAGTCTTAGGCACCACCTGATAAGGGCTCTGAGGTTTGTAGAGAAGTACATCAGCCTTAGCAACAAAGTTTGCATCACTCTCTTTTGAAAACGAATCAGAAACGTCCTGAGCAGTGGCACGGATCGATCGATCTGGTTGGGGATCGGTCGATCTGGCTTCTCGGGTCAGCAAAGTGAAACCAGCAGGCGGATCGATTGATCTATGAAGGAGATCGGTCGATCCTGGCTTCTGAAAACTCGATACTCCTCCAATTTCATCCGCTTTGAAGCTTGCGTTGACTCCAGAATGAGCCATAACAACATTGCAAGCTTCTTTCCCTTTGGAGCTGGAAGCCATAGATGAAACTCTCTTGTCTAGAGAATCAACCCTAATCGCCAAAGTAGTGAATTTCCCATTGAGATCGCCATACATCCCATCGATCTTAGCATTGATCTCGGATGCACTCTTCTTATGACTCTCAATCAGTGATTGCATCATCCCCTCCAGCTTGTTCTCTTGAGGAGCAGCTGGTTTGTTGTAAGCTCCTTGTTGGCGTGGTGGATACACCACATCTTGGGGGTTCTCCACGTTGTTGCTTCGATAGGAGAGATTTGGATGGTTTCGATAGTTGGGGTTGAAACCACCACGGTAACCTCCCACGTAGTTAAGATCTTCCAAGTCTTCATCTTCTTCTCCACAAGCTTGCACCGGTTGTTGTTCACGCGCAAGAAGAAGGTTCACCTTCTGCGTGAGGTCCTTAAGTGCATCCGTCTCCACAGCCTTTACCTTCACTGATCGATCATACTCAGGAGCATGATCGCTATTGCTCCTTGCCAAGTTCTCGATAAGTGCCGTCGCTTGTGCCACCGTGTTGGTTGAAAAGTCTCCCTTGCTTGCCGTGTCAAGAGCCATTTGGTATTGGGTGTCAATACCGCCATAGAAAGTGGTCATGAGGCTTTCTTGAGTGTAACCGTGATGGGGGCAATCCTTCACGTATTCTTTGAATCGTTCCCAAGCTTCATTGAAAGTCTTAGTAGCCCTTTGCTTAAAGGCAACAATTTGGTTCCTCATACGTGCTGATCGGGCCTTCGTGTAGAAGTGGTTGAGGAACTTAGCTCGACACTCTTCCCAAGTGGTTATGGAACCGGGCTCCAACATCTTAAGCCATCGCAACGCCTTATCCGCAAGTGAGAATTTGAACAACGTCAGCCTCAGATAATCGTAGGGTACTCCATTGGCTTTCGTGGTATTGCACAATGCTTCAAAAGCCTCGATGTGGTCCATCGGTTTCTCCGTGGGTAAGCCGTTAAAGCAACGGTTTTGGACGAGGTTGATCAAGCTATACTTGATCTCATAGTCCTGACGAGTGGGATTCGGAGGACGAAGCGTAGACCTATTAGCATAGAATCGGTCCGGTGTATCTTACTCACCAAGTGTGCGAGCAGGACGTGCAACAGCAGGAGGATCGATCGGTCCAAGTGATAGATTGATCGGTCTGTCATCACGAGGATCGACCAGTCCGAGTTGTGGACCGATCGGTCCGGCAGCGGCTGGCAGGACGGGTGGAGGATTGTTTCCTCCTTCGGCAGCTGGAAAGGCAAGTGGGTTACCGGCAGCAGCAGGTTGCACATCTTGGGGATTCATCTCAGCAGACTTAGTAGCTTTCATTTTACTTCGTTCCAAATGCCCAAGTTCTTCGTTAGAGAGTGCAACTAAGTCGGTAGCCTTATGGCTTCTCAATTGCATGCACCTGAAGTCAAAAACAGAAAAATAATTAGTATAATGCAGAAAATAAAAATCTTAGACTAAATTCAACTCTAAATCTCTAAAGGTATCTATTGGTCCCCGGCAACGGCGCCAATTTGATCTCTTCCTAAACGGATAAACAAATAAAAACATATCATACACTATACCGGATCAAAACGGTAATCATAGTAGTACTTTAGGGTCGAATCCACAGAGACCAGAGATACACTTTAAATCAATAGATTAAATTAAGCTAAGATAAAATAAGGATTTGATTTTCTAACCACCTAGCGATAAAATAAATAAGCAATAATAATAAAAGAATATTAGGCATAGGGAAACCATCCAGGATGTGACAAAACAATTAAATCAATTAGTAGAGAATATTAAAATACGTTCTAGAACTCAATTCACAATCAATAAGACATCTCGCTCTCGCGCAAACACCTACTTAGTAATACTATATTAGAAAACCGCTCTCGCGCGTTCCCTAGAGTAATACTAGCATTAAGAATAGGATTGATATGTTCACAAGATATCATGGCCCGGGCTTTCGCCTCAAACCATAAAACCTTGCTCGACTAGTGTTGATTCCAGCGACTAAACACTACTTTCGTACCTAGTTTAATCACACAAGATCTTAGAACAAGTTAGCTACTCAAGCCCTAAGCATTAAGTATAACAATAGAAGAAGAACGATAAAGTAAATTCCCAAATCTAACAACCTAATAATCGGTCACATCCCTTCAGAGAAACCCTAGCCTAATGAAGAAACTACTCAAGCATAAAAATAGAAACAAAGATGGAACTAAAAAGAAACATCTTTATAAAATAAAACTAAGAGTGTATTGAGAGGTGAATCTCTTACAAACTCTAAAGAGGAGAGAATGAATTGTATATTATTACAAGAGGCGAGCCCCTCTTTATATAGTAAAGGGAGAGAGGCCGCAAAAGGAAAACAAGAGAGAAAATGGAAAAAATGAAAAATGGAAAAACTTGGAGAAGAGGGAAGCAGGGATCGATCGGTCCTCGGTGTGGATCGATCGATCCCACCGTCTTTTCGTCTTGGGCCAAAGCCGTTGATCAGATCGAACGGTCCATGGGCCTGGTTAGTCGGTTCCACCGCCTCTTCGAACGTGAGCCGCAATTCTTCACCGGATCGATCGATCCTTGGTGTGGATCGATCGATCCTCCTTCATTTCTTCACGATCGGTCGACTTCTTCGTGCTTAGCCCATTTGCACTCTTATTTGATCCAAAATCCTTTCTTTTCCAATATTCTCCTTGTAGACCTGTAAATCACTAATCAAAGCAAATAGTCCTAATATCTATCTAATATAGGTTAGTTGACTCAAAATACAATCCTAAAACATAGACTAAAAACGATAAAAATAAGACTCATCACATACCATACATATATGACTCTTGGAAATGTGTCTTATCTGCTTCCTTTTCAGGTTCGTTGTTGTACCTGCAATTTCTCTTCCCAGACATTTGAATGTTCTAAAAGATGGAATCTGGAAATCAAAGATGGTAACTTTTTCAAAGCACTAGAATGCTTTACTCATGTCAAAAAAATTATAGGCCTGTCAACATATGTTAACTATAAGGAGAAAGTGTTGATAACAAAGCAGCATAAGTTCGATAAGTTGCTGCTCGTTGCTACATTCCATCTGAAGAGATTCATGAATTGTAGAATTTTTGTTAAAAAGATTATCAGTCAAGTTGAATTCTCTTGGGAGTTGGATTTGAGCCCGTACATGAGCAGTAGCCATAATCCTAAAGTAAGTGAAAAGTTGTCGACTTTTTTTTTCTCTGAATATGAGATTTGTAAGCCTTAACAGCTAATTCTGTCCTTGTTTTGTTTCTAGGTTTCTACAAAATAGAATTTATGCCTTTGTGCTGCATATTGGGTATAGTATGAACTGTGGTGATTACATCACATATGTGTGGTCAGCTCCTAATACATGACATCAACTTGATGGTCGAACGGGAAATAGTTTAGTCAGTGATTTCATTTGTTTTATCTTCTGGTTTAGTTTTTTGTAGACTTCTCTACACGGTTTCAATAAATATAATTTTCTTTAAGATTTTCGCAAACCGTTGCAGGTTAAGACAATTAATGAAACGTGTGTTCTAAAGCAGAATGTGTATATCAAATAAACTCCTTGGTTTTCTAATGCTTTAGAAGGACTGAAGGTGTCCAAGCCACAAGAAGTGCTTCATTAAACGGAGACTACCCATTTGCTATTTGCCGAGACCTCTCAACAGAGACAACTTGAGTCATGTCCAGCTGCCGACAACATAGATTACACTTATGTTCTCAAGGTTCAAAATCAAGACTTGTCTCCACAATGCTATTGATTTCACCAATTTTAATCACTAATCTATCATTTTCTTTTTATTTTTATGAATTGAAGATGTTATGTACTTTCTATATTCAACCAAACCTTGTAAAAGAAACTCCCTCAGACGTTGTAAAAAATAAGTCAATGCGTTGTTCTTCTGGTGCTAAGCCAATGACTCCTAATAGGGCCACACAACATATGAGAAGTCCCCTGAATCGTGAGGAAATTGGCAAAACACTCACTAAAGCTGAAACTTCTACAGTAAGTTTTCAATAGTTTTGTTTGCTGTTGTCATGTCTTTTGATGTTGTTTTACAAATTTGGTTACCTGGAGAGCTCGGAAAAAGAGGGCTTATGCTGTGATGAATGATAAAACTCCTCTAGTCATAACCCGGCAAGTAACATCAATAGGTAGATTTGATCTTCCTTAATTAACTCCTTGTTACATTACTGTATCATGAAGATTGATCTATAGTGTCAATGTTTTCTAGCAAAAGAATCTGCATCACCTGTAACCCCGGTCATACCAGTAACACGGTTGAAACAAATAGAGGCTGAAACTGAAAGACATGTATCCCGAAAGTAAACTCTTGAGCCAATGAAGAATCATAATGATTTGGAAGATAGTTCAACTCTTCAGGAGGTAAAGTTAGTTCGTAGTTTGAAACATAACCATTCTCATTTCCAATAGATTGTGCATATTATCTTAGCCTTCGTGTTGGTTATTTTAAATGAAAATGCATGAGGAGGAGAATAGCAGAGATAAGAGTAGAAAAAGGAAAGAAGAACAAAACTGGTATGTCTAGATTGGCATTAGCCATATTAGGTTATGTTTTCTTTGTTTCTTACCAAATCTTATCATCTAATTGGTTATTATAATTTGTTGATGAGACCTGCAACGGTTAAAGGTCTGTGATCAATGACATGTGATAAACTTTGCGTTGATGATGTTGATTCTGACATTGTTGAGGATAATAATGAGAAAATAAATTATAATGAGGAAGAGGACTCTAGGGAAAACACATTGGGAGAGAATAGTATACTTGATGGTGACTTTGTTATGGCGCAGTCTCTTCATTGTGATCAAAGTGCTGAATCGAGTAAACCCAAGAAAGGTGAGAGAAAGATGATGAAGAATACTGATGATGGGGTCTTAGAACCTAAAACGGATATATTAGAATCTGCACCAGATAAAGCAGTCTCAAAAAGCGATCAAGCACTCTCAACGAGAAAGGAACAAAACAAGACATATAGTATTATTGATGAGCATATTGATACTGTTAATGTTGTTGGTACTACTTTTGATGATAAGAGGAATACACAGCAGGATTTTTACCCTCGTTTACGTAATATGAGGAAACGAAAACAGATTTTTTATGGAGTGGATATTGTTAGAAGGAAGAAGGTGATGAAACAACTAGCAGAGGGTACTCTTGAAAGGAAGAAGGTGATGAAACAAGCAAGGGTACCAAACGGGAATAAGAACAAGCTGGTGAAGGATATGATTATTTTTAGAATCATGAGTTAGTAATACTTCAAGAGATTATTATGTTTCACTCGGTGTAAGGAAAAACCTATAAAGACGATATGTCTAGCTTTTGTGACCACTGGAAGCCAAAGATTATTCCCTGCCTTACAGAAGCCCAAGTAAAAGAAAAGATTATGAACTTGAGGACGAAATATAGAAAAGTTACAAGTTTTGTGACTACGCAAGAGAATGGAGAAGACGAGTTTGTATATCGAGAATGGAGCTCGTCTTCACAATAGACAAACTCGTCTTCACGATATACAAACTCGTCTTCTCCATTCTCTTGCGTAGTCACAAAACTTGTAATTTTTCTATATTTTGTCCTTAAATTCATATACAATCTTTTCTTTTACTTGGGGTTCCATAGGTTGGCAGGGAATGATCTTTGCCTCCAAGTGGTCACAAAAGCCAAACAAATCGTCTTTATAGAGTTTTTCTTTGACCGAGAGAAACGTAATAATCTCTTGAAGTATTACTAACTCATGGTTCTCTAAGAATATCATATCCTTCACCAGCTTGTTCTTATTCCCCTTTGGTTTTGATACCCACGTTTGTTTCGTCACCTTCTTCCTTTCAAGAGTACCCTCCGCTGGTTGTTTTGTCACCATCTTCCTTCTATCAGTACCCTTTACGTAAGAAATCTGCTTTCATTTCCTCATATTACACGAAGGAGGATAAGAATCCTGCTGTGTATTCCTCTTATCATCAAAAGTACTACCAACAACATCAACAATATCAATAGGTTCATCAATGATATTATATGTCTTCTTTTGTTCGTTACTCGTCGAGAGTGCTTGATTGCTCTTTGAGACTGATTTATCTGGTGCAGATTCTAATATACCCGTTTTTGGTTCTAAGACCCCATCATTAGTATTCTTCATCATCTTTTTCTCACCTTTCTTGGGTTTACTCGATTCAGCACTTTGATCACAATGAAGAGACTGCGCCATAGCAAAGTCACCATCTGGTATACTATTCTCTCCCATCGGGGTTACAGGTGATGCAGATTCTTTTGCTGGAAAACATTGACACTATAAATCAATCTTCATGATTCAGTAATGTAACAAGGAGTTTATTAATTAAGGAAGATCAAATCTACCTATTGATGTTACTTGCGGAGTTATTACTAGAGGAGTTTTATCATTCATCACAGCATAAGCCCACTTTTTCCCAGCTCTCCAGGTAACCAAATTTGTAAAACAACATCAAAAGACATGATGAAAGCAAAAAAAACTAGTGAAAACTTACAGTAGAAGTTTCAGCTTTAGTGAGTGTTTTGCCAATTTCCTCACGATTCATGGGACTTCTTAATTGTTGTGTGGCCCTATTAGGAGTCATTAGCTTAACACCAGAAGAACAACGCATTGGCTTATTTTTTACTACGTCTGAGGAAGTTTCTTTTACAGGGTTTGGTTGAATATAGAAAGTACATAACAACTTCAATTCATAGCAATAAAAAGAAAATGATAGATTAGTGATTAAAATTAGTGAAATCAATAGCATTGTGGAGACAAGTCTTGATTTTGAACCTTGAGAACATAAGTGTAAACTATGTTGTCGGCAGCTGGACATGACTCAAGTTGTCTCTGTTGAGAGGTTTCGGCAAATAGCAAATGGGTAGTCTCCGTTTAATGAAACACTTCTGGTGGCTTGGACACCTTCAGTCCTTCTAAAGCACTAGAAAACCAAGGAGTTTATTCTTGTGCGTAAACTAAAATATACACTTTGTGCTTTAGAACACACGTTTCATTAATTGTCTTAACCTGCAACGGTTTGCGAAATCATAAAAGAAAATTACATTTATTGAAACCTTGTAGAAAGTCTACAAAAAAAAAAAACTAAACCAAAAGCAAATTAAATCACTCACTAAATTGTTTACCGTTCGATCATCAAATTGATGCCATGTATTAGGAGCTGACCTCAAATACGTGATGTAATGACCAGAGTTCATACTAGACCCAATATGCACCACAAAGGCATAAAGCTTGTATTTTGTGAAAACCTGAAAAACCCAAACAAGGACAAAATTGGTTGTTCAGACTTGCAATCTTAGATTCAGATAATGCTCATGTATCGTCGCAAATCCAACTCCAAAGGAAATTTAACTAAACTGGTTATCTTTTTTTACAAAATTTCTACAGTTCATGAATCTCTTCAGATGGAACTTATATTGCTTTGTTATCAACACTTTCTCCTTACAGTTAAGACATGTTGATGACTGGCCTTCAATTTTTTCGACACGAGTAAATGATTCTAGTGCTTTGAAAAAGTTACCATCTTTGATTTCCAGACTCCATCCTTTCGATCATTCAGATGTCTCGGAAGAGAAATTGTAGGTACAGCAACGAACCTGAAAAGGAAGCAGATAAGACTCATTTCCAAGAGTCATATATGTATGGTACGCTAAAACTGCTTCAACACTAGAGTAAAAAATTGAATTAAAATTTTCATACCTCAGTCACGTCACTCCCACAAAGACATGGTCAACCATGTTAACATCTTGAGAAGAGATACAACTAGACTTATTTCTATGAGCTAAACAACATCCCTCTAACGCACTAATAAAATAGGTTAGAAACTCATGCATGCATGTCTTCTTGTCGGTTTATGTGGAAGTAAGATGAAAAGTCTGTGTAGCTTAAGAATAAAACCATTCATAGCTCAAACACAAAGTTATGCGCATACACATTTAAAGCTTGAAAAGGATGAGTCAGATTATTTTTAAATCCATCAAGCGAAAAAGTATCTCTTGAAGATTTCATAGCACATAAATTTTCAATGCAACTTGAAAATCTAAAGGAGCTATAGATTTAGATAAAAAAACATACAAGACTCAGACGAGAAACCAGCCTAAAGCAGTAGTCTTACAATTGCAGGCGTTTTGATGTATGTATAAGTGAAGCTTAGTGATAAGAGGCACAATATGAGTGAAGCAATGTAGCACTGAAGCTATGAAACAAGTGTTGCCTGCATTAGCTATTCCAGCACCCTGAAGAGTTGTTCAAAGATCATTAATGATTCAATTTTGGATGAAAACTTGGTACCAAAACAAAAATTAGATTTAGGAGGAAAACAAAACATACAACATCAACACTTTCAGGGTAAGCCAGGGCATCTTCATATCTGCCTCGACATGCTAATAATAAATGACAGAAACTGAATAAAGGCAAGAACATGAAGAAACACTAATCTAGCATATCAAAGATATTCAGTAATGTTCGTGTCCTACCGCATAGTGTTACTTTTGTAAACCACATTCCGCTAAATTGGCTTTCTTAAGCTAATCAATATAATATACAGTTGTCAAAAAAAAAAAGATATTCAGTGATAACAAAGAAAATGACACAACTACAAGAAAAAAGAAACAAAAAAAAAAAAAAAAAAGAGTGAAATCAATGGGACAATACGTTTATAATGGTTTTTATAAATATATATATATATTTTACTGGTTTTATAATTTCCACAATTATGTCTAAGTAAGTGTTATTTTAATTATTTTTTAATTTTATATACATTACAAATATAATAACCACATAAATGACATAACAAATGTTGAAACACAATTTTATTATCCAGTTTTCCATTAACCGTTGAATCTACTTTTGTTTCAACATGCCAATAGGTTCATAATAAAAAACAATTGAGACATCACTAGGTGAAGACAAAATATTATGTCAAAAAGTGCAATAATATGAATATATTTTAAAAATGCATCAAATAAAAAAAATTATAATTCTTTTTTAATAATTCTGATAAATAAATTTGAAAAAATAATCAAACCTTTTTAATGGAACATTGCCTTCTTTTTTTTTTTTGTCAACAACATATATTGATTAGCTTATAAAAGCCAATGAGGCGGAACATCGTTTACATAAGTAACATATTGCGGGGAGGTACGAACATGTCGTGCCAAATTATCCGCTTTTACATTCATGTTCCTAGGGATATGAGAGATCGAAAAGGATAGAAATTCTTCCCTGTCGCTCGCGATTGCTTCTACGTAAACTGAGAACGCCGGCCATTCAGTGGGAGAAGACACCATCTTCACCAAGTCCGAACAGTCCGTTAGGAAAGATACATGGTCATTGCCTGCACCAATCATGCATCTCATCGCCCACACCAGTGCCTCTACCTCCGCGTGGAGAGGAGATTGACTTCGTCGTAGGTTTGCCGCCCCCATGGTTGGTGATCCATCATGTTGTGTACAATACCAGCCAATACCTGCAAGTTCATCGGTCTCTTTCCACGAGCCATCCACAAAGCATCTATAACCCGAAAACATGTCCGGAAGAGGGTTGGCTTGTGGCCTGATTCCATGCTAGTGCTTCCGCATCAGCCAACCTTATTACATCCTGAGGATCCTCATCCAAATTCTTGAAAACTTTAGCGTTCCTCGCCTTCCATATATACCATAATACCCAAGGGAATGAGTCACTTTGGGCCTGTGATGGGTGTCTCCAAAACAGGTAATCGAAATTTGTAAACAAAGAGGGTGTCGGGAATAAGTGTGAGCCTGACGGTACCTGAGACAGAGCCCAAGCTTGTCTGGCTGGAGGGCATTCGAAGAGAACATGGTTGATCGTTTCTTCGAAATGCCCACATCTGGCACAAGCCAAATCACAATTAATCCCCCTCGTGCTTAGATTATAAGAAACCGAGATACACCCAGAAAGGGCTTGCCACATGAAATGTCTTATTTTAGGTGGACATTTGACTGTCCACACATGAGCCTGAAGGGGGATACAGTCAGGACCGTAGACTCTGGGAGGTGTCGTAGAAGGATTTGGAAGACGGGCCGTATGGTACCCTGACTTAACCGTATATTTTCCTGTTTTTGTAAAGTGCCAGCCAAAAGAATCCGGTTTATTCCGGTTACCGATGGGAATAGCCGAAATGACTTGTACATCTGATGGGTCGAAGTAGTCTTTTAACATATGCAGATCCCAAGAGTTTGTCTGAGTATCAATGAGATGTCGAATTTGAAGGGACGGATCCATGAGGGTTCCGTTGCTTACGGCTGGTCTCGGGAATTGAACTGGGACCCAGGGATCATTCCAAACGGAGATGGTGTCACCTGAGCCAATTCTTTTAATAGGTCCTTTTTTAACCAGAGAGCGAGCAGAGATCATACTTCTCCATCCGTATGATGGAGAGTAGGATTTTAAAGTATCTAGAGGATTAGAATTCCGATAATAGCATCCTTTGAAGACTCTTGCGAACAAAGAATCTGGGACCTCTAATAGTCTCCAGAGCTGTTTTGCCAGGAGTGCCATATTAAAGTCGTTAACATTCCGAAAACCCAAACCGCCCATTTGTTTACTAGTGCATAACTTGTCCCATGCTTGCCAATGCATCCCTTTTGAATCTCCACCATTGTGCCACCAGAAATCTGCCACCGCGCTTGTGAGTTTCGATGTTACAGTTTTGGGTAGGCGGAAAAATGACATCACATAAGTAGGGAGTGCCGCAGCCACTGATTTAATCATGACCTCTTTTCCCCCTTTAGATAAAAACTTTGCCGACCAACCGTTAATCCAACTTTGGAGCCTATCTTTTACAAAGGAGAATATCTTTGTTTTAGCTCCTCCCATACTTTCCGGTAACCCTAGATACGAGCCCATTCCGCCCAGGTTTGTAATTCCTAGAACCTCATGTATCTCCGTTTTGATCGATTCCTCAACTTTGTGTCCGAACTGTAATGAAGATTTTGCAAAGTTTATTTGCTGACCGGATACTTCCTCATATTGCTTTAGGATTCCAAGGATGATACCACATTGGTCCTTATTTGCTTTACAGAAAAAGAGGCTGTCGTCCGCAAATAAAAGGTGAGAAATTGGTGGGCTTCTGTTTGCCACTTTAATGCCAGTAATAAGTTTTCCTTGCTCTGCCTTCCGAATGTTAGCTATAAGCACTTCGGTGCATAAGATAAACAAGTATGGGGAAAGTGGGTCCCCCTGTCGTAATCCCCGTCCCGGTACTATGGAACCCCGTGGTTGACCGTTAAGTAAAACCTTATAGCGCACCGATGTAACACACCCCATAATCCATGTCGTCCACTTATCACAGAATCCCATTTTCCGCAAAAGTTTATCGATAAAGATCCACTCGACTCTGTCATAAGCCTTGCTCATATCCGTCTTGATGGCAACATATTTTGTTTTACAAGATGGGTTAGTGCGTAGGCCATGAAACATCTCCTGAGCAATCAAGATATTGTCCGAGATTAATCGGCCTTGTACAAAGGCCGACTGTGTTTCTGACACAAGCGAGGGTAAGATCTTTTTAAGCCGCTGACAGATAACCTTTGAAAATCAATTTGTACCCCACATTACATAAGCTAATAGGTCTTAGCTCTGTCATCCGTGTTGGTTTCTCCACCTTCGGAATAAGACATATATTCGTCATGTTGAGCCGGGAATCTAGCTCTCCTTTTTCGAAAAAATCATTAACCAATTTCATTAGGTCCTGTTTAATGACACTCCAAGATTTTTGATAGAATAATACTGTCATTCCGTCTGGTCCCGGAGCTTTGTCCGGGTGCATCATAAAGAGGGCCGCTTTAATTTCCTGTTCCGTTACAGGAACCGTGAGAAGAGAATTCATATCCTCTGTGATCACCGTATTTACCTCTGCCAAAGCCTCCTCAAAGCCATGGGGTTCAGAGGTAGTAAATAGGTCATCAAAATAAGATACTGCTACCTTTCGGATGTCCTCTACCTCCGTAGCCCAGGTGTTATTTTTATCAAAGAGGCCCACTATCCGATTTCGGGCTCGCCTCTGTTTAGTTTGAGCATGGAAGAACTTAGAATTCTTATCCCCGCATCTCATCCATTGGCTCCTACTTTTCTGGTACCAGTAAACTTCCTCATCTTGATATGCCTCACGTAACAGACTTGTGAGTTCCGCAATCAATTCAGCTGAGCTGGAATCATCCGCTTGGGCCAAGGCCAAATCCGCTTTTAACTTATCAATCCGATCACGACCATATGGGGTCTGCGAGGCCCGCCACTTTGAAATTTCTCTTCTGCACGAAATGATTCTATCCATAAAATGTATGCCATTGTGGTCGGATGTCAGGTTCCATCCTTTTGCAATAGCTTCCGAGAGACCGTCTTTCCCAATCCACCGTTTGTCAAACATAAAAGAACGCCTCCCACGAGGAGTTTTCTCCATAATGTTAGAGATAATGGGTTTATGATCTGAGGCCACCATTGGTAAATACTCCACCACTGTGTTAGGAAACATATCGTGCCAATCCTCGTTACCCATCGCTCTATCTAATCTACACCGTATTGGTTTTTTCTTTCGCCACCCGCGCCAAGATAAGCTGTCCCCAAGAAAGGGGAAGCTTTCAAAACCGCAATCCCAGATCATTTGATTAAAGCTAACAAAAGAAGAAGCGGGTCTTAACGAACCCCTCTTTTTTCGTGATTTCCGGTTAACTCATTAAAATCACCAATTATAAACCACGGCAAAGTCCTATTAAGACCAATCCTTGTTAACCGCTCCCAAACTTGATCCCTTTGCTTAGGGACCGGATCGCCATATGCAAAGGTTAAGGCTATAGTTTTTCCTTTGTATACCGTCTCAATATCAATCATTCTATTTGATTGGAATAAAATTGTAACCGGAAAGGAATTATTATTATAATATAAGGCTAAACTGCCACTACGACCAATTGGTTCAACCGCAATTAAATTTGAATAACTGAAATGACCTACAAATTGTTCCATAAAAAACCTTAATTGTTTTGATTCCGAAATAAATAAAAAGTCTGGCCGGTGCTTTCCCCACAAATCCCGAAGATACCCGATAGTTGCCTTATTTCCGAGACTTTGACAATTCCAACTCAAAATCTTCATAAAAAAACCTTTGATAGGAGTGGTTGCTCGCCACCCAAATCCGCCTTCTCCATCCATTTGTGTATCATTTCCGAAACCACAAAACCAGGGAAATGAATTATCTTAATTCCAGACCATACCAGATCCGGCGACACCAAATCCGTTTGTAAATCTTCAGTTGTACCAGCTGATTCAAGCTTTGTGATGACCGTAGCTAGGTCTTCCTCAACCATCGATCCCAAAACCTCCGAATCACCAAGAAAATCGGCCACCTTTTCTGAGCAAATGCTAAGTATCGTCGCCGTTAAAGCCTTCAGCTCGTGCTGTTTAAAAGGAAAGCAAATATTATCCTCATTAAGCCAAGCGATGGTGATGCTTCTCTGTTGAAGCAACCAAATCAAAACCTTAGCTTGAAAATTATAATGAGAAATAGACAGATTCAATCGGATCGCCAAGTCCAGATCGACTACGAATCTGTAATACCCATCCGGATTTTCCAAATAAATCGTGAGTCCAGACCCATTGATTCCCAAATCCAACCAGAAAAAACCAATCATTCGTGTGAAACCAAAAATTATCCCATCGAGTTGATGAAGGATATACACAGATTTTTCCAGATCTGCTCTTTGTCGTCCCACATAAACCAATAAAACCTCATAAATCCAAGGAAAAAATACCTTTCGGAGTGGCCAAATCATTATCATGGGAAGAGATCGTCTTCTGCAGATGTCTTGTGAGAGAGGGAGACACTTCTGTGGCGAAGAGACCTCTATCGGTCCAAAATATACTGCCTTCATGATTCTCTCTATATGTTGCTTCAAAACATACTCAATATTCTTTTTTTGTCTTTTGTCTTCATGATTCTCTCTATAATCCCACTACACAAGTTTCAAATTCATTTTGAGTCAATTAAATTCATATTTATAGTGATTGATATAGTGAATATATTTGACAAAGAAAACCAACCGTAGTGAAGTTTTTTTTTTTGCTGATTCACAAACATCAAGCTTCTGTTGAATGATTTCCAAAATACCTCCAACGATTGACTTTGAGTAGGATTTTTTGGTTGTCTCCACTTCTTTACAAACCTCTCAACCTCTTACAAAAGTCAAGACACTATTTCAATTTATAAGAATAATATTGTAGAGTTTACAAATTATATTAGACTTGAAATATAATATTCATGAAAACTGTGTTGTACTATTTATAGGATTTTTTTTCAGCAATAATAAATTAACCTTGATATTATTATATAATAAAAGCATAATGTTTCAAAAAATATACATGAATGCCAGTTATGTATAGAATTAATTGTATTGATAACAAAAAAATTACCGTTACATTTTATATAATAAAGTAAGGTTTTTTTCTAACTTTGTCTAAATGGATGACATGTGGCTTTCTCTATGATAGACACGTGTCCTTCTCTAATTTTTCCTATTTAAAAGTCAACTGAAATTTACTACAAACCATAATACTTAATTGCACAATTAGTTTTCTAATTAATCAAAACAATCAATGTTATCAGTTACTACCAAAATGTAATCACAATTTAATGCATCATTATTGGCTTAGTGCATAAAGAAAAAAAAAATCCCTATAAATAGCACAAAAAGTCTTTGTCAAGCATCATAAACCGGTCCACCACATGCACTGGAAACCACTTGAGAAGGCTCGTTGAGATCCCAAAAGTCGATATACCTAGCATTTCTTGAGGTAATACGTGCACCTATAGCATTAGTCGAAAAATCGATTAGCTCATACAATTACAAAAAATATAAATCATATAATCACAATATGGAAAGTAAAAGAATAAAAAAATAAAAATAAAGCAAACATTTGGTTACTTGAGATCACAAAGAGACCAATAAATGTTAGTGTTAAACCCTAGCTAGAGACTAAAGAGTAACAAATTAGCAAATGCAAGAACTATACTAAACATCTACCATTGATCTTTACATATATCTTTCAAAATATATATCAAAGTGGAGGGTTTAGTTTATCCTCACCGAGTCACGATCACGAACCACAAGAGAAGGATGAGCATTGAAGTTGCAAAAATCTAAACAAACTTCCATCCCAGAGTTCCCACATCCCACAACCAAAACCTTCTTCTCTCTAAACATTTCTCCACTTTTATAAGAGCTTGTGTGGAGGATTGGTCCAACAAAATCCGCAATTCCATCAATCTCCGGCATCACCTCCTCGGCATTCTCCCCAGTCGCTACAACAAGCCACCGCGAAACATCTCCGTTGTGTCCTCCTTCTTTACTCCAACAGTTCTCACCCTCCATAACCCACACCGCCTATCGAACTTAGCCTCCTCCACGGTCTGGTTAAAAAGCGGCTTTAGGCCAAAATGTTCTGTGTAGGACTGAAGGTACTGGACAAACTGTTGCTTTGTAGGATAAGTAGGGTAGCTTGAAGGAAAAGGCATCAATATAATGGAAGCTCACAAAAATGTTTAGGGAGATGAAGTCGGAGATGATCATATGTTTTGAGCTGCCATAATGAGGCTATGCAAGTGGAACGTTCTAGAATCAAACTCGAGACGCCTCTCGACTTCAAACACGCGGCCGTGGCCAGTCCCGACGGTCCAGAACCGACAATGATTGGTCCCGGGATCAAGATGCACCTTGATTCCTCCACGTATGGATCATGGACTCTCTTGCCTAACGTTTCTGTTACAAACTCCATAGAAGAGGAGACAGAGACAGAGAAAAAGAAAGAGATCGAAAGAGATCTGAAGATATGCAAGAAAGTGAAGTAGGAGACTGATGTTGGATTAGGTTTTTAAACCTATGTGGTAAACAAAGATGATCATATTCTCTTTTGTGACTTGTGGATAATTATGTCCCGAGAATAGGGGTGAAAAGAGAGAATGAGTTTCATTGATCTTATCTACAAAAAAGAATTAAGAAGAAAATAAACAAAATAGATAAGAAGAAGAAGATCGGATATTCCCTATAGATCAGGGTAAATCTACGGACGAAATATTACTTTTTATACTCGAAGATTTTGTAGTATTTGTTACAAGAAATCTCTCAAGAATTGAGATTTGAAACTTTTTCGGATTTTGAAGAAGAGTTTTGCGGTTCTGAAACAAACACTTGGGGGTAGAGAAGCAACTCTATATATGAGTTGAATAGAGAGATGAGATGGCGATGGACACATGCCCATGCCACTAATTACTGTCATGTGTCCATCGCCATCTCATCTCTCTATTCAACTCATATATAGAGTTGCTTCTCTACCCCCAAGTGTTTGTTTCAGAACCGCAAAACTCTTCTTCAAAATCCGAAAAAGTTTCAAATCTCAATTCTTGAGAGATTTCTTGTAACAAATACTACAAAATCTTCGAGTATAAAAAGTGGCATGGGCAACGTTATTAATTAATAAAACACACATGAATTAGTGGCATGGGCATGTCATGTTTAAATTTTTATTTAATTATTACTCATCTGACGTATTACCTGAATACTGTTTCTGAACAACTACTTATTCGTATTTTAGTTCATATTTATTAGGCATATAGAAACGAAGCAGAAGAATACTCAGAGGAGCCTAACGCATATGGTTACTTCCTACACACACTTCCAGTAGATTCCATCACTAAAATGAAGGTAAGTAAATACTCATTAGGCAAAAAAGTGGCTATATAGTTCTTTATGACATAAAATCTTATTATGCCATTATGTAAATATATCCAATCAACACAAAATTTTATTATGCAAATTTTCATTATGCGAGATTTCATTCTGCAACTTATATCATTATGAAATTATGCGTATTACCAATCGGAATCTAAATTTATTTTTAACAGAAAAATACCAAAAAAAAATATAAGCAACTTTTACATGGCCGGCATTGGGTGAATATCACCAAAAAATGGCAATAACAATAACAATAAATTTCTTTGAATAATATATTGTTAAAAATATTTTGATAAAAATGTATGGCAACAATATGGCAAGAAAAATAGTCTATAATGCTTCTCTTTTAATATACAAAAATTATTCTTCGCACGTTTAGAAATATTTAACTTTTTCGGTAAATGAATAAATATAATCGAAATAATTAATATTTAGAAACAAATGTATCTTTGCAATGTGTATAAAATAATCAAATATAAAATTAAAAGGATGAAAAAAAGGTAGTCTTTAATGCTTCTCTTTTAATATATAGAAGATTTCATATTATTATTAATTTTCATAATTCAATGCATTAACTTAATTTAATTTGACTTTTGCTACCATTTTATTCTTTTGTATTAACTTTGATACTCAAAATCATTTTATCAACAAAACAAAAATCAAAAGACATTGAAATTCGAGAGAAAATATATGACCAATTATTTTCTACTTTTATAATATAATAGTATTCATATCTTCTTATATTTTTATATACATGAACAATTTTCAATCTTAGTCAATATAAAATATAAAAAATTATCAACAAATATTTATAAATATAATAATTTATTTCATATATAACTTATAACAAAAGTATGAATATAGTTACACTCGCGCATCGCGCGAGTTCTCTCATCTAGTTTTACAATAATTCATTGTGACAATCATTTATTTTATTTTATTTGTGACAGTAGTGAAGTGTTGTTTTTCGTCTTACGCTAAAGGCATGCAATTTAGTGAATGATGTTACTTGCATACGTTATAAAACTGTTTTTTTTTTTTTTGCTGTTTTTTTTCAAGAATTGCCGTTACATTTTGAAGAATTCATTGTGACATTTATTATTTTATTCTATGCGCGACAATAGTAAATTGCCGTTTTTAGTCTTACCTTAAAGGCATTCAATTTAGTGAAGAAGTTACCACATTTTTTTCATATCAACATAAAAACTAAAAATCAAATTATTTGAACATAAAAATAAGAGAAATTGTTAGAAATGACCCTTTTGAGATACCGGTTTTCAAAAATCTCCCATCAAAAGTCTATTTTCAATTTTGTTTTCTTTTGACCATTTTACCCTTATTTGAAAAATATCTAAGTCTATAATAGTAATAAAAACAAGATATATCAATAGAACAAAGTTGAATCAACAATAGTGTTTTAAAAAAATTATTTTGTTTGGTAAGAAAAATATTAGACCATCTATTCGATTATATAGAGGTGAGTATTTACAATTCATTTTTCTTTTAGGAATAGTATTATTTTTTTTAATTATGTAATTCTTTTTCTTTTACAATTACTAATCTAATTATATGAAAATATACATATAATTTTCTTATAATTATCCTTATGTTTAAAATTATTTAAATTTATATTTTTTTATAATTATCTATTAATATTTTAAAGATTATTAAAAATTATAATTTTCTCATAATTATTTTTATACATGTTAAAATTGCTTAAAATAAATTCTTGGGGGATTTTCAAAAATGCTCCTTCAACCATATCCGTGATAAAAAAAATGCCCCTCTATTGTGTCCATTTTCATAACTGTCTCTATTAACAGTGTCAAAAGACGATATTACCCTCAAGAGTCAAAACTCTATTCTCAAAAAATTTGTGATCGGATTTTCCCGCCAGAATTACGTAAAAACTATACCGTATGAAAAGCTTATAAAAAGCTTATAAAACCCTTTAAATACCTTGTAAAACTTTATAAATACTTTGTAAAACCTTATAAATACTGTATTAAATATTTATAAAGTTTTAGAAGGTTTTGAAATCTTATTAAATAGCTTATTGAACATTTTAAAAACTTTATAAAAACCGTATAAAAACCTTATAAAAATATTATAAATACCTTATAAAAATCTCATAAAACCTTATAAAAACATTATAAAACCCTATCAATACCTTGTAAAACTGTTTTATAAGGTATAAGTTTTATAAGGTTTTGAAATCTTATAAAATACCTTATTAAAATCTTATAAAACCATATAAAAACCTTATAAAACCTTTCAAAAACCTTATAAATACCTTGTAAAACAGTTTCACAAGGTATTTTATAAGGTTTTATTACAAAGTTTTGAAATCTTATAAAATATCTTATAGAACATTTTAAATACCTTATAAATACCTTATAAAACCTTAGAAATGTCTTCAAAAACCGTTTTACAAAGTATTTACAAGGTTTAATATTGTTTTATAATTAGGTAATCCTTTTTCTTTTAAAATTAGTAATCTATTTATAATTTCCTTCTAATTAATTTTTTATTTTTTTAAAATTATTTAAATTTATAATTTTCTTATAATTGTCTTTATACATTTTAAATTTGTTTAAAAGAATTTTTTTAATTATGTAATCATGTTTCTTTTAGAATTAGTAATAGAAAATTGTTTAACTTTATATAATTAGATTTTTGACACGTGTCAAAATCTCGGATTGCTAGAATCGACACATGTCATGATCTTATGAATTATTAACTTCGAAAACCCAACTTATTTTTTAAAAATTATTTTAATTTATAATTTTCTTATAATTATCTTTATACATTTTAAAATTGTTTGAAAGAAATTTTTTAATTATGTAATCATTTTTCTTTTAGAATTAGTAATCTTAAATTGTTTAACTTTATATAAAGAATCGACGTGTCATGATCCTATGAATTACTAACTTCAAAAACCCAATTTTATATAATAAGATAGGGTTAAATATATGTGTGTATCATATAGGTCAATGGGCATGAATTCTAATTCTAATATACCAAAATAAAATATACAACATTAACAAAAAATTAACTTTTAATATAAAAACTACCCAAAATTAAAATTATAATTTCAAAATTCACCAAAATGTAACCTTTAATTTAAAATTAACTGCATAATACTTATGATTTTTATATATTTTTTCCTTATTTATCAAAATATATTTTTCGTCACTTTTTTTTTGGTAACTCTAACCTTATTTTTAATGTACCCTTTATTTTTATTGAAAATCTTATTTCATTGATAACTTTATTTATCATAATATTTTGCTTTGTTTAAAAGAATAAATACAAATAAAATGGTGTATTAATATTAAAAAATGGAGCGTTTAGTTCAGAGATAAAAACGAGCACTTAATTAAGTGGGAGACAAAAGGTTTTTCGCTTCTCATCGGAGTCGTGAGAGGGTCGTCCGTTGTTTGTTCTTCCATGACTCTCTAGTTTTGAGCCATTCTCAGCCCTTCTCCGGTGGATCTAGTTTTGAAGGTTTTGAAACTGCTTTGGGTTTGTATCTTCTCGGGTTCTGGCAAGATCTTTCCTGAGCATCGTCTCCTTTTGGCTCGTTATGGTTTGCCACGATTTGTGATGTCTCGTCGATGGATCTGATTTGCTTAGTTTCAGATCTGGTTTTTTTTTTTTTTTTTTTGGCCTTTATCTTTCGATGTTGATAGACGATTTGTTTGCTTCTACTGTGGCCGTGATGTTTTGGCCTCCTCTTCGGCATATTTGATGGGGTGCTGCAACAACGGTTCCCAGCAATAATCGCAATGGTTCCCAGCAATAATCGCAAAAGGTATTCGTTTTTCTGTAACTAGTTTCTTATCTCTTCATCGAGTATTTTTGGGGTTTATTTGGTTTTAGTGGCTAAGTTTCTAGATCTGATTATTTCAAAGATGAAAATCTATCTAAATTATGAGAATTATTTCCATATATTCGTGAAGGTATTAGAAGTCTTTCGGCTATTGTCGGTACGGGAACGTCTAATTGTTTACCTTATGTCTCGAATCAAGAACACTGTGGTATTGCTAATGTGTCATCAAAGAATGTTCCTATCACTATTTCCGGTGTGGAAAGACCATTAGTTTGTTTCTCTTTGTATTTTATTGTCGATTTCTTTCTATGATGTAATCGGTTTCATACCAGTTTTCAGTGCAATAAAGTGTTTAAAAAAAAAGAAAAAAGGTTTTGTTGTTGAGGTAACGTGATATAAATGTTGGTTAATTGGACTCGAAGTTAAATAATTTTTTTTTTCTTTAATTTGAATCTTTCACAGAATATTTTTAACCAAAAAAAAAAAAGAATCTTTCACAGAATATGTAATTTTATTTTTCTTTTTTTCTCATTTTTTTCAGAAATAATCTGGGAAGAGAGTAACGATTCCAATCGATAGAGTATGAACAGAAAGGGAGTTACAGTGGAATTTTTAAGCTGAGTGATGAAAGCAAGAAAGATGATTCTTCTAATAGAAGTCTAGAAATCGAAATTGTTTGGTCTAATCAAACATTTTAATTAATCCATAATGCACTGTTTTTAATTACTTAAACTTATGTAAATCGTGAATTTTATTGTTCCTAAATTGTTTTATATGTAAAAAGAGTTATATATAATTTGGTAATGTCATGATTGTGGAAGCTTATTGCAATCTGAAGAAACCCATCCGAGTTGTTTGTTCTCATTGTCGTAGATCATCATTAGTCCTTGCATAGAGATATCTTCAAACATAACAAAAGAAACAAAATCAGTTTTAGTTAGAACACTAATGTTAAGTGTTAATGTTGTTTGCACCCAAAAAAAATAATACTCCTCTGTTTCACAAAGAGTGTCGTTTTAGAGTTATGCACAAAGATTAAGAAAACATTAAATTTTTTGTTTTTTCTAAACAAAAACATCATTACCTATACACCTAAACACAATCTGCCCAATAGTAAAACATAAAAAAAATTATTAAATTTTGTATTGAAAATCCAAAACGACACTCTTTGTAAAACAAAAATAAAACCTTAAAACGACACTTTTGTGAAACGGAGGGGGAGTAATAATAAGAGTTGGAGTTAATGTTGATTTGTTTATTCTTCTTACCTCCAATTACGTTGGAGTTGTGTAATCCAACTTCACTTCCATTTAGTATTCCCAAGCAGACGTTACCAGTTTTCTAAATAAGACAATGAAAATTCATTAGTGACTATTGTGAATGTGATGAAACGAGTTATTGAGTCTTAATTCTTACAGAGATGATGAGATAAGATTCAGGTGGAATCTGGAGCTGAGTGTTTTTTCTGCCATTTGTAAAGTGAATTGTTATGGTCTTGAACAAGTTTTTGACCTCAAGAACTGATTTGAATGGCTTAGCTCCTTTCCAGCATATTGGTAAGGTCTTATCTTCTTTCGCAACCTTCAATGGTGTGCCTTTTAGATCATTTTCGATCTGCGAACACGCGAAAAAGATTAATGCATCAGGTGACATATATTCATATGACTCTGATTGGTAACACGCATAATTACATAATGACATAAGTTTGCAAAATGAAATCTTGCAGAATGAAAACTCACCGAATGAGAATTTACAAGATGATATTTTGTGTTGATTGGATACATTTGCATAACGGCAAAATAAGTTTTTATGTCATAAACAACTATATAACCACTTTTTTTGCACAATGAACGCAAATCCTGCATTTTCGTCTAAAAATAATATTATGCAGATTTTTTTGATTGTTAATTTTCTTGCATAATCACATTAGAAATCGTCATTTCGTCATTATACGTGTTTCCAATCGGAGCAAGTATGCTTAAGTGTTTGTGTTTGTTCAGTTACGTACCAGCTTAACTATCGTTTGGTATGTTTTGCTGTTGAAATAAGTGTAAGAGCTTCCGGTGTCAAAGATTAGTTTAAGTCCTTTTAAACCTGTTGGCTTTTCGTTGAAGAGAAGCTCGGCTGGTCCAGTCGTGTAGTGGTTACTGAAAACAAGTAGATGAATCAGTACTAGTAGACACAACAATATAACCTCTTTAAAGCCGATCGCGGCAAATAATGAAAGAAGAAAGTATACTTATGTGACAATAATGGTGTCCAGGCTACACCAGTGGAAGGAATGAGATTGTCTCCAAAGAACAAAAAGCCTCCACCTTTAGAGCTTAAGCAATGTCCAACGACGTTTCTCGTTAGTCCGGCCGAGACAAGCTGTGTCAAGAAGCTGATTTTCCCTCTACCAAGTCCCAACACTCCAGCAGTCGCAGGCGGAGGATGTGCACTAGGATAACTTTGATCATAACCGCACCTACAAACACGAGTTTCCTTTCAAGAATTAACATTTTCATCTCAAGATTCACATATGGAGTATATACGTTTATTTCTTAGCTCACCCGAACGCCAAACGGGGTTGCGAGATCGAACCATTTAGGAAAGTTAAAGGAAACTGATCAGTCACAAGTGCACCCATTGATGAACCTTGATCAGCATATTCAACTTCATAGTCACATTGTTCTTTCGGGTTTGGACACTGAAGCTTGTTAGGCGAGTGAAGAGCTGAACAAATCGGGTCTGAGCACGGGACAGTGTTTGCTTTAGGCTTGTACTGAAGTGAAGGACGCTACAAAAACAACAAACAATCAAAGATCATAAGAAGCTAGAGTATCTATCAAGTTCGATTTCGAAAACAGAGAGAATGAATCAAAATGATATACATACCAAAGTGCAGCCAGAGCAAGGAACATTACATTGAACCCAAGTGAGATCACTACCAGTATCAATATCAAATTGAAAAGCCTTTGGAGGGTTTCCTATTTGGAGTAAGACCGAGTAGTATCTACAAAGAAAGAAGAAAAAACAGAGTAAACATCGAAAAAATCGAAAAATCCGAAAACAAGATAAGACATAGTCACACAAACACATCGATCTTGTTTACCCGAGAGGGAAGACGTTACCGGAGAGAGGAAGAACGATTGAAGAAAGAGGAGATTTGGGAGAGATAATACTTGAAAAGGTTTTGAAGATTGAAGATTTTGATAAAGGAACTATGACCAAGAACAAGAACAGAAGAAGAGACAATCTTGAATTCATCTTTTTCTTGCACAACAAACAATCAAAATCTTTAGATGAAGAGAGGATCAGATTATAAGAGATAGGGGTAATATATGCGTATATAGGTGGTCATGGACTTATGAACTCTGTCAAATTCTAATATTACTAAAAAATATATAAAAATTAACAAAAATTATTGTATGATACTAATGGTTTCTATATATTTTTCCTTATTTATCATAATATTATTTTGGTAAATTTATTTATCATAATATTTGGACGAATAAATACAAATAAAATGGTGTATTTCTATTTAAAAATCTGTCTTGAAGATTAGGATGACTTTTCCACGCAAGAAGAAATTAAATTAAGAATAGAGGAAGCTTCGAAGAAAATATTGGAGGTCTCCAAACGCGGTTTCAACGCGATAACGGTTGTTCTGTGGAACGTGAGTTTGATGATTTTGACTTTTTTTTTTTTTTTTTTTTTTTTTTTTTTTTAATTTTGAGTCTTTGACACTTGTAATTAAAGAGATTCATTAAACAATGACTAATTTGTTTTTTTTTTCTCAACAGTTTAAGGGCCCGATTGGTAACGGCTGTTATAATTATGACTGTCCGAAATTTGACTTTAAAAATTTGGGCTGTAGAGATTTTGGCTGTCGAGATTTTTGACTGTTAAAATTTATATAAGTCGATTGGTAACCAAAAGCTGTAAAAGCTGTCACTTTTATTTTTATTTTTATTATATATTTTATAAATATAGAAAAATGGATCTTAAAAAAACATAAAAAAAATATTAATTTTTAATTAGTTTAAATTTTTTTAAAATTATTTCATCAATAAATTTTATGAGAAGTTTTATACATGTGGGGAGAAAGAAAGAGAAAAAAATATTGACTTTTAGTTTTTTTTTTTATTTCTAAAGTCACGTTTGCGTGGCTTTTAAAAAAATCTGAAAACAAAGAGTAAAAAAGTAAGAAAGGCTTTGAAGACTTTAAAATTAATTAAGAGATAATTAAGTAAATGACAAAGATTGAGGAGGTATTTAAATTTCTTGTAATTGGACTCTTTGTCTCGAACAACATAAATATTTCGCCCCGTAAACAGACTACCTTACCCTCACGCGTTGGTTCACCTCATCTAGTTTATCTTGTATTATTATACTTCTTGGGTCTCCATTTGACGTACTCTTCATCATCTCTCTCTCATCGAACTGTTCATCTTCAAAACTCAAAAAACTTTCTCCACCGTTTCTCTCACCACCGTCGTTCTTATTGTTTATCCCGTCTCTCCGGCTAATTATTCCGGTTTCTCTCCCAGAATCTTTGTTCATCAACCATCTCGATCCGTCGCACCGACTTACGGTGAGTTTTGCCTCCGTTCTGACTACGTAACAGTCCGTCGTCTTCACCTTCCCCACTGCCACACTGGATACTTTTATGTATATCTTCATGTAAAGTTAGATTTGGCAAATCACGGTAAGTTTACCTTCAGTGTCCTCGTAAAAATCTGCTCAGTTCAATGGTTTTAGATACAATGGTTGTAACATATGATTGTAGCGTGTATTAAAACGTGTTTACATATATAAAAATGTTAATAACGGTCTATATATGTATTTACATATATACATACGTTAATGTTTAGATACATGTATACATATATAAATAACTCTCTATAAATGTGTTTATATGTATACAAATGTTAGTATATATATATATATATGTAAATAAGATATGTTTATATGTCTACAAATGTGAATAACACTCTATATATGTATTTGCATGTATTCAAATGTTAATAACACTCTATATATCGTGTATATCGTGTAATATATATATGTAGTGTTTTTATTACCACAGAAACGCGTCAAATAAAAGCTGAAATTAGATATATAAGCATGTAATGTTGTATTGTCATAGGCGAAGTAATTCGCCTGTATAACATTTAATGCATGAGTGCACAAAAGTCAAACTCTACTTTATCGTTATACCACGCGCAGGTTAAGGTATTTTTGTAAATATCGTGTACAATGAATGGCAAACGTTCAATATTTTTTCGGCTTGTCCCAGACAAGTAAACAAAGTGTCGATTACCTAATTAGTGTTTTCTTTTTGGTCTCTGCCCTAAATGACCCATTAATTAAAGCTAAAAAAATCTGATTGGAGAAAAATAGACTTTGAGAACTGTTACAATTTTCTAAAGCCTTGAAAGAAAGCCTTCACCAATCACCCCCTAAATTAGATTACTTTTTTTTTGGGTGTAAATTGGATATTGAGATAAAATATGGTTGCACACGTACATTACATTACATGCTAATTTATCTGTTTTAATATTAGGTCGTCAGGAGATGAACGAATTAGAAAAAGAATAAAAAATCTATTGTTTCTATAAATTTTCTCCAAAGACGACGTAGTAAAGACCGACTACTCTATTGGGAAAAACATCATCTTCACAAGATCTGAGTAAATCAGTGCAGTGATAAAAGCTACCTCACATTTATTCTCACCAATCATGCATTTCATTCTCCAGACGATTTCTTCCACTTATGTGTGCAGATATGTTGAAAAATTCAGATTGTAATACCCTAGAGATACTAACAGCTTCGCAGTTGTAATACTTATGGGTTGAATCCACATTAACTTTAACTCACACCATAGGCTTTTTAGTTTCAAATAAAGCTAAACATAAATCCATGCACATTAACTTTAACTCACGATCTGTGTTTTAAAAATAGTGCAATTGCATTGCCATTGCGCTAGGCGCTCTAAGGCGACGGCCAAAACGCATAAATGACCTATGGCGATGCCATATCCTCTAGGCGTCCCATGGCGAGCGCTTTTGACTAAAAAGCGATGATCTAAGGCGAGGCAAAAGCGGTGCCTTTTAAGTTTGACCGATTTCCTTATTGAATAAAAACCCTAATTTCCTTAAAAGTATAAAAACAGATTTTTCTAACTAGTTTTCTCTCCTATCACGGCTTTGGTGATCTAATTTCAGTATAATAACAAACTTTCTAACTTTGCTCAAAAAAAAAAAAAAAACAAACTTTCTAACTAAGAATTTTAGAGTTTTATATGTTTTGGATTTAGTGTTTTGCTTTTCAAGTTCTTTGTTTCAGTTTTAGGTGTTTTAATTTGTTATTTTGGATTAAATGTTTCAATTTCAATGTTTGGATTTCAAGTTCTTTTATGTCAGATTCAGTGCATTGTTGGTTTATTACTTCTTAGGACTATGAAATATGTTTATCCTTAAAGCGTTGCCTTTAGAGCGCCATGGCGCTAGGCGCTAGGCACTAAGCATTTCGCCAAGGAGCGCTATTCGCTTTTTAAAATACAAAACGATGCAAAATTAAAACAAGTTGTAATTCAATGGAGAATTTAGGGTGTTTCTCAGAAGATCAAAGGTAAATAAATCAGTCAGTAATGATTCAAATTAAGCACGGTTCTTAAACTCGAATCACTAAGTTATAACTAACCAACTTTCGTTACAAGAATTATCTAAGTCTATAAACTAGAATTTTAAATTTCTTTGCAAATCTTAAGGATTTAAACTAGCATTAATTCCAAGGTGATATGTTCACAAAATCCCAAAACCAAATTCTTTTGCGAGTATGTATTTTGCTTACCCTAAATTCTTTCAGGTTATCAATCACACTTTCGTGATCCTAAGATCTAATTTCAGATGACCAGTCTATAGATTCAGCTTCAAGAATAACCTATGGTAAGGAACTGATCAAGTTATGAATTCTAACTAACCAATCAACCTAACAGTTTATGAAATCCCTAATGAAAACTCTAGACCTAATAGGTAGATGCATGGTTAACGAAGAAAACATCATAGGAATATAAATCAATAGATAGAATAGAAGAAGATTTGGGGTTCGAAATATTCTCTCAAACGAACAAGTCTCAGATTGTCTCCCCAAAACTCGATAAAATCTCTCTAAGAATGCACACATACAAAAACTCTAAAAACCCTAATAGATAGCCAAAAATCAAGTTGGGCTTTTCTGTAAACTGTTGTAACTTCTAGGCCTCGAATAAAACTTGGTGAAGTCTGTCTCGGTGTGGGTGTCGACTGACACAGGTGGGTGGTGTCGATCCCCTCTATCAAATTGTTGTCTGCGACTTTATCTTTTCTGCAATATCTCTTCCTTACCTCCAAAATGCTCCAAAGTCTCCAAATAAACCTCAAGCATACCTAGACCTGCAAAGACTCGACAAGACTATAAAAATACCTAAAATACTATAAAAACAAGTCTTATATCATGGTTGAAAACCCGTAAAAATATAAAATCTCTCAGACTTAGCTTTTGCTTGCCCTAAGACAAAACAAAAACTTAACCCAAGAAAGAAGTTTGAAAATGCGGAAATTCCCCTTTCTCTTAGTTGCACTGATCATCAAACCACAATCTACATATTAATCAGACCAATCTAAATCGAACCACCATGTACTTCTCCGTAGACACTCTGCCACTCGGAACAACCCAAATCCAAATTATAGTTCCACAACATTCATCGTTAAGCCTTCATCGATGGGTCTCATCGATACAACCAATGTCAAAAACATTCTAGAATCGTTTCTATACAATATCATGACAAACTAAACATCTTTCACAACTTTGATACTCTTTCTTTCAAAGATGTAACAAATAATGGCATCACGGGAAATTTTCCAAGCATTGCTTCCAACTTTCGTGTGATCATTCCTTTCAAAGTAAAATAGTGAGGTCATTGGAAATTTTCCTACCCTTTTACCCAAACAAAATCATTTCATATTTTCTGCTTTTTTTTCTAAACTTTTGAACAAAGGAGAGAAGTACCAAACACTTTTTTTTCTTTATTTTTATTAGTTGTCTCGTATGAACGAGGAGTCAAGCCCTATGAACATTTGTCACATTGATGAGATATTGGCTCAGGTTTTAGTAGATTTTGTTGGAAACTTGGTTGGTTTTGGTTGACTAGTCATTCTTTGGATTTTTCATTAGTTGGATCTAAATTTAGTTTACAACATTAGTCAACCATGCAATAAACTAAAATGAAAAATCACTGTTCCCAACAAAATTTTGACTCAAAAATAATTTTGGATTGACACAACTGACTCTCCAAAAACAAAAACATAGTCAGCAACTGGCCAACTGCCTCCCAGAGTTAAAAGAACACTGTCCCAAGTGTTATCAAGCCAGAAGTTGATAAAAAAAAATTAAATAAATACAAATGAAAATCAAAATAAAATTTTTGTTTTTTTTTTTTTAATTTTTTTTTGGGATGTGGAGCTTTTTGTTATATAAGACCATACACAGCGGGGCACTTTTCACCCGGGTGTAAGGAATAAAAAAAACAAAAATTATAGAAAAACAAGGTTGGAGAGAGGCAACGGGTGTAAACTAGCAACTTTTCTCCAAGGGGTGTAAGTGGCACGTGGCCAGCGCTAAATGGAGACAGGCAAAAACTCGGTTGGAAACAGGCAAAAATTATCATCTCTCTCACTATTTCTCTCTTTCTTACTTTATTATAATACTTTATTATAATATTATAATACTGTTAACACCCAAGACACACATGCACTACTGCGTGTGCCCTAACAGCTCGCGGACTTGCAACATTCATACCATTTCAAGAAATCGCTTTTTGAAACAAATCCGAACAAACTCGAGGAGAGTGTCGGTTGATGAGACCCATCGATGATGACTTAATAGTGAACGTTGTGGGACTTTGGTTTAATTTTTGGTCTTATTGTAAATGTTTACAGAGAAATATATGGTGGTTTGATTTGGATTTATATGAAAAGTATATGGATTTGGTTCGAACGACTATGACAATGCATTTAAGGCAAATGTGAGTTTCTGCGTTTTCAAACTCTTTCCATAGGTTGAGCATCTGTTTTGCTTGAGGGCAAGCAAAATCTAAGTTTAAGGGAGTTGATATATCATAGTTTTTATGGTTTTTAACATGATATAAGTCTTTATTTTAGAGCTTTTATGATATGTTTATACTATTTTTGAGTCTTTACTGGTTTAGGTATATGCTTGGAGCTTAGTTGGAGTAATTGGACCATTCTAAAGCATTTTCGAGCTTTTGAAGACAGTGCAGAAAAGACGAAGTTGTTTTTCATAAACAAAGTTGTTGTCGATCGACACTCATCGCGTACTGTTTGAAGAGTCTGAACGTAACGAAACCCAAAAGCGACAGAAACTTCACAAAAGAAGCCCAACACGACTTGACATGTATATATAGCTGGATTTTTAGTCTTTGTATTTGTACGCTTGATACTTCTTTTAGCTTTTACTAAGTGTAATCTTAGAGAGAACACAGTTTTAGGTTTTGAGCAAAGAGATTTGTTAACGTTCTTTGGGAGATAGATGTAATTACTTTTTCTTATAGTTCTGATTTTGAATCCTTGTTTCTCTTTGTTTTATCTAATGAATTCTTACTCTATAATGTTGTTGTCTTCTTTGATTATGTTTGAGTAATCTACTTATTAGATTTAAGGCTTGCCATAAAGGTTTGATGGATTGATTAGTTAAGGATTTTTCTATCTTATTTATTCATCACTATACGTTGTTCTTAAAGTTAAAATCTAGCCTAATAATCTGAAATTTAGATCTTACGATAATTGGTTAGCATGGGAGTGTGATTGATTACCTGAAAGAACCTAGAGTGAGCAAAAATCATATTCACAAAGGAATTTGGTTGAGGAGTTTTGTGAACATATCGAACTTAAAATTAATGCTGGTTTAGATTTTTAGAATTCACAAAGAGATTTAAAATTCTAGTATTTAGACTTAAATAGTTTTCACAATGGGAGTTGGTTTATTATATTTTCGTGATTTGAGTTCAAAAACCGTGCTAAACCTTAATGGTTTTCTAAAACTAACATACCCATATCCTAAAAAAATATATATATTTATTATTATTAGACTTAAAACAATGATTTCTAATTAGCATGAATCTCAATCTTGTGTGCATTTCACTTCAATCGTAACATTGCATGCATATTTTCAGGTGAAAAGCTTAGGATATGTTATATAGATGCAAGAATGGGATAGGGGGCGCGACAAACAATACTCTCTCAAAAGTTTGGCTTCCTCTACAACTGCTGTCGGTCCGGTGACTGATAAACTCTTTTTTTCTCGCCATCTTCACTTTTCTGGTATATGTAATATAAGTGAGAACGCGAGGAATAAGGAAAATAACGAAACAAATTCTAAATAGTTTTCTGAAACTAACATACCCACATCCTAAACAAAATATTTATTATCATTGGATAGCAAAACAGATATGTTAGAAATTTCGAGCCAATTCGAAAAATATCAAATAAAAAAGTGCATTTCAAAAAGTAGACATATTTTATTGGTTAATAAAAACCTGAAAAAGATAGTATGACAAAAGAACAAAATCAGAAGAATTAAGGAAAAAAACAATAAGAAAAATAAAATATTGTAATCATGTTTCTTTGTAATGATACAATTCAAAATCAATAGTAGGGCGTCTTGTACACATATGGTGGTGGTGGAGACTTGTAGTTAACCTTAGGAGAAGGAGAATAGTAGGGTGGAGGTGGTGAGCTGTAGACGTATGCTGGTGATGTAGATTTGTAATCAACCTTAGGAGAAGGAGAGTAGTATGGTGGAGGTGGTGAGCTGTAGACTTATGTTGGTGGGGGAGATTTGTAGTCAATCTTAGGAGACGGAGAGTAGTATGGTGGAGGTGATGAGCTGTAGACGTATGGTGGTGGGGGAGATTTGTAGTCAACCTTTGGAGAAGGAGAGTAGTATGGTGAAGGTGGAGAGCTGTAAACGTATGGTGGTGGGGAAGATTTGTACTCAACCTTTGGCGAAGGAGAGTAGTATGGTGGAGGGGGTGAACTATAGACATATGGTGGTGGGGGTGATTTGTAGTCAACCTTTGGAGAAAGAGAATAGTATGGTGGAGGTGGTGAGCTGTAGACGTATGGTGGTGGGGGAGATTTGTAGTCAACCTTTGGCGAAAGAGAGTAGTATGGTGGAGGTGGAGAGCTGTAGAAGTATGGTGGTGGGGGAGATTTGTAGTCAACCTTTGGCGAAGGAGAGTAGTATGGTGGAGGTGGAGAGCTGTAGACGTATGGTGGTGGGGGAGATTTGTAGTCAACCTTAGGCGAAGGAGAGTAGTATGGTGGATGTGGGGAGCTGTAGACGTATGGTGGTGGGGGAGATTTGTAGTCAACCTTAGGAGAAGGGGAGTAATATGGCGGAGGTGGGCTGTTGTAGACGTATGGTGGTGGTGGAGATTTGTAGTCTACCTTAGGAGAAGGAGAGTAGTATAGTGGAGGCGGTGAGCTGTAGACGTATGGTGGTGGTGGAGATTTGTAGTCAACCTTTGGAGAAGGAGAGTAGTATGGTGGAGGTGGTGAGCTGTAGACGTATGGTGGTGGGGGAGACTTATAAGTGACCTTTGGAGAAGGAGAGTAGTATGGTGGAGGTGGGGAGCTGTAGACGTATGGTGGTGGGGGAGATTTGTAGTCAACCTTAGGAGACGGAGAGTAGTATGGTGGAGGCGGTGAGCTGTAGACGTATGGAGTTGGTGTAGATTTGTAGTCTACTTTCGGAGAACGAGAGTAGTATGTTGGAGGCGGTGAGCTGTAGACGTATGGTGGTGGTGGAGATTTGTAGTCTACCTTTGGCGAAAGAGAGTAGTATGGTGGAGGTGGAGAGCTGTAGACGTATGGTGGTGGGGGAGATTTGTAGTCAACCTTAGGCGAAGGAGAGTAGTATGGTGGATGTGGGGAGCTGTAGACGTATGGTGGTGGGGGAGATTTGTAGTCAACCTTAGGAGAAGGGGAGTAATATGGCGGAGGTGGGCTGTTGTAGACGTATGGTGGTGGTGGAGATTTGTAGTCTACCTTAGGAGAAGGAGAGTAGTATAGTGGAGGCGGTGAGCTGTAGACGTATGGTGGTGGTGGAGATTTGTAGTCAACCTTTGGAGAAGGAGAGTAGTATGGTGGAGGTGGTGAGCTGTAGACGTATGGTGGTGGGGGAGACTTATAAGTGACCTTTGGAGAAGGAGAGTAGTATGGTGGAGGTGGGGAGCTGTAGACGTATGGTGGTGGGGGAGATTTGTAGTCAACCTTAGGAGACGGAGAGTAGTATGGTGGAGGCGGTGAGCTGTAGACGTATGGAATTGGTGTAGATTTGTAGTCTACTTTCGGAGAACGAGAGTAGTATGCTGGAGGCGGTGAGCTGTAGACGTATGGTGGTGGTGGAGATTTGTAGTCTACCTTTGGAGAAGGAGAATAGTATGGTGGAGGCGGTGAGTTGTAAACGTATGGTGGCGGTGGAGATTTGTAGGTGACAGAAGGAGAATAGTAAAGTGGTGGTGGTGGGGAGGTGTAAACAAATGGTGTGGGATGTGGCGTGTACTTAGGGCCTTGTCTTCGTGGAGATGGTGGTGATGCGGAGTAGTATGGAGAATACTTTTTAGGTGGATAGGATGATTTGTGTTCATTACTGGGAGAATTATATTTTGGTGTTTCAGGAGATGAGTAAGGGTATGATGTCACTGTAGCTGCAATGGCACTTAGGACCACCACATAGACCATACAATGCCTTAACGCCATCGTTCGTGAGGATCGCATCACACTCATGCTTCGTTTCTTTGTTTTGGTTATGATTTAGTTGAACATAAACGTCCTTTATATAGTCTTTCTCTATGATAAATATTATATTTTCTTTTCAACATGGGTTCGTGAGTGGCACATCCAAATATGACGTGCTAAGTTGTTTGTTTGAAAAACAATGATTTGTGGGAAATATGAAATTTTATTAGGTTCTCATGCAACCTTCAAAATTTAATATGTTTTCATATTTTTTTTGTTTTAAATTTATTGATTCAAATAATTAGAAGAACAAAAAAAATCCTTTGAATTATGATTATTTTAGCTATAAAGAAAATTATATTTTCATAATATTAATGTGATAAACGAAAAAATTTATTGATGTATCATATGTCTTTTATTTTATTTTATTTTACACAACGAATCAACAAGTTTATAAGATATTTCTAATGTTAAAAATATGAGATTTAGTGGAGAACATTGCCGTATGAAAACAGAATATTTTCTTTTTTCACAATATTTTGACTAGTTCGTCCCAGGCCAGCTTATTGTGTTCAATGTATAGTTTGGTTGTTTTTTAAATTCATTAGCACCAGAATTCTGAGACTATTATTCCTTACACAACCAATATGACTTATACATGATTTTTTATCGTGTGTTTAGTTAGTCTACGCTATCTTTCAAATAATATACGGTTGAGATTTTAAAAATAACAGTTCGGATCGATAATTACATTCACAAAATTTACGGTTTGATAAGACATAATAAATCTGATAAATAAAACCATCAAAATTGACTAAGACTTGTTATTTGTACTAATGTCGACTTTACATTATCACCCGAATTAATTTATACCGCAATGATGCATAATATTGGCCAAATATATATTTAAAATGAATATTGATCAAAGTTAAACAACATCACTACACCCTAAATGAAAACAATGTTTACTAACCATTATGTTATTGGATTTTCTATAGATTTTGAACATTATTTCATAATGCAAGATCGTTAGGTTAGAGACTTAGCGTGAACCAGTGAGGTAATTAAGACTCTACTCTCGACCATAAGGTTACGTAAACTCTTATGGTTTACCAATGAATCAATATTTGTTCTATGTTTTTAATTATATTAGGTCCAACAAGTTCTATGAGAGATCAAAATAAAGCCATCATCAATGTGTTTTCTAGGTTTCTACTTCTACTTCTTTGTTTTAATGTCATCAGACTTGGATTTGTTGTTTTTGCTTAAGGAACTTGTCAACTCTTCAGTCTCTACTCTCTAGTATTTCTTTCATTTGTATGACTTGGAAAAGTTGAACACTCTACGCAATGTTGAAGAAGGTTTAGACTTAAAACAGATCTAGATTTCTAATTAGTATGAATCTCAATCTTGTGTGCATTTCACTTCAATCGTAACATTGCATGCATATTTTCAGGTAAATAGCTTAGGATTTGTTATATAGATGCAAGCATGGGATATGAGGCACGACAAACAATACTCTCTCAAAGGTTTGGCTTCCTCTCCAACTACTTATGCTGCCGATCCGATGACTGATAAACTCTTTTTCTCTGGCCATCTTTATTTTTCTTGTATTTTATGTAATATAGTGAAAAGGCGAGGAATAAGGAAAATAGCGAAACTAATTCTTAATGGTTTGACAAAAAAAAATAATTCTTAATGGTTTTCTGAAACTAACATACCCATATCCTAAAAAAATATTTATTATAATCGGATAAAAAAACTGATATGTTAGAAATTTTGAGCCAATTCAAAAAATATCAAATAAAAAAGTGCATTTCAAAAAGTAGACAAATTTTATTGGATAATAAAAAGCTTAACAAGATATTTTAACAAAAGAAAAAAATCAGAAGAATAAAAAGAAAAAAATCATAAAAATAGAATAAAGTAATCATGTTTCTTTATAATGATACAATTTAAAATCAATAGTAAGGAGTCTTGTAGACATATGGTGGTGGTGGAGATTTGTACTCAATTTTTGGGGAAGGAGAGTAGTATGGTGGAGGTGGTGAGTTGTAAACGTATGGTGGTGGTGGAGATTTATAAGTGACCTTTGGAGAAGGAGAGTAGTATGGTGGAGGTGGTGAGTTATAAACATATGGTGGTGGTGAAGACTTATAAGTGACCTTTGGAGAAGGAGAGTAGTATGGTGGAGGTGGTGAGTTGTAGACGTATGGTAGTGGCGGAGATTTGTAGTCAACCTTTGGAGAAGGAGAATGGTATGGTGGAGGTGGTGAGCTGTAGACGTATGGTGGTGGTGGAGATATGTAGTCAACCTTTGGAGACAGAGAGTAGTATGGTGGAGGTGGTGAGCTGTAGACGTATGGTGGTGGGGGAGATTTGTAGTCAACCTTTGGAGAAGGAGAGTAGTATGGTGGAGGTGGGGAGCTGTAGACGTATGGTGGTGGTGGAGATTTGTAGTCAACCTTAGGAGAAGGGGAGTAATATGGCGGAGGTGGGCTGTTGTAGACGTATGGTGGTGGTGGAGATTTGTAGTCTACCTTAGGAGAAAGAGAGTAGTATGGTGGAGGCGGTGAGTTGTAGACGTATGGTGGTGGTGGAGATTTGTAGTCAACCTTTGGAGAAGGAGAGTAGTATGGTGGAGGTGGTGAGCTGTAAACGTATGGTGGTGGGGGAGATTTGTAGTCAACCTTTGCAGAAGGAGAATAGTATGGTGGAGGTGGAGAGCTGTAGACGTATGGTGGTGGGAAAGATTTGTACTCAACCTTTGGCGAAGGAGAGTAGTATGGTGGAGGGGGTGAGCTATAGACATATGGTGGTGGGGGTGATTTGTAGTTAACCTTTGGAGAAGGAGAATAGTATGGTGGAGGTGGTGAGCTGTAGACGTATGGTGGTGGGGGAGATTTGTAGTCAACCTTTGGCGAAGGAGAGTAGTATGGTGGAGGTGGAGAGCTGTAGAAGTATGGTGGTGGGGGAGATTTGTAATCAACCTTTGGCGAAGGAGAGTAGTATGGTGGAGGTGGAGAGCTGTAGACGTATGGTGGTGGGGGAGATTTGTAGTCAACCTTAGGCGAAAGAGAGTAGTATGGTGGTGGTGGGGAGCTGTAGACGTATGGTGGTGGTGGAGTTTTGTAGTCAACCTTTGGAGAAGGAGAGTAGTATGGTGAAGGTGGTGAGCTGTAGACATATGGTGGTGGGGGAAACTTATAAGTGACCTTTGGAGAAGGAGAGTGGTATGGTGAAGGTGGTGAGCTGTAGACATATGGTGGTGGGGGAAACTTATAAGTGACCTTTGGAGAAGGAGAGTAGTATGGTGGAGGCGGTGAGCTGTAGACGTATGGAGGTGGTGTAGATTTATAGTCTACCTTCGGAGAAGGAGAGTAGTATGCTGGAGGCGGTGAGCTGTAGACGTATGGTGGTGGTGGAGATTTGTAGTCTACCTTAGGAGAAGGAGAGTAGTATGGTGGAGGCGGTGAGCTGTAAACGTATGGTGGTGGGGGAGACTTAAAAGTGACCTTTGGAGAAGGAGAGTAGTATGGTGGAGGTGGGGAGCTGTAGACGTATGGTGGTGGGGGAGATTTGTAGTCAACCTTAGGAGACAGAGAGTAGTTTGGTGGAGGCGGTGAGCTGTAGACGTATGGAGGTGGTGTAGATTTGTAATCTACCTTCGGAGAAGGAGAGTAGTATGCTGGAGGCGGTGAGCTGTAGACGTATGGTGGTGGTGGAGATTTGTAGTCTACCTTAGGAGAAGGAGAGTAGTATGGTGGAGGCGGTGAGCTGTAAACGTATGGTGGCGGTGGAGATTTGTAGGTGACAGAAGGAGAATAGTAAAGTGGTGGTGGTGGGGAGGTGTAAACATATGGTGTGGGATGTGGCGTGTACTTAGGGCCTTGTCTTCGTGGAGATGGTGGTGATGCGGAGTAGTATGGAGAATACTTTTTAGTTGGATAGGGTGATTTGTGTTCATTACTGGGAGAATTGTATTTTGGTGTTTCAGGAGATGAGTAAGGGTATGATGTCACTGTAGCTGCAATGGCACTTAGGACCACCACATAGACCATGCAATGGCTTAACGCCATCGTTCTTGAGGATCTCATCACACTCATGCTTTGTTTCTTTGTTTTGGTTATGATTTAGTTGAACATAAACGTTCTTATATAGTCTTTCTCTATGAATAAATATTATATTTTCTTTTCAACATGGGTTCGTGAGTGGCACATCCAAATTAATACGACGTGCTAAGTTGTTTGTTTGAAAAACAATGATTTGTGGGAAATATGAAATTTTATTAGGTTCTCATGTAACCTTCAAAATTTAATATGTTTTCATATTCTTTTGTTTTAAATTTATCAATTCAACTAATTTGAAGAACAAAAAATACCCGTTGATTGATGATTTTTGTTTTGTTATTTTTGATTGATGATTATTGTAGCTATAATGAAAATATTTGTTTCATAATATTAATGTGATAGAAGAAAATTTTATTTATGTATCATTTGTATTTTATTCTCTTTTACACAACAGATCAACAAGTTTATAAGATTCTCCTGATGTTAAAAATATGAGATTAAGTGGAGAACATTGTTGTATGAAAAGGAATGAACATTGTTGTTTTTTTTTTTTAACATTATTAGCACCAAAATTCTGAGACTTTTATTCCTTACACAACCAATATGACATCATACACGATTCCTCATCGCGTGTTTAGTCTACAGTATCTTTCAAATAACAGAGGGTTGAGATTTTAAAAATAACAGTTCGGATCGATAATTACATTCACGAAATCTACAGTTTGATAAGACATTATAAATCTTTTTTTTTGTCAACATTTGGGCCACAACTGGCCGGCACATTAGCATAAATCCTACAAATTGTAGGGTCGGGGACTCGATCCCTGGTGTGATGGTGTCTGTCTTCTGTGGACTTGCCACTAGACCAAGATCACTTCACAGACATTATAAATATGATAGATAAAATCATCGAAATTGATTAAGAATTGTGGTTTGTACTAATGTCCACTTTACATTATCACCCGAATTAATTTGTACCAAAATGATGCATAATATTGACAAAAAATATATATTTAAAATGAATATTGATCAAAATTAAACAACATCACTAACACACTAAATGAAAAACAATGTTTACTAGTTTCCTTAGTTGTGAAACAAATCAAAACCTAATAATTATTGTTGTAGATTAATTTGAGACTCACATCTCTATTGTCATTGTGGTCTTTAGGTTTTATGAATTCGATCGCGCTTATGGTACCACACACCTAAACCGTGGAGTTACAGATAATTTTATCAAGTATTCAAGTTAAAACTCGAGACATCAATTGTTTCATCTTGTAGGAATGTGATTCATTGAGAAACTGAAAAAATAAAGGGGTTTTTTTTTGTAATAAAGAAATCAATAATGGCTATGTATTAGATAAGATAAATTTTTAGGCCATTTTAGTTGTTTTTCTTCCATTTCTCAGTTGTTTTTTCTAAAGAATTATAAGTAGAAGTTTCTGGTATATTAAAGTTGCTTAAGCTGTATCTTCTTTGGTTAAGGCAAACCGGATGCGAATCGATCGTGTGAGCAACATTTGGTTCACGACTATGTTTTTTCCTCATGGGCAACCACATTCACACAATAAAATAAAATAGAAAAGCAAAGAAACTGGCAACATTCTTCTTTCTTGTCCCCGTAGACCGATCAAAATAAATATACATCATCCTATAACAATTCATCTGCGGGGTGTTTAGACCAAGAAAAGTTTTTAGATTCTCGTGGGGTCCTGTCAATATTTGACCTTCCTACTGACAGACAATAGGTTGATCAATCTTGATTCAGGTTAATCAGTTTTTTTTGCCACACAAGAAAAAGTTAGCGTATAGGTTTAGTTGAAGAAAATTAACTATCTCCATCTTACCAAGAATGTAGTTTAGGGTAGTAACAAATAGGACATGACTGATATGTCAGATGAATAGCGGAATAATGGAATGACTGAATAATTTTTAGCGGAATGAATTGAACCTGACAAAGTTTTGTAGATTAATTACAAAACACTTAAAATTTACTTTTAGTAGATTAATCACGTTTTGTTTTTTCTAGTTATATTTTTAACATGCTAGTAGTATATATAACGGAATCACTTTTCTAAAAACGTAAAAACTTGATCAATATTCTGAATGGTAAAGTAGCGCAATCACTTTTTCAAAATGTGAAAACGCAAATACAAGTGGTATACCATTTAATGTGACCTTCTAACCAGAGAAAACCTTGAAAATTAAAACTGAAACTAACAAGCTCTACAGTTTGGGCTTTAAAGATCAACCTAGATTCACCATACATAGAGGCAAAAGCTTTCCGGATATGCTGAACCCCTAATACGTAAGATGTTAAGCTTAATGACGGTGTTTAATTAGGATGGTATGATATTACAACGTTTGGTGAGCTGAAATAACCATTTTTTTGAGTTATCTTTTCTACATATATCTGGGCAGTGGTAGTTTTAAATATAACATCACTACGTACACCAGAAACTTTAAATCATGGAGGACAGATTCCAAGTGTCATGCTTTGTAAGTCAGAAGCTTTGAGAGAGTGCATCATTGTGGCAATCATAGCTTGGAGATAAGAGCAAAGAAAAATCATCGCATTTACCAAGTCTAGGCACGTAATTAAGTTTGCACTATCTAAGAGAAGAAAATAATCATAGTCCAAAGAAGGAACCTCAGATCCGAAGGACTGAATTGGCTTAATTACAGACACGAAGAAGAGGGTAAACTCCAAGCAGGTAGAAATTCTACCGTAGAATGCATCGAGCAATTGTTGTTGTCTGATTAGCACGAGTTTCGGATCGTAGATTTTAATGTTTGGAGGTTAAGTTTGGACTTTCGTATTAAGATTGAAGACTCTTAGAGTCCCACACATCGGAAAGACATATATTCTTTTGGTAATATATATAGTGTGAGACAATTCTTCTCCCTTGAACTAACTTTTGAGTGTTGAGTTAGGTCCATTACTAAATTAGACGAACTCGTCAATTACATTAATTATGCTTGCAGGATCGTTTTTGGTACTCAGGTCGCAACGGGGTTTTCGGGTCGTTAAGTAGGCGACTTTAAGGTCGACTTTAAGCAACGACCGAAAGTTTTAAATACAAAGAATGATTAAATCTCTCAAAGTATATAGTATGAGGTCGTAAAACCTAAGTTAACATTTAATATTGAACAGTACATCCATATTAATAGGGTTTCATTTGTCGGTGCGATCTCTTGTTCTGGTCACTTCCCATGCCAGCCAATAGCTTCCATGTTTGGCTGGGCCACAATTGGGCTCCATTGCAATGTTTCATAGCCCTGGGCAATCGGGTACCGGTTCTATCCAATCGGATATCGGGTAAATCGGTAGTAGACATGTAGAAATCATTCGGTATTTTTCAATAAGTTCGGTTCGGTTCGGTTAGTAACTGGTCGGGTTCGGGTCGGTTCTCTACTCTAAATCAAAATCTGAATTGTATCGAACTTTTTTCGGGTTATTGTCGGTTCTGTTAATTATTGTAACCAAAGTACCTAAATAACCGATTTAAACCCGAAATAACCGATTCAAATAAGAAATAACCGAGTAAATAACAAAAAAAAACCGATTAATAATCAAAACAATAACTTAAAAATTGATTTGTAGCATAACTTTAACCAGGGACCAGAAAACGCTCCCAGACACTATTACCGAGGAAGCTATTTTCGATATTCTCTCCGGCGCCGGTGGAGCCATGGCTCGCCGGCATCGGGATCTCTCCCGCTCTTCTCGTTTTTTCCACAGTCTCTCTTGTTTTTATGAGCTCTTTCTTTCAGTTTTTTGGCTTTTCAAACCGGTCTATCCGGAAATCTCGAACCCTCATCCACTGTTGATTCCCCTCTTTGATGTGGCGACTTTTGACATAGCGACCACGTGGTTCCCGGCGAGCCACCTCCGCCCTTTGCTCAACCCTCGTGGCCCAAAGACAACATACGATGAAGTCTTCGTCTTAACTTGCGCAATCTATGTAAAATCTGAGATTTGTCTCCTTTTACCTTATGGATCCGCTGGATCTAAGATCTTCTCGGGAGCACTCGGAAGAAATATTGGAAAAACCTCCGTCACCAACCTTTTCTCCGGTCTGAAACCTTCATGGAGCGTGCCTATGCTGCCTACACTCTCTCCGGCGACGACTGATTCATCGTCGATCATCGCTCCTTCACCGTTCAGCCGCCGCAACGCCATTATCATTTGCCCAAATAAAGGAAACCTAGGGTTTCACCTATTGGGTCTATCCTTTAATTTTGGCCCACTATCCAAGTCTTGGCCCACAACCAAAAGAACTGGCCCATTTCCTTTAAATGAATGGCCTAGGTATGTTCCCTTAATCTGCTTGTCAAACTCATCACGATTTCAACATCGTTTCTCTAACCTAAGCGGCAGAAGACACCGTTTAAGAAGAAAAGCGAGCTCGTTGCTATTGTCCTGTGTTCATCATATTGGAACCCTGTCGCTACACTCAACTATGGCCTTGTTTTCTGCAAGCAATCTCTTGATGATCTTTGACCGGCTGGGTGATTTTTGTCACCAAACTCCTATACCCGACTACGAGAATCTCCACTCTTGTCGTGAAGCAACAAATTGTATATGGTGCTGCGAGTATTTATCACGAACCCTGCTGTCCAGGTTTGATTGGAACCCAACTCTATCCCACCCTAGCCAATCTCAGTATAGTTTTATGAAACCATTTGTTCGAAGACTGCATTTGGATAATAAACTTCTGTTGGTGCTAGGATGGTTAGAGATTTTTTTAGACAACCTGTTATTAGAATCATCTAGGACTCTTGCTTTTGAAGCTAGCAACTTGAATGACCTCGGCATTATGATTCAGTCCATACGGAACTGTGGTTACCGATATGTCTTCATGCTCCCTTCATCAACTCGACTGATTCATAAGCCCTTTAAACTGCCTCTCATCAACTTTTTGAAGTTCCCACTTAAGAACCTGAAGACTAGTGGCATTATGATCCCCATTCAATGTAGTGGGGGTTACCACAATATCTCCAAGCGTTTTAAACCTGAGCCTAAGACCACAACCACTCTTATAACCATCTTCAAACAGAGCATTACTAACCGTGTTCAAACCCTTGGCAAAGCTCTCCTTCGGGTAGACATCCTCAACCCGGTGAGGTTCCTAGCTTTAGCCTTCTCAACGATGCGTAGTCTTCGATCCAAGACAGTGGCCATCTTTTCATCCATCGAAGTTTTCATGGAAGAAGCATCGTTATTTCTTGACCTCACAGGTTCCAAAACCCTTGCAAGGAGTTGGTTCATAGCTCTCAAGTCCACAATTTCGATGACCCTTATCTATCTTTATCTATTTGTTGTATTGGCTTTGGGGATTGCCTTACCTTGCTGTTTTCTAAACTTTGATCTTTATGTTGTATGTTGTGTTCTAGTTTAATGGAATGAAGCATACTTTTGTCCAAAAAAAAATAAAAATAAAAAAGCATAACTTTAACCAAAAACATAAGTTTAACATAGTTTAACAACTCATGAAAACATAACAAAAGATTGATAAAGTTCATAATCATAAGCATAACTCAAGTAGCCGATGGAAAACTGGGAACAATGAAGAAGCATCCAATCCATGATGAAAAAAGAACATTGCTGCCTACTCCATGTCTCTGATAACAAGATGAATCATAACACATAACAAGATGAATCAAATCAGCAAAGTAAACACAAAGAGAGTGGTAAACTTAAACACAAATCAGTTATCAGTAGGTAATAGAAGCAAATCAATAGCTAATAGAAGAACAAAAGACAATCAAAGATCATAAGTAAGATCATATCAACTAAAACTAATAACACAAATCAGTTATCAGTATGTAATAGAAGCAAATCAATAGCTAAGTGAAGAACAAAAGACCATCAAAGATCATAAGTAAGATCATATCAACTAAAACTAATAACACAAATCATATCAAATTAAAACTAACAAGAATCGAATTCCACTATCAATTGTCAACTAAAATCTTTTTTCTCTATGAACTCTATATCATCCGTGTACTATCCAATCCATCATACTAACAAGCTAAGAACAACCTTACACAATACACATAATCGAATTACAGAAATTAGAAGAGATTGTACTACGAACCTGTGATTGAATTGCAGACTGGAGAGATTAGTGAAGGAGGAGGCGATAGTCGATGGAGATGGAGAATTCAAATCGAAAAGTTTGGATGTGGTTCTCTCCATGAGAATTAGGGGTTTATATAGAGTTTTAGACATTGAGAAAGAGGAATCGAAAAGCAACTTCTTGATTGCAGTTGACAACGCATGCAATCGAGTGAAGGAGACAAAGCGAAAAGTAACCTCGCCGTCGACAGTTCTGCATTGGAAACAGGAGAAGCGGAGCTCGTGGTGTTAATAGGGTTTCAAACCCTATTAACAGTATTGGGCCTAAAGAGCCTATGTCTTTTCTTAGAGGAAAATCGGGTATAATGGATACCCAATATAACTTATGGATAAACCCGCTCCGAATCGAGATCCATTTGACCTGGGCCTCGAGGTCCATTCGGTGATATCAGCAGAACCGCGGTAGAACCGATACCGGCTTAACCGGGTGTCAACCGGATCGGTTCTTCGGTACCGGGTATTATACGCAGGGCTAATGTTTCACATCCATTGACTCATAAAACCATACAGGAAAAAAAATATATTATTCAGTCAATGGTTTTTTTTTGGGGGACTGCATAAGTGTAAAAACCAAGCTCTAATAATATTTTATTATTATACATTCCATTTTTTTTTTAATTATTAGTAAGAGATTCGTGCATCCTTAGTGAGACAGGAGATCAGAACATTTAATATAGTTTCATTTCAAGCTGAAAAGTTTTGCTCTTCCAATTTTCATGTTTGTCCAGCCGCCTAAATTAACTTCTCTCCATGTAAATGATGAATGGTGACCCTCTTTGTAAATTCAAATTAACTAAGCAAAAATGAACAACGACTCAACAAAAATGGATTAACTCATTTGGAAATCTAATTTGATTTCGATATACCTCTCTAATCTTTTTTTTTTTTTGTCAACCATACCTCTTTAATCTATCTTCTGGATATAGATTTACATTTCTAAATCTACTGTAGATTTCGATTTACGATAGTGAATCTGATTTCCACTTTCTAAAATAATTAGCCAACGAATTGTCAACACTCCAGACTAGAGATATTGATAGATATCTCGAAGTCCATGTCTGATTCAATGCCTAATGTTTTTTTTTTTCCACCAACCACACATTACAATTAAATATTATCAACTCTTTAGACGTTTTGGCTGGACTATGTAGTTGACTATGTAACTTAATAGTCAATGTGGACCTGTCTCATAAGTCACATGTGCAATTAATTTCATTTGGATAATTTCATTACAAAAAAAACTGGAAATGGGTGGAAATAGTCCAGCCAAAACGTCTAAAGAGAATTGTAATGTGTGGTTGGTGGAAAAAAAATTTTTTTTTTTTTTGGTCATTTTTTTCTTTTTTTTTTTTTTTTGATCGAGCAAAGCCGAGTCAAAAATAATTAGCCAACGAATTGTCAACACTCCAGACTCGAAGTCATTTTTTTCATTTCAGTGAATTATCACTTAAATCAGCATCTCGGTTTACATTTCCTAGAACCTTCTTACTCTCTCAGACTCGTACGCATGTGTCAGGGCCTCATTAGCTGTTTTTGGCCTTCGGACCACCTTGTTTCACATATCCAAAGGAAATTAATTGCACAAGTGGCTTATGAGACAGTTCACATATATTGACCATTAAGTCACATAGTCAAGTAAAGAACTCTACCACACATTATATGAATTTCTAAGAAGCAACTTAAAGTTTTTATTCATATCAACTTAGAATGATATAAAAATATCCTATTTATACCACCATTTGTTCTCTCAAATCCTAACCATTATCAAGAACAAAAAAAAAAAAAAAAACACATTTTTGGGATGTCTTCGTCGAAAGGGGAACAACAAGTAGTCCAACATTTCACCCATATCCACCCTTTAACGAAGATTGACGGGTTTGGCGAGTTCATATGCGATGGTTGTGTAACCCACGGCTCTGAGGAGACCTACCATTGCGCCTCTTGCAACTACGATCTTCACGAATACTGTGCCACTGGTCCCCTTACCCTCTCTAGCTTTCTACATCCACAGCATGAGCTCAGCCTCGTCGTCCGTAAAGAACAGTCCACGTGCAAGATTAAACGCACCTGTGACGTCTGCAACGAATCGGTCGAAGGGTTGTTCTACAGATGCAAGCTATGTGACTTCGATGTTCACCCTCTCTGCACGCAATTTCCTCAGCGCTTGAGTCACGTGCTTCACCCTGCCCATAACTTGGAGTTTTGCCTGGGAGAAGCTAGCCCGTGTATGGTTTGTCACGGCCCGTGCAAATCTTGGAGGTATAGGTGTGAGAAATGTAGGTTTGATATTCATGTGGAGTGTATCTTAGCCGTTCAAGAGTCCAAGCTGAGTAAAAGAAGAAGAATGGTTAATCTTTTAAAAGTTGTAGCCGTTGGGGTTGTCTCCAATGTCATGTCATCGCCGATCTCTGACTTCCTTAAAGACCTTTCTTGAAATGGCACGTCTACAAAACACGATTCCGAGTCGAACTCCGGTGGAAAAAGTGGAGTCAAGCGAACTTAACCACTTGACTAAAGATACTTCCGGACATTATATGTGTCTTAATTATTTTCTATTTTTTATGTTTGCTTTTTTCGTTTTATCCAATAAAAATATAAAAACTGTAGAATTTGAGAATCAAACAAGCACAATAACAAGAACTCACTTCTTATTAATCTCAAAGGGAAACTCCTCAAAAACCCTTAATCTCTCAATCTCAAACTCATAAGTTATACCACACAATTGGTATCTCCTTATATAGGGAAAACTAACACAAAAACCCTATTAACCAAATCACACCATAATTAGGAAAACTCACTTTTCCTAAACCTTATAATATTTCCTTATTCTAAACACACTTGAATAAGGAAATTGGATAGCTTGTTACTCAAGCTATTTTCAAGCTTACAACAACACTCTCCCCCTTAAGCTTGAAAGCATCTTCACTCACATCTTGAACTCCAAGGAGACTTCTCATTTCTTTGAACTTGACTCTTCCCAATGCCTTAGTAAGAATATCCGCCTTTTGTTCGTTTCCCGGAACATGATCGACCTCCACTTGTTCATTCTCAACACATTCACGTATGAAGTGATATCTCTTGTGTATGTGCTTACTTCTTCCATGGAACACAGGATTTTTCGTTAACGCAATAGCAGACTTGTTATCGATCCTGATCATCACCTTCTCATTTGTTTTTCCTGTCACTTCAGCAAGAAGCTCTTGAAGCCAGATCGCCTGCTTAGCGGCTTCTGTCGCTGCCATGAACTCAGCTTCACATGAGGATAACGCCACAATCTCTTGCTTTTGAGAGCACCACGTAATCGGATTCTCACCAAGATAGAAGATATGTCCAGTCGTACTTTTCCCATCGTCAATATCCACATTGTACGAGCTATCACTGTATCCTAGTAATTTTCTCTCACTCGTTCGCTTGAAGAAGAGGCCATACGAGCTAGTACCACGCAAGTACCTAAGAATCTGTTTTAAAGCAATTCCATGTGACTCTTTAGGTTCTTGCATGTACTTACTCAAAACTCCAACCGAGAATGACAAATCTGGTCGCGTATGCAACAAGTACCGCAGACAACCAATACTCCTTCGATATTCCTTTCCATCAATTCCCTTCTCATCCAACGATTTTGACAGCTTTAGATTCATATCCATCGGCACTTGAGTTGCATTGCATTCATCCATTCTTGTCTCCTTCAAAATCCTTTCTGCATATCGTTGTTGTTTTAAAATGATGCCTTCTGCAAATTGATGAACTTCTATACCAAGGTAATAGGTTAGTAAGCCTAAGTCGCTCATCTCGAATTTCTCAGCCATTCTTCTTTTAAAACCTAAAACCGATTCTTTCGAAGAGCCAGTCACGGTAGATCATCCACATATACACACACTATGAGAAGGTCATCGTTTTCTCTGTTCCAATATAACGATGGTTCTTTCGAGCACCTAGCAAACTTCATCTCTTTAAGAGTTACATTCAGCTTTGCATTCCAAGCCCTTGGTGCTTGTTTCAATCCATAGAGAGCTTTGTTTAGCTTATAAACCTTGCTTTCTTCTCCTTTGACAACGAAACCCTCTGGTTGGACAACGTATACTTCCTCTTTCAAGTCACCGTTTAAAAACGCAGTTTTAACGTCCAAGTGATGTATCTCCCATCCATACGAAGCTGAGTAACTAATGATAAATCGGATAGTCTCCACTCGGGCTACAGGAGCAAAAACTTCATCATAATCGATACCATGCTTTTGAACATATCCCTTTGCAACTAATCGTGCCTTGTATTTGTTTATACTCCCATCCGAATTTCTCTTTACCTTGAATACCCACTTTAATCCAATCGCCTTTGCACCTTTTGGTAAGTTCACTAGGTTCCACGTTTTATTTTTCTCAATAGATGAGATCTCATCTCCACATGCGTCGATCCACACCTTTAGCTCGCTAGCTTCATAAAAACTTAACGGTTCTTCCTCTTCAGTAAGCAACAAATTCTCGAAATCTTCTTCATTCGTGACATAGTCATCCAAGTACGCAGGTGCTGTTCTAGGTCTAGTTGACCTTCTCAAGTTCGGTAACTCGTCCTCTTCATTATCCTCGATAGCCTCACCTTCATATTCCTCCATAGTGCCTTCATTACCATCATCGTTTTCTTCTTCGGTGACAGAGTATGGCACAATTCCTCTGTTTCCGTACTCACTTAACCTGATATCAAAAGAAGACACGCTTTCAATATTACTTGGTTCAAGATCCTTCCAATCCCATCCTTTATTCTCATCAAATATGACATCACGACTCACGACAATCTTCTGTGTTGTAGGGTCAAGCAATCGATAGGCCTTTGACCCCGGTTCGATTCCTAGATGAATTAGAACTCGCGAATGATCATCTAGCTTTTTCCTTCCAACAATATCAGTTTTCGCAAAGCTAAGACAGCCAAATACCCTTAGATGATCGAGACACGGCTTTCTTCCCTTTAACAGTTCATATGGCGTTTTGTTTACCAATGAACGTGTCGCGACTCTATTTAGGAGATAAGTTGAATGTCATATGGCTTCACCCCACAAGTAGTTTGGTAATTTCATATGCTTAAGAATACTCCTTGCCATTCCTAAAAGGGTTCTGTTTCTCCGTTCAACCACTCTGTTTTGTTGAGGAGAGTAAGGTGCGGTTAGGTGCCTTTCAATTTCGTGTTTCTCACAGTATGCTCGAAAATCATGAGACACAAACTCTCCTCCCCTATCACTCCTAAATGTCTTGATCCTCGTCTTGGTTTCTTGTTCAACAAACGTTTTAAACGTTTTAAACTTCTCGAGTGCTTCTTTCTTTTCTATCAACAACATAGTCCACATGTATCGCGAGAAATCATCTATAATCACGAAGATATACCTTTTCTTAGCTGGTGTAGCTGGTGTAATGGGTCCACACAAGTCCCCGTGGAGTAGTTCTAAGGCTTTAGTAGCTCGGAACTTCGTAGCTTGTGGGAATGGAAGTCTTGTTTGTTTACCAAGTAAACACGACATACACACTTCTCTTTCAACTCTAAGATTTGGTATTCCGCTTGCAAGACCCTTGTTTATCATCAACCTCATCGTGTCTGTGTTTATATGTCCAAGACGTGCATGCCACTTCTGCGATTCAGTTGTGTTTGAGAGACTTAGCTGCAAACACCTTCTTTCTTCCACATTAAGTATCACTTTATACAACCTATTCCTTGAACGAATCGTCTTGGCAAGCAGTTTTCCAGTTTTATCGTAGATCATTAGTTTATCTTCTTTCATACGGATCTCACATCCAGCTTCAGTTGCTTGTCCAAGGCTCACGATGTTGCTCTTCAAATCAGGTATATAGTAAACATCATGTAACACCTTTCTCTCCCCATTCTCAAACAGAAACGATATGGATCCCTTTCCTTTAATATCGATACGGGAATTGTCACCAAATTTTACCTTTCCCGTAATACTCTCATCGAGTTGATAGAAAATTTTTCTATCTCCACTCATATGGTTACTTGCTCCATTGTCCAGGTACCATATGTTTCTTGCATCTAGGTCAGATTCAAAGATTTTTGGAATCACCTTGTCTTCTTGGAGATACACGACTTCGTGCATCATAAGCTCATCAGCCGATTGGGTGTCATCTTCTTTCTTTTTCTCTACTGTCTCTTGTAGTTTGAGAAGCCTATCCGGACATTCGTACGCGTAGTGGCCTTGCTTGTCACAGCGATAACATGTAATATAGGACATGTCCTGTTCTTTATCTCTTTGCTGAAACCCAAATCGTCCTCGTCCTCTTCCTCTTGAGAACCTTCCACCTCGTCCTCTTCCTCTTGAGGCCCGTCCTCCTCTATTGCTTTCTCGAGGTGAGTCTGCGTTTGCATACATCAACTTTTCTTTATCATCACTCGGCTCCTCTTCTTCTTCTTCATCAATCCTCTCTTCATACGCTTTGATGCGTCCAATGATGTCTTCGAAGCTTGTTTTGTTTAAGTCCAGAACTTGTTCGAGAGAAGCGACCATGTGAATGTACTTCTTCCGAGGTAAACTAGACAAAAACTTCTTAACAGTTTTGGACTCTTCAATTTCGACTCCAAGGGCTGCCGATTTTGAGGTAATCCCTGAGAGCCTCTCGACAAAATCGTCTACCTTCTCGGTATCCTTCATCTTTAGACGGTCAAATTCTGACATTAGAGTTTGTAGTCTTGCCTCTTTTACCCTTTCTGCTCCGACATGTCTTGTCTGTATTGTTGTCCACACCTCCTTCGCAGTTTCTAGATCACCCACTTGAAGAATAAGACTTTCGGGAATTGATTGGAAAAGAAGAGCGATCGCTAGATCGTTTTTATTTTCGTCGATGAGACCTTTTTCAACCACTTCCCAAGCCTTATGAACCTTCAAAACAATCTTCATCTTAATGGCCCAAACCGTATAGTTGCTTGAATCAAGCATAGGGCACTTAATCGAAGAGGATCCTCCTCCTTTCACTTTCCCCATCGGTCCTTACAGATGTAAGGCTCTGATGATTCAGTTTTCGATTCTTCATTCTTCCCCATCGGTCCTTACAGATGTAAGGCTCTGATACCACGTGTAGAATTTGAGAATCAAACAAGCACAATAACAAGAACTCACTTCTTATTAATCTCAAAGGGAAACTCCTCAAAAACCCTTAATCTCTCAATCTCAAACTCATAAGTTATACCACACAATTGGTATCTCCTTATATAGTGAAAACTAACACAAAAACCCTATTAACCAAATCACACCATAATTAGGAAAACTCACTTTTCCTAAACCTTATAATATTTCCTTATTCTAAACACACTTGAATAAGGAAATTGGATAGCTTGTTACTCAAGCTATTTTCAAGCTTACAACAACAAAAACCTGTAAAAGCAAAAGCAACAAAAAAATTCTTAAATTGAAAAAAGTACGTGTTATGTTACCATCTTCACTTATACGCAAACGTGCAATAATAAACTTTGCATTAATTGATCAGCACCGAATATAACTGGAACAGTAAAGGAAAACTTAGGACTATACTGAATGGAGTTTTGAATAAATGTTGTAACTTGTAACTCTATAAAAAAAACAACTTGCATTACTAATGACTTTATCTGATGAGACTATGACAAATAAGTTAATAATTTAGCACATATAATAAAAAACATTTTCCATAAATTAAATTGTCTCATATTTTTCTAAACTTATGGCCTTTTCATACTCAAGACCGGTTCTATCTATAGATTATGAAGTGTGTGTTTTATTAGAGAGATTAATGTACATATATATACTAAGGTACAAACTAGCTAGAGTGTAGAGATTAGGGATTTACTAATTACAAACAGGGGCGGACCCACGTTGAGCTTGGGGGTGGCAGCTGCCACCAGTAAAATATAAATAAAAACTTTTTTTACATTAGCCATATTGATAAAAGTGGCAATTTGGTAAGAGAATATGTTTTAAATGTATGAGGTTATGGGTTCAATTCCCCACTTGAAACAATTTTTGCACCCCTTTAATTTATGAAACAATTTTTGCACCCCCTTAATTTATTGGCTGGGTCCGCCACTGATTACAAAATAGTCTTCTAACTATTATAACTTATATTTTCTATACTATCTCCACAGTTTCCTTATCATTTTCTTTTGATGTTAAGTCTTTAGAGGTTTTGACACTTCTCTGGTTGGACTATTCTCTTTCTTTCTTTTTTTTTTCTCTTTTTCTTTATATTAATGAATTATCACCAACAAAAGTTTTTGCAAAACTATTATACACTTGTTTTGCATTGGTGGAATCAAATGCAAACATTTCACATGCATATGATCGAGTATAAGACGTAAAAATGCATCCGTGTTTGGAAAATATAAACTCGTGGAGGTTTAAAAAGATCAAAATATACTTCCAAAGTTTCAGATTAGATTTCCTAGAATCTTCGTATGAATCGTCCAACCTTGAGGCCTCATTAATTTTCATGGGTACTGTCCCACTCTGTAAATTCTACTAGTTCTGATAATTGTCGCAGTAAATATACATTAAGTATATTTGGTTGGTACCTGTGTTGTTTAATTCGTGTTTATGTACATAAATCATGTATGCATATGCGTGTAATATAATGTAGTCAATATTTTGTTCATTGCATTTAACGACGTTAATCAAATTTGACAGATATGTTGATGGTGGTAGAAAACGTTCATTACATCTTATGTTTCAATACAAATTTTTTATCTTAATAATCCAAAACTTATTGAAAAAAAACTAGAATTAACACTCAAAAATCCAAAAAAGAGAGAAGCAAATAGAATAACACCTGTAGAATAACATTTTGGCATAGGGAGAGAGCTCATCATCTTACATTTAAAAAAAAAAAAAACAATAAAACAATATTAGAAGAAATGACAAAAACAAAACATGTTACATCTGTCAAAATCTCCTTTATGTTTTAATTACCATCTGTCACTGCTAGTATCGTATTAGCCTTGGTGTTTAAGAATGCAGATTGTGGCTCGATTAGGGATGACAAAAATAAAAAAACCCAAGTTCTTTTTAAACTATACTAAAAAAATCCCTTTTAAGTTTTAACCTATACTCGAAAAAAGCCATCATATCTTTTTAAAAAGTTTTGTAAAAACAAATCCCTACCAACAGCTAATTACCTAGTCCAACAATTATACTAAAAAGTAAAAAAATAAAACAATGGATGTTTTTTTTTATAAAAAATACTAAATGCAAAAACTAAAAGGAAAATTTGAAAAATACCACTTATCAGAAATACCATTGTTTTCTTCTGTCTATTTTCAAAATACCACAAAATACAGATTTATAAATTTTTATAGATTATATTATAAAAATATTAATAAATATTTATAAGATTTTTATATTTTTCATGTTGTAAAATGTTAATTTTATAAAGTTATATAAGGTTTATAAAGTTTTAAAAACATGTTATAAAATGATATTTTTGAACTAATTTTTTTTAGTGATAATTTTGATTAGTGGTATCATAAAAGTAGTATTTCTCATAATTTTAAAATTTGAAAAGCAAATAAAATGATGTCAAAAGGAAAAGGTAAAGAAATGCAAGAAAAACAAAACCATCTATTTTTTATTTTATTTTTTGTCAACGAAAAACATTTAAAATAATAATCAACCTTTGAAATTTTTTGACAAAAGAAAAACGTAATGTAATTTTTCATTTTAATTATTACCAAGATCTTTTGTTGATAAATTTTCATCACCTGCTCCCAAGATCTCGTTGACTTGTTGTGGTTGAGATCGAATGATTGAAATTGGCAATAGTGAAAACAAAACGCGGTAAATCCTTTGGTGTTGCCAGCACAAAAATAGGGATAAAATCTTCCCTAAAAATTATAGTAACAACTTTCATTCAATGTATTAACAAAAAAAAAAGGAATATAACAAATCTTCCATATTAAATTAAACCAACCGATCTTAATCTGCCATATATAAAATTATATCATTACATTTTTAACAAGTCAACTCCTTCTATTATGGACAGTAGTATTTATCATATGTGAATATACACACAACATATATTATGACGACAGCGACAAGTTATTATAATGAAAAGATGAAATAAATGTTAAAAACGAATCAACTTCTAATTAGTTTATCAGATGAGCGTTTCTTATCTTGAATCTTCGATGTGTTCCTATCTGTTTCTTTCAATGGCTTAAGATTTGGTCTAAAAAAGAGAAGTTACAAAAAAAAAAAAAACGTTACAATTCTCTCTCTCTCAATAACCCTAAAAACGTATCTTTCTCTCTGTCTTTCTTTCTCTATCTCCGCCGTGAATGGCGACACAAGGGGTGGCTCAGCCGTCGGCGAAGAAACGAAGCTTTCTCCTCCGTGATCTCTTCAAACTTTGTCGATCAATCTCAAGGGTTTTGCCTCGTGAGAAACCTAATCATAATATTAAGGCTAAACATGAACGAAAGCTTCATACGAATGAATCCAAACCTAATGATGGAGAACACAAATGGATTAATGATCAAAACGTCTTCAATTTCCAGGTTAGTTTTTATAGAAACATTCGATTAGTTTTCGAGTTTTCGATGATGATTTTTGTTTGAATATGGTAATGTTTTTTCTAGGAAATGAAAGGGACGATGGATAATGTTAATAAGGTTGACGGTGTGAGTCTTTGTAAGGTTCGTAGCTATAGATTTGACAACACCAATAACAATTTCGTGGGGAGCAAGAAACCATCATCTCTTTCAAGAAGTTGTAGCCACAACACGGCCACAGCCACCTCAGCCACCGCGGCCACGACTAATCCGTCATTGCGGAGTTTATCGTTTGTAGGGAGGAGCAAAAGCAGCAGCAACAGGATGACGGATTCCGGATTTATGCCGACACTTATGAGATCAACAACAACGGTTCCAAGGAGCTTTGCGAATCCGATTTTGTACTCGAGCTCTTCGGCTAAAGTGGCTAAACCTCATCCAACAGAGAAGAAATTAAGCTGCACGCTTGAGGAGCTATGTAATGGATGTACCAAGAAGATCAAGATCAAGAGAGATGTTACTACCAGCTCAGGGTATGTTTTGTTTCTTTACCAAAGATATAACTTGGCAATCTGTTTCACTAAGGTATTATGTTGTGTAGGCAAATGTGCGAGGAGGAAGAGACGGTTGAGATAAAAGTTAAACCAGGATGGAAAGGAGGAACGAAAGTAACATTTGAAGGCAAAGGAAACGAAGCAATGGGAAGTGTACCGGCTGATTTAACATTCTTGATTGTGGAGAAAGAGCATGAGGTGTTTAAAAGAGAAGGAGACGACCTCGAAATGGCGGTGGAGGTCTCTCTACTCGAAGCTTTGACGGGTTGCGAGATCTCTGTTGCTTTACTTGATGGTGACAATATGAGTTTGAAGATAGAAGATGTTATTCACCCTGGATATGTGACAGTGGTTCAAGGCAAAGGGATGCCAAATCCAAAGGAGAAAGGGAAGAGAGGAGATTTGAGAGTTCGGTTTCGGACTAAGTTCCCACAACAACTTACAAATGAACAAAGGGCAGAGATTCATAGCATTCTTCAAGATTCTTCTTGAGATTTTCTTTCCCTTTTTATGGGAGCTTTTACAACATGGTTTAGATATTCTTACTCTGTGTCATCTTTGTTTGTAAACAACCAAGTTGAAATGAAGAAACCGGTTTCTATATCAACCGAAAAAAACTCTTATTATTAACTTCAATCAAATATTCATCAACACCAAAAGAAAAACATATACCATATATCTTTGAAAACCAACCAAGTTCATATCCGAAAACAAACCAAAGAAAGTAAGATACAAGGAGGAAGAATCTTCGGTCTTTTACCGTTTAAGCTAAACCTAAAAGGACTCTGAATACATCGAATATATTGCTGTCGACAAGGGCCTTTAACAATCCAAGCTTTCTTGTCGAGTACGGTGCATACCTGACTGCTGAATCCCCGAAAAAGCTTTTGTAGAGAACAGCTTTCTTGTGACTGAAAGCATCAAATGAGAATTTACCATGGTATGCACCCATTCCACTTTCACCAACTCCTCCGAATGGCAATGTGTGAAGTGCAAGCTGCAAAATATCGGATTATGATCGCGCTTTAGTACAATGATAAAAATATTTATGCAATGTATAGAGCTAGTGTTTCTTTACATGAACAGCTATGTCATTGACCACTATGCCTCCAGCGGCGACTGTCATGGCGAATCTCTCTTTCAGCTTCTGGTTATGGGTAAATAAATATGCTGCAAGTGGCTTAGGTCGAGAGCGAATCACGTCAAAACTCTCTTCCAAGTTGTTGAGCTGTAAGGAACAAAAGAGATCATTAACTTAGCCTTCAAGAGATGAAACAGAGCCTATGTAGAATGGATAATGGTTCTTACCGTGATGATTGGGAGGAGAGGGCCAAATATTTCTTCACTCATGATCAAAGAATCTAATGGTACATCGAGCAAGATTGTTGGAGAAATTTTCCTGAAGAACGGAGACAAAAAGATTAACATAAGAGAACTAAGTGATGAGGTGAATTAAAAGAGAGGAACTTACAGCTTTTCTCTGTCCTTTTCACCACCGTGGACGATTTTCTCGGAAACTTCCTTCTCATCTAACAGCTTAGACAAACGATCAAAGTGATTCGAGTTTACAATACGTGACATATCTTTCGACTCCATAGGGTTCTTCCCATAAAATTTCTCCAATTCATGCTTCATGGTATCAATCTTGAAAAGAGAAAAGAAAAGTTCAAATACAAAACTGCATCAAGAATCTATCTTAAGGTTCTTTAACCTTACCAATTTTGGAGCAAATTCTTTTGTCGTCAAGACATAGTCGGGAGACACGCACGCTTGTCCGTTGTTGCAACCCCATTTGCCTTGAATTATCCGCCTGACAGTAACCTTCATAGACAAAAAGAATCAAATTACATTAACCTCAGTACAAATAAAAACACATTGCATGACTCTGGATGAAGAAGTATTATATTATCAGTACTTTCAAATCGGTATTCGAGTCTACAACGACAGGAGATTTTCCTCCAAGCTCGAGAACAACCGGTGTAAGATGCTTTGCAGCTGCAGTCATTATGATACGCCCGATTCTCGAACTACCTAACCAATCAAAAGTGGGGAAATTATAAGTCTCCTGAACCAAATTCACTAGAAGAAACACATTGAGACAAGTTAATAAGAACCTGTGTAGAATATTTTGTCCCACTTCTGATCCAGCAACAGAGTTGTTTCAGTAACATCCCCTTCGATGACTCTCACGGCTGAAGGGTCAAGATACTGTTCCAGTAACTTAGCGAGCAAAGCAGACGAAGCTGGAGCCAATTCTGATGGCTTTAAAACAACAGCATTCCCAGCAGAAATTGCACCAATGACAGGATCAATAGACAACACTTTCAAGAAAACAAGAAAGTGTCAGAAACCATACAAAAATGTATAATCTAGAGTGAAAATTCAATCAATCAGGAACATACGGAACGGATAATTCCACGCCGAGATTACTAACACAACACCAAGAGGCTCGGAAACAATCTCGGCCGAGGCAGGAAACGTTGTTAAAGAAGTCTTTGCCTGAAATGAAAAAACAGAACAGATAATATAATTGAAACAACAAACTCTAACATAAACCACTACTCCAAAACACACACCTTATCCGGAGTCATCCAGTTCTTTAGCTGCTTAAGAGCTAACTTGATTGAGTTTTTGAGTAAAGACACCTGCATAATTAATATTAAGTTACTACTAATGTAATCAACATAATTATCTTGTCATAATAACAAGCTTATAGTACTAATACTGATTAAATAAAACAAGCCATAGAAATGGTAGGAACAGAAGATAGATACAAATAAACTCATTGGTCAATTTCTGTTAGTAACATTAAATGAAGAAAGGCCAATTCTGAAATCTCTGTCAATATCATTGGATTTAAGAACTAGGACACAGAGTTAAGGAAAGAAGTGCTGAAAAACGTGTAAATCCCCACAAGGTTGGTGATAAATTTAATGTAAACGGTAGCTAACAAGTGTAACAGAAGAAATTAAATGTCTATTGGTATCAAGAGGACCCATTATTTTTATAGTATTGGTTCCTACATAACATAATGTTACCTGCAGTCTAAGTTGATACTATTAAGTCATCAACTTATGAAAAAAGTTGCATTGAAGTTTATTGGGGACAGTATTGTACAAGTGTCAAGCTATAACATCATCAACGTAGCAACTAAGGTCATAGACATAAATGATACCGACCAAGTAGGAGAATGTGCATATCCAATTATAGAATGAAAGTGTCACAATTAGACATATCACTATACAAATTATGCCAGCCAGAAATATTAACGTCGGCAACTGATCATGACTCATACCATACCAATAATTATTTTTTCTTAATAAGTTTAGCATTAGCATTAGCATTAGCAGCATTAGTACTATAGTTACCGGCTAATCATGGCAGTGAATATGTTTTTCAGTAAAGAATTTTTGGCAAACCAACCAAATTTAAAACCTTGAAACTGTTTTGTGGGTTATAGGACTTAGGAACTCCTAACTAATCATACAAGTCTCTTAGTAAAAAGTTTTCCGCAAATCTACTACTAATAAAACATTCAAGCTACGAAGTAAGTCTACCACGAATAAAACAGTGAATGTTTTTTGGTAAAGAATTTGGCAAACCAACCAACATATAAAACCTCGAAACTGTTTTCACGGATTATAGGACTTAAGAGCTCCTAACTAATTATAAAAGTCTTTTAGTAAAAAGTTTTCCGCAAATTATACACTACTAATAAAACATTCAAGCTACGAAGTAAGTCTACCACGAATAAAACAGTGAATGTTTTTTAGTAAAGAATTTGGCAAACCAACCAACATATAAAACCTCGAAACTGTTTTCGCGGATTATAGGACTTAAGAGCTCGTAACTAATCATACAAGTCTCTTAGTAAAAAGTTTTCCGCAAATCTACTACTAATAAAACATTCAAGCTACGAAGTAAGTCTACCACGAATAAAGAATGAGTCTAATTCCAGGGTTAAGAGGGCTAAAGAGTTTCCACAAGCTAATTACGATAACCAAATAACTACCACGAATAAACAATGAGTCTAATTCCAGGGTTAAGAGGGCTAAAGAGTTTCCACAAGCTAATTACGGATAACCAAATAACTAATCCACACGCACGCAGAGTTCATACAATTATACACCGTGCCACCACATAGTGTTTTCTTGCCACCACCGTGCCACCACATAGTTGCTTAAACCATATAGTAAATTAAATCTTTAACGACAATTTCAAAGACCAGAAACTAGATTCGAATTAGAATTGACCAATCACAAAAAGAATCAATTGTCTTGTCTAAAAATTCTTCAAACTAGGGAAAGCGAAAGCAAATAAAGAATAAAAAAAAAGTTATATGACCAAAAAAAGAGAAAAAGAGTTGTGACCTCATAAACAGAAGATTCAAGCTCCGGTTTCGCAAGATCGTCGCGAAGAGCCGCGACTATCTCAGGCTCATGATTATCTAAAATAATCTGAATTTTCTTAAGCTGAGTAATTCTCCATTCATAACCACGAGTCACTCCATCATCAAAACTCCGACGAAGCTCCGTCACCAAATTAGTCCCATCCACCGCTCCAAACACTTTCTTGGCCATACCTCTCAAACCCTTTAAAGTGTTTCAAAGAAGTACGCAAAATTAAAAACAGTAGTCAGTAAAATCACGGGAAAGAGAAGAGAGAAGAGAACAAATATTGAGTTTCGGATCCCAAGAAAAAAAAAAAACTGATAGTATTGAATTTATTGAGTTCCACGAAATAAATATTCTCTCGTAGATTTACATACACGCTCGTGCCAAAAAAGTGACAAATTATTTCGGTTTTTTATTTTTTCTTTTTGATAATGGTGACAATTTTCTTTTTTCTTTTTCTCTCGAAATTTGGTAATCAGAAAAAACATGCGTTTCAATATTTATTTATAGAAGAGACGTGTAAAAATAAAGAAGAATATTATAGAAAAATATGATTTAATAATGACAAAATAAGAATAAAATATAATAAAAAAACAGGAAACGATTATGTTTGTGCGTGTACGTATGAGTGATGTTAAGAGAAGAGGCGTGTGGGTATTACTCGCGGAGCATAAGCGAACTCACAACTCACGTGTGATCGCGTGTGATACACGTAAGGGATGTGCGCGTGTGGTATATAGAGATCTGAGTTGGTGGGAGAAGTTGAGATTAGGATTGACGGATCATATTATAGTATTAATATTATTGATATAAGGTAAAGTTTGGTTAGCTATTTTACTGGGTCAAGGTTTCTAATTCAATTTTGATTTCTTACCTTTATTAGCTACTTTTATGGGTATGACTTAGAAGATATAAATAGAAAAAAATAAAAATGTTGATTTGTTTCTGTTCCACATGTGTAACTAAAAAAAAGTTGGTGGAAATTATTTTACTCTAGGGTGGAAGAAAATGTATGGTAATCAAGAAAAAAAAATGGTGGAAATTATTTTAGTTTGAAATAAGAGAAAAACAAGAGAAATTTTTATGTGAATTACTTATTTTTATAAATTATTTAATGGGTTTAAAAGTAAATTACATAGACACAAAATTTATGTATAGGCTCGATTCGCATCTGTAGTTTTTATATCTGGATTCAGATTGATTTACCATGGATTTCCAAGTCCGATTTTTTATTTTTTAAAATTTTAATATTATTATAATATAAATTTGACAAAAAAAAAATTAAAAGAATTAATATAATATAAATAATTAAAAATAATATTATTATATAAATCTGAGAAAAAATAAAAAATATCTTATTATATAAATTTTAAAAGGTACACGAAAACTCGTATCATCTTTGTGTAGTATGTTGCCAGACACTTTGATAGACATTTCTATACAAAATGTTTGAATTATCTCTGGTCCCTGAAAAATGTGGCCGCAAAAGTCTAGCTCGCAAATAAGAAAAAAACTGATATTTTTAGACCAATTTCATGTATATATTTTTTTTAATGTTTTTCACCTACCTTCCTTCTCTTATTTGCCAATGAGCCGATAAGTTAATCCCAAGGTTTGGGATAACGTCACGGCTTATGACCGTACCGGTTGCAGTGTAAGATGTTGTAGGACATATGCTGAGAGACTCCAAGAAATCTTTCTTTGTTGCTTTAATCGTTCCATGTAACAGAGATTAGCTATTTTATTTTTCATATATGTAAGGTAAATAGTATAATTAACCACCACTTGACCAAAAACATAAGTTTAAATATGTTAGTTCGCGCTTATTGAAAATGAAAATTCTTATTTTTCTTAAAATTTTGATACAAAATGTAATGGTGTGGTCACACAGCTTCAGAACTTAACGAATGGTGAAGACAATCAAACATACCCGCCCGTCAAGTTATTTGGTCTTTTACGAGCCTAAACACCTATATGACCGTTTCAGAAGGCCAACTAAGCAAATGACGGTAAAAGGTCATAGCAACATCTCACAGATAAAACATCTACTACACTTCTTGGTCATAGCAATGTGACCCTTGACCATCTTCAAACAGCGTGTTACATTTAATTGCTCGCATCAGTACATGCTTCAGATCACTTGAGTCGATACTCCCTCAAAGGAACTTAAAGCGCTGATAACCGATTCATATACTTCTATTCCTTTCATGAACACAGTATCTTTAAGGAACTGAGGCCACGAGAAAATGTTTATATCAGTATTGTGATTAAACATATAATTCAAAGATGTCAATAGATAATATCATAATGTCAATACCTCGTTATGGTCATGCACTAGAATAGGAGTATTGATCATTGGAGAGAAACCAAGAACTGGAATTCCCAAAATGCGAATAAAGCGTGAATCTGTAGTTGAAATCAAAATTTCAGGTTTTGCGAGTTTTCCGCCAGTTGCTTCAACAGCTTGCTTGAAGATAGACCACCAAGGATTGGAACCATTTGTTGAAGTCATTATAGGTCTCCCTAAATGGTCTCTTAACTTTCCTTTCAATTTTATCTGGTGCACGAAAAATAATTCGATTAGTATAGTTTTCTTTGTAAGGAAATAACTATATTTGACTAAAACGAAAACTCTTGTAACATGTGATCAATTAAATTGCAAAAGGTAGACACTATAGAGCATAATAATATTCGATCTTCCCAAGTAAAAGCCAAAAATCTATGTAACATGCAAAACTTTGTAGCTGCTAGTTTGGTTTTTCTTAAGTTGGTTAGGACATCTCATGTCATTGTCTTGGAGAAACTAAACTGAAGGTCGGAGAATAAAGAAGTCAAGTGCTCTGAACCAACTACAAACATATATATAACTATTTAATGTGCATCTTGTATAACAAAACTAATATGGGAGATTCAAATGAACGAAAGCTAAAACAATTTTAACCGACCAAGTGTCAATAACTCAATTGGTAAAGTATCTCAGGCAAAAACTAGAGGTCCCTGGTTCAAGTGAAACTTGGAAGAAAACCATATTATATGCACTGGTCTCCGATTTGAGGGGATGTACGACCCTAGATTCAGAACTTCTTAGTAATTCAAAAAAAAAAAAAAAAACAGTCTTAACCGACAATTGAGAGTTATTTAAAGTAGCTGAGAGATTGCATAGCCACAAAATGCTGATACAGAACTAATGAATATCAATCATTAGAACTTAGGTGTATATTCACTTAGGACCATTCAGACAGACAGATTAATGTCTATGTAATACCACGAGCTAAAGAATATTATATAACCAACACAAAAAAACAACATCTAGTTAGTAGACCAATTAGGTGCATATCCACTTACCGTGTAGGTCATGTTCCTAATAGAAGGAGCCCATTCCTCAGAAATTCTTTTTTCCATGACCTCTGGATCGGCCGTTGGAGGCAACCTTAAATCATATCCAGCTTCTGCTTCTGAAGGCTGCATATTCATCACAAATCCCTACAAAACAAACATTCTTAAAACAAAACATCCTATAACATTAAAACAAAATACCAAAATTGGAAAATCATTAGCTCTTACATTAGTAGAAGGAGTTCCAGCTTTAAGAAAAACAGGATTCACAGATATAACTTCCGAATTCGCAACTTTCCCGGCTTTAACCAAATCAAACTGTGTCTCTCTAAACTTAGAGATCATCTCAACACTCTTCATCAAATTCTCCATAGCTGAATTATCATAAAGCTTAGCACCATGTCCTGGGATACCTTCAGTTCGAATAGTAAGATGCCATGGAGTCCGTTCACCGTAAAAAACCCGAAATTCATCTCCCGGACTCGCTTGTCCTTCATCCATAACAAATCCCAAATTCAACTCTGTAAACTCTGAAGACGCCGCGAACTTCATCATCCCATCGAATCCACCAATCTCTTCTTCAGGAACGTAAGATATATGAATCGTACGAAGAGGAACGAAGCCTCTTGATTTCAAGTTCTTCATTGCTTCAAGATACTGAACACCGATACACTTATCGTCTTGTGCGCCACGAGCGTAGATAAGACCATCAATGGTTCGATGAGCTGAGAACGGTGGATGTAACCATTTCTCGGATTCAGCGGGAACAGAATCGAGATGAGAGTTGAAGAGAATCGAAGGAAGGTTTGGGTTTGAGCCAAGCCATGTGAGGAGAAGAATTGGCTTACCAGAAACGAACTCGATGGTTTTAGAAGCTAGACCAAGTGATGTTGCTTGATCAACAAGAAACGAGACTGGTGCGGTGTAGTTAGGGTTTGGATGAGCGGTGTTGATTCTTAAGTATTGTTGGAATCGTGTGATTGGTGTATCTTCTTCTTCTTCTTCACTGTATGATTTGAGTGAGAAGATGATGGAGCAGAGGAAGAGAGTCCAGAGTAGATGAGAAAGAGACATCAACATGGATTTGTAGTTGCAGAAGTGATTACCGATTTGAGGGTGATCAAGATGATCAAAATCTTTTGCTCTTTTAATAGTGAATTGAGCTTGACTTATGAACTGTTCGATTGAAATGGTCTTTAAAATTAAAAAATATATAAAACAAGACTACAAGAGACTACAAGATAATATATTCAAATCATTAGTATTGTCCCCACCCCACGCTATGCGGGGGAAAAATTTAACATCTAGTCGATTTAATGCATCTCTTTATGTAAATTGATTTAACTTCGCAAGTGGTAAGAGTCACGGACCCATCACCAACGTAAATGGAAGGGGTGTCACAAGTGATGTAAATTTTCAAAATAAATGATGTAATCTAGCCCTTTTTTTTTGTAGTGTAAATACGTATACAATATATAATTTTTTACTAAAATTTAATATATTATTTTACAGTAAATGAGTAATAATTAATATTATTTTAAAATTATAAAAGTAATGAATGATACTATTTATTATAAATATATAATTTTATACCATTTTATGTAATAGATTTTTTAATTAACACTATTTTTATTTATAAAGATGTTAAAATTAAAAATATTAGAAATAAATTCTTATATTTTTAACATGTTTGCGGTGGGTCTGTCAGACGGTGGAGTCCATATATTCGAGCCGCTTGACTCTGAAGAAAAATGGGAAGTGGCTCCACCGCTTGAGAATGGCTCAGCCAGCGCTGTCACGGCTACCCCTTCTGCTCCACCATATTGATCATAAAATGCTATCTTTTGCTCATCTGATAGTGTTGTAGTTCAGTAACCACAAGGCAAGATAGCTGAGAGCCTGAGAACTCATGTTTAAATACTAGCAGCGAATGTTTAAAACAAAACCTTGTAATCATGAATTTGCAGGGGACCTTAGCTTTTAGTGCATACCTCAATATGCAATAACACAGACTTCCTTTAACTTTTCAGTTGCTCCAGGTTCCTTTGTCCACGTCAGGATGGTACATATAAAGTTCATAAATAATCAGTTACGTTCATAGGTTCCATGAACTTAGCTCAAAAAACTAGAGATATATATCATATAATAGAAAACTAAAGCGCAGCTTAATGTCTAGTAGATTAGAGTAATTCAACAAACAATTTATTGGTTAACTCGTTCTATGAACTGAACCAAAGACTTGAGTTCTTCAAATTCTTCAGTATGCAACTATCCCTTAGATTTTATCGTATGTTCCAAATTTCTAATTATAATAAATACGTCAACTGTTTGTATGAGTACAATGAGCTGCAATGAAAGATAAAAAAAAAATTGTTATATCCAGTTAAACTTCATATTAAAACCTAAAATTCGATCAAAGAAAATTACTAAACCTTAGTTTACTTTCTTCAAATTTATTGTATCAATTCCTTTTAAATTTATTAATTCTTAATCAAATAACAGAAAAATTCACTACACATATTTAAGGAATCAAATTTTATACTTCCTCCGTTTCATAATTAATGTCGTTTAAGATTTTTTTCACACATATTAAAAAAACCCATTAAATTTTCTGTTTTACCCTTCATTAATGTATTATATAATTTTTTTTCATTGGTCAATCTATTAAAATAGTAGGGATAGAATTGAAAATTTTACCAAACATTTACATCGGAAATACAAAAAGAAACTTATTTTGAAACAAAATTTTAAGTTTAAAACGACAGTTAATATGAAAAGGAGGGAGTATGAATAACATACTAAGAAAATTGTTAGGTCCACCATCATCGTGCCTTTCGTTCTTGTTCCTCTTCCTCGTCTTCTTATTCTCCAGCTGTGTATTCTCCATCCTTCTCTACAGTTGGGAAATCAGATATCGCTATTTCCTTTTATGTTGAAACTTTTTTCCATTTGGAAAAGAAAGAAAATTGCTTGTAACTTGAGCAAGGCTTTGTTTTCCTCATCTATCGATGGTAGCAAACCCAGTAATTCCCTCCATTCCCCGTAGTGAAGCACCAGATCTTTCAATTCCTGTCAAGTAGCAGAGGGTCTAGAAGCTAGTAGCACATTGAAGCCAGATGTAGACAGATCTTTATCACCTGACACCAACAAGATAGTTGATGAAACAGTGGCTAAATCAAGGAAAGACAGCATTTGGTAAATTATTTCTTGATCACTAGCCTGCTTATGTTCTGTTCACCAAAAGATATAAAATATAAACAATTAGAGAAACATAATAAAATACAACTAATATGATTAGGGACAGCAAAAAGGAATTTATACCTTGTGGAGGCGTCACAGTTGATTCAATTACAATCCTGATTTAGTGTTATCAAAGTTTTATTAGTTATAAAAAAATATATAATTAATTTAAAATTATTAATCTAATAACTTGTATGTTAATTTTTGTGATTTTTAACTACGGAACTAAATAATGAATAAAGAAATACAATTTAGTTAAAGATTTATCATCATATATATATATGAGAAAGATGTACAAGTCAGGTACAACTTGTTGTTGAAGTTGAATTTATTAGTTTGTTTTGATTTTTTTCTAGATTATCAATTATAATAATGTTATTTTTATCATAATAAGAAAAACAAAGGAACTATGAATAATATTTTAGGTAAAATCGGCTAATAATTAATTTTAAACTGGAGGTTTGGAAAAAAAAATACAAAAAAAATCTTGAACTCTATCAAAATTTTGATAAAATTTTTATCTAAAGAAGGTTGGATAGATATCTTGTTGCATTGGTATTGGAAATCGAACCTGAGTTTTCATATTTTCAACAAGTTAGTAAAAGTTTTTTATCAAAAATTTTCACACTTTGACATGGGCAAGTTTGGATAATTGAAAGATTATTTGGTAAAAATAACTAATAAAATATATTTTTTCTTTCTTCTAGGAAATTTACCTCTTATTAAAGATGAGACATGTTTGTAGAATAAGGTAAACCTCATTCCCATTGTATGCATCTGTTTCTATTGTCCATTTCATAGCAGAAATGTAGTTAAAGACTATGATCAAACAAATAACAAAAGTTATAAGATATGACGGGTCCCAATTGAGGTTATATTCAACAACTAAGACTTTGAAGGACGATGCAATGATGGCCAATGGAAACATTGATGCATGTGCGAGGGCAAGGCTGCTATTGTGAACAGTTGTTTTGAAATGAGCCAATTTATTTTCAACATCTAAATCTACATAAAGACAAATGGACTAGGACGAAGTTAATGTTTCCGGTCCAAACTAGGCAAAGAAGGACTAAGCAATACAAAAGTTATGTAATTGTGGTTATAGTTAGTGAGAAGGAGAACAAATACCAAGAGACTTCGTGAAAATAAATATTTTGATGTACGAATAATTGAGCTGATACTAAAGATGCAAGATTGAAATCGGGATGATAATCATTACCCAAAAGAATCGTCTACACAAAAATGATTCTTTTTGGTTATGGAATAACCACAACATGCTCATTTTTGGTTATGGGAATGACCAAAGAAAAAGAAGTATATTTCACCGGCTAAAACTCATACACTAGTGAATGATGGGGATACAAATGTTAATGCCCGAATCATTATCCGAGAGAATTGCGACATTGTTTGCCTTGTAGAGCATGTGTTATGAGCGTTGTTGGATTTTGGAGAAATAGAAACTTTGTTTATCCATATGACAAACTTAATGAGATATATGACAAACTTAATGGTCCAAATATTTGGTTTAGTCTTATTGATCCAAATTAATATCTGGTATGGATCGCATACCCTTAAATTTCAGAAAATCCGAAATCAGATTGGTTATAGATTAATCTAGAACTCAAATGTTCGCAATTATTCGGATCCAATAAAATAAGTAAGATTAATTCCAATTACAGTCAAACCTCTATAAATTAATACTCGATAAATTAATAACCTCTATAAATTAATAAATTTTTCCGGTCTCGAGTTGGAACTAGTGTAAATTTTGATACAACTCGATAAAATAATAAGATAATAATTTTTTTAGAAATCCTATGTAAATATATGGTCCCATTAATACTATAAATTAATAATTTTATAAATATATCAAAATATATTTATAGATATGTTATATATATGAATATATTTAGTGAAGTATGACTCTTGTGTTGTTTGTTTTTTCTTGAATTTGCATTAGTTTTTATTAAAATATATTTATAGTATTTTTCACTACATCGAAAACTTTTGATATTATCTGTTAAACATGATAATTATTTTCTTACTTGTAATTGGTTCCAAAAGATTATTGATTATAACAAAAAACTTAATTTTTAAATTATTTTTTTTTTAAATATGAAATAAGGCAAAACTCTCTATAAATTAATAAATTATTAATTTATGGATAAATTAATATCTCTATAAATTAATAAAATTTCACGGTCCCAAAGTTATTAATTTATAGAAGTTTTACTGTAGTAATATAAATCGTGTAAAAGATTAATGAAGTTGTAAATTCAATTTAAACATGGGAAAGAAAAAGGAAAAAAAAACAGAGGAGATCAAGTGGAGCCATCGATCAAGGATCATTATTTAATTTGAAATTTATTTGTAATATTTGAAGTTTGAAACACCTGTATATAGCATAACGGAAGATTGCAAGCTCGAAAGATCGCAAATAATTGGACTGAACCAAGAAATCTTATTTGATATAAGAGAGTTTATCTAACCATGTTCTAACTTTTTGAAATTTAGCACGTTTAATATGTGACATGTGTCATTTTTTTTCTCTCTTGAATGTTAAAAATGTGTTTAACTATTCATACTAGGTCTCAGAACCCCTGCGATGTCGCGGTAGAAAATTTTATAATAAAATTCGTTATATCGATTTATATTGTGGTAAAAATGCATGATCATAAGTGAAAATATATTATATATTAGTATAAAGAGATGTAATCTTAAGAGCATATATTGATATTGTTATAGCTCTATAAACGAAGAATTACTACAAAAAAATATATCATTCTAAATAAAAGTATATTAACTAAAAATTATAGTAAAGAGAAACACGGTTTTCTAAAGATAAAACTATTTTGGTAATTAAATAGAATAAAAAATTACGATCAAAAGACGCAACTGTAAAACAGGGTTGCAGAAAAAGATGCAATCATAAAAGGTATTTTCTAGAATAAAAATATAAAAAAAATTACGAAAATAAAAAGACACAACTGTTAAATAGGGTTACAACAAAAAGATACAACCGTTAAAATGAAAAGAAGTAACCATAAGGATGGCAAAGAAAAGACGCAATCGTAAAAAATATTTTTTCAAATAAAAATACAAATAAAAAATTACGAAAAGTTATAATGAAAAAAGATACAACCGTAAAATAGGGTTATAATAAATAAGCGCAAATATTAAAATGAAAAGAAGTAACCGTAAAACAAAATCGCAAAAAAAAAGACGCAACCGTAGAAAAATCTTTTCAAATAAAAATACAAAAAAAAAATTACAAAAAATTATATTGAAAAGTCACAACCGTAAAATAGGTTACAATAAAAAGACACAATTGTAAAATAGAATTATAACAAAAAGACACAACCATTAAAATAAAAATACACAACCGTAAAATAAAGTTGTAATGAAAATATGCAACCGTACGTATTTTTTCAGATTGTTTTTATTATATAGATTTGTTGGTGGTTGATTTGGTTATGAACTCTTCTAAGCCAAGGATCAATACCATCTCTTAACTATAATTTTTTAAAATATCTTTTTATTATTGGGCTATAGCTTATTATTCGTTTTTTTTACTTACTTTTATCCATTTTCTTCTATTGTTTTCCTCATATATTAATCTATTAAATTTTGTTTGTCAATAAAATAAGTATTTTTAATTAAAGAATATATTAAAATGTTTCAAAAAAATGTATTAAAATGTTAAAATAGGTATGTTATATTAAAAACTAAAATATTCATAAAAGTATACTGTTTTTTTCTTATAATTTAGTTGACCCCAAAAAAACATAGAATTCGTATTTTTAACTGATTTAGAAATGTAACAAATGTTAATACAAAAAGTTTAGAGTAATTGCAGTAACTAACCTTACTATTTCAAAAGAATGTACTAAATGACTATGAGCAAATAGTACTTATCGGCAAAGAGAGAGAAAAAGATATTTATACACAATTTATGACAGATTTACCCTACTAACAACTAAAGCGTTCCTTTTCTCCTTCTTTCATTCTTCATTCTTTTTTCCCTTTTATCTCTTTCTCCATTTTCAGAACCATGACCTCCTTCTCCATTTTCACTTTCTTCTTCCTTTTTCATAGCATACAGTTGAATCTCCATTAAAATTCTGCTACAATCTCCATCAATATATATTTTTTTCCATTTTGTCTGACGGATCACTCCATCTTTTTTCCTCTTTCTCCTTGCATCCTTCTTTGACTTAACTCCTGTTTTTTGCCGGATTACTGCAGCTCCAAATTTCTCTCTCTTCGAATTACATCGTCACCACCTGAATCACAAATCTACTATGTTTCCATGGGTTCCTCCAATTCCTTGCCGATTATGGTCTTCTCTGTTTCCATGGACTATAATTCTTTGCCAGTTACGATCTCTTCTATTTATTTCACCAGATCTCAATCTCTTTTGGAATTTTCGTCATCAAATATCATGTTTTTTTTGTAATGTTCACAATTTGCTTTTGTAACACACTACTTTTTTATATTACATGTTATTTAATACTATAACATGTTATTTAATCAAAAAACAGATTAGTTTTATAAATAACACAATTTTCTTTGACATGTACCGTTAAATACTATGTTTGGGTTGCCTATGGTAGAATTAAATTATACTAATGGGGGGTAGGATTTAGTGAATACAAATGAAAAATACTCTTAAATGAATGAGAGAAAACATGGGAAAAAAGGATGGAAAAAAAAAGCTGAAAGAAGGAAAGAAAAAACTGAAAGAGAAGAAAAGAAGAATGAATACCTTTAACTTGAAGAGGGTGTGTTTGGTCAATACATCTCCTTTGAAGTGTGGGTCCATAGTTATTTTCTAATGAAAACTATAGTTATAGTCATTTTGTTAATTTATGTGTTCAATTTAGTCATTCTCCTAAATGACCCAAAAGTTTAATTGACCTATGCTCACTGGGAACGTAAAAGTACAAACAAAGCCTTGGGTACAAAGCGGACCAAGCCCATGTTTGTGGCCTAGGACCAGTGAAGTTGGTCATTTTCTTGTAATGGGTTCCAACCCTTTCCTCCTTCATATATCAGTTGGGCCTGCTTTTCAAAACCTTAAACTCACAGCATTCTAATCTAATCAACTAGAAAAAATAAAACCTCTTATTAATATAACATACCTATTATCGAAGATTGCATTCGATGAGAGTCTTTATTGTATTTCTTTTTCTTTGTTCTTGTATTATCGAAGATAATATAACATAACAAAGGAAAAAAAAAATAAAACCTTATTAATTATTCGTAAATGTAGCAGAAAAGCAGTCCATAAGATATGGACAACAACAAAATTGGATGAACAAAAGAAAAGAACACAAGAAAAAAAAAAAAAAAAAATACCTACATAAGAATTACCCAAACAAAAGCTAAATCTTAACATGGCAAGTACAAAGAATAAGAGGAACGAAGAAGGGATCGGTGAAGAAACCAAGAATCACATCAGTGCCGCACTTAGGTTACTTCCATTTGTTGACAATTAGGTTACTCCCATTTGTTGCTTACATTTTTCCGACGGCCCAAAATCGCTTATGCAGCTGATGAAATGGCCCCATGGATTTTGATAACGAGGCGCTGGAGTTGTTGACGCGGTTGGTGGCGGTTGTAAAACGGGTGAAAGGAGGGTTTGTGTACACCAGATCGAAATGTGTGATCTATGGCGTGTCTATAGAATATTTACGAAACATTTTGAGGTAAAGATAGAGAAAAAAATGGAAGTGTCTAAAGAGGGAATAGCCTATAGTGGTTGGGATGTATGGCCTAATGTGGCTGGGATATTTTACCAAAAAGTAATATTTGGGGGAAAAAAAAATGGCCATAATATGGCTGGACACGACTAACAAGTCTTAGGAACAAGAAAAGAGAAAATGTTTTTAATGCTCTCTAGATTTAAAAGAAAAATGAGATTCCTGTTTTGTTAAGAAGAGGGACATACGTTTGGATCCGGATCGTATCCGTTTTCGCAGATTTAAAATAATTTTCCTATGAGTTTGGTTTTATAATTTTCCTAAATCACTTTTAAAAAAAAAAACTCAAACAAGTAATTTTGTATGTTATCCATGTTATTTTGGTTCATATGGAAAATTAGAAACCTAATAGTGTTTTCAAGAAATCGTACCAGAAGTATTTAAGTGTTTTTCACCGACCACCCTTGTCTTATTTTCTAGTGGACTGACAAGTTAATCCCAAGTTTGTGATGACGTCACAACCCACAAGGTTAGAGTGAATGTGAATAACAAACATATGAAACATATACTACACTTCTTGGTACTAGAAATGTGACCCTTGACCATCTTCAAGCACCGTTTACTATTGCTCGCATCGGTACATGCTTCAGATCACTTGAGCAGATACTTCCTCAAAGGAAGTTAGAGCACTGATAATTGATTCATATACCTCTATTCCTTTCATGAACACTGTATCTTTAAGGAACTGAGGCCACATGTAAGTGTTTCTATCAGTAGTTTGATTAAAAATGTAATTCAAAATTATCAATAGAAAATATATAGTTATGGTCATGCGCTAAAATAGGAGTATTGATCATTGGAGAGAAACCAAGAACTGGAATCCCTAAAATGCGAATAAAGCGTGCGTCTGTAGTTGAAATCATAATTTCAGGCTTTGCGAGTTTCCCGCCGGTTTCTTCAACAGCTTGCTTGAAGATAGACCACCAAGGATTTGAATCATTTATTGGAGTCATTATAGGTCTCCCTAAATGGTCTCTTAACTTTCCTCTCTCTTTTATCTGGTGCAAGAAAAAAAGTTCACTTAGTTAGTTTTCACTATTGTAGCATGCGATCAAATTTCAAACGGTAAGCACTATAAAGCAGACTCAATCCTCCAAAATAAAAGCCGAAGACATATGTAACATTATCAAATGAGAACACTTTGTAGCTGCTGGTTGGTTTTGCTTAGGACATCTCAAATCCTTATCTTAAAGAAACTAAAATAGAGGTCGAAAAACGAAAGAAATAAAATGTTCTTAATCCAACTATATACATATAAACTATACAATGTACGTGACATAACACGAAACCAATGTAAAAGATTCAAAAGCAAAAAAAAAAAAAAAAAAAAAAATCTTAATTAGCTACTGAGAGGCATCTCAAACCTACAGGTTACCAATGATCATAAAAAAACAGGCTCGGGAACAATTCCATATAAACGTATAAAGCTTGGACCTTTGTTGCTATATACAATTTAGAACTGCATAGCAGAGCTGAAGGGCATATTGATATACCGTATAGGTCATGTTCCTAATAGAAGGAGCCCATTCTTCAGCAATCCTTTTCTTCATAACATCTGGATCAGCCATAGGAGGCAACCTTAAATCATATCCAGCTTCTGCTTCTGAAGGCTGCATATTCATTGTACAAATCCCTACAAAACGAAACACTCTTTAATTAAACAACCTCGTTGTATGTCGCATATACATCAAAACAAAATCATTAGCTTACATTAGTAGAAGGAGTTCCAGCTTTAAGATAAACAGGATTCACAGATATAACTTCCGAATTCGCAACTTTCCCAGCTTTAACCAAATCAAACTGTGTCTCCCTAAACTTAGAGATCAACTCTACACTCTTCATCAAATTCTCCATAGCTGAATCATCATAAAGCTTAGCACCATGTCCCGGAATACCTTGAGCTTTAATAACAAGCTCCCATGGAGTCCGTTCACCGTAAAAAACCCGAAACTCATCTCCCGGATTCGCTTGTCCTTCATCCATAGCAAATCCCAAATTCAATTCTGTAAACTCTGACAACGTCGCAAACTTCATCATCCCGTGGGATCCACGGTTCTCCTCTTCAGGAACGTAAGAGGTATGAATCGTACGAAGAGGAACGAAGCCTCTTGATTTCAAGTTCTTGATTGCTTCAAGATACTGAACACCGATACACTTGTCGTCTTGTGCGCTAGTAGCGCAGCGCTACGAGCGTAGATAAGACCATCGATGGTTCGATGAGCTGAGAACGGTGGATGTAACCATTTCTCGGATTCAGCGGGAACAGAATCGAGGTGAGAGTTGAAGAGAATCGAAGGTAAGTTGGGGTTTGAGCCAAGCCATGTGAGGAGAAGAGTTGGCATATATACCAGAGACGAACTCGATGGTTTTAGAAGTTAGACCAAGTGATGTTGCTTGATCAACAAGAAAAGACACTGGTGCTGTGTAGTTAGGGTTTGGATGAGCAGTGTTGATTCTTAAGTATTGTTGGAATCGTGTGATTGGTGTATCTTCTTCTTCACTGTATGATTTGAGTGAGAAGATGATGGAGAAGAGGAAGAGAGTACTCCAGAGAAAATGAGAAAGAGACATCTTTCGCTTGAGTTACAAACTGTTGATCGAAATGGTCTTTTAGAAAATCATAAAAGCCGAAAATTTAAATTTAACATCTAAGTCGTCTAGTATGTTCTTTATTCGTTATTCGTTAATAATGCATGTATCCCTTTATTCTTTTTTATTTTTTATTTTTATCTTACATCTCTTTATGTAAAGCCGGAAATTTGCAGCACTAACCTTGAAAATAACATTAAATATATAACACGTCAAAAACACGAGTGATACACTAGTAGTGATTCACTACTGTCGTCGGTCACCGCCACTGCCGTACATCGCTACCTCCGTTCGCCGCTGCCGCCGACGACTACCGATCACCACCACTTGCCACTATCGCTGGCCACCATCTCTGGTCACCGCCGACAACCGCTGGTCACCGCCTCTGGCCCTCTGCTGGCCACTTTTGCCGGCAATCACCACCGCCAGCCACCACCACTTTACCACAAAAATTAAAGGTCAATTTGGTCATTTTAACCCATGTGGTGTTACTTGCTTAATTTTATGTAATATAGTGTTAAAAATTTAATTTACCAGTCCAAAAAGGTTATTTGACGAAGTCACTCTTATCTAAATTGATTTAACTCCGCAATCGTACAAAAACAAATAGAATATGTTAATTCCTTTTTTTTTAAAGAATATTTTGGTTTATAGTTTAGTTTTTATGTTCAAAATTTATTTATTTGAGGTTAGGGTTAATTTTTAAAAGGTTAGGACTTAGTATCTTTCTTATTATATAAAGTTGGGTTTTCAAAGTATGTAATTCATAGGATTGTGACACGTATTGATTCTAGTGATGTCTAAAATAATTTAATTTTATAAAAAAATTTAAAAAAAACTTTATATTACTAATTCTAGCCCATGTTTGTGGCCTTTTACATATACATTAATAAATAAAATTTCAGCCGATATTACACAAACACTTATCGGAGATTGCATTCCATGAGAGTCTATATTTCTTTTTCTTTGTTCTTGTTGGAGACAATAATATAACAAAACAAAGGAAAAAAAAAAAACAAATCTTATTATTTGTGAAATGTAGCATAAGAGCGGTCCATAAGATATGGACAACAACAAAACTGGATCACTAAAAAAAAAAAAAAAAAAAAGACCTACATATGAAATACCCAAACAAAAGCTAGATCTTAACGTGGCAAGTACAACGAATAAGAGGAACGAAGAAAGGATCAGTGAAGAAGCCAAGAATCACATCAGTGCATTCATGTCTCATGTTGACAATAAGGTTGCAACAATAGTCACTAACACCAAAACTCCCTCTATAGTAACTTACTTCCATCTGTTGCTTACATATTGCCGATGGTCCAAAATCGCTTATGCAGCTGATGAAATGACCCCATGGATTTTGATAATGAGGCGCCGGAGTTATTGGCACTGGAGTGGCCGGTGTTGGTGGCGGTGGTGAAATTTTAGGAGTTGGTGGAGGTGTTGATGGTTTAGGAGGAGATGGAGATGGTTTAGGAGGTGGTGGAGTCTTTTTAGGTGTTGGTGGAGGTGTTGATGGTTTAGGAGGAGATGGAGATGGTTTAGGAGGTGGCGGAGACTTTTTAGGAGTTGGTGGAGGCGTTGATGGTTTAGGAGGAGATGGAGATGGTTTAGGAGGTGGCGGAGACTTTTTAGATGTTGGTGGAGGCGTTGATGGTTTAGGAGGAGATGGAGATGGTTTAGGAGGTGGCGGAGACTTTTTAGGCGTTGGTGGAGGCGTTGATGGTTTTGGAGGCGGCGGAGACTTTTTAGGAGATGGCTTAGGAGACGGAGGAGACTTCTTAGGAGGTAAAAGCGAAGGAGGCGGAGACGTTGGAGTTGGTGGCTTTTGTGATGGAGGAGGTGGAGGTCCAGGGTAAGAAATAGAGATGGCGGCTCCAGATCCATTGTTATAAGTACATTTCCAAACTTTAGAATCTCCGAAACTAAATTTATTACCGAAGTATTGGTTGTGGTCGGTATTCATCAGCATGTCCACATTGTGGACTTCCGAAGGTTTTGGCCATCCTCCGATCGTTGTGGTTGGTGAAAAGATAAGACAAAGGAGAGGTAAGAGGATGATGAGACTCTTCATGGTTGAGTGTATAGGGATGTAAGTTTTATGGAAATCGAACTAGTTATATAGAGGAGATAATTTCGTTTAACCTAATTTTTTTTTTTTTTTTTTTTTTGCGTTTTTGTTATTTGTTTTGATTAAATAATGTACGAGGATTGAGGAAGGTTAAAAGATGTATGACCTTTATTTATGGATAATTATACGATATATTTTAGGAGATCTTATCAGATATTTCGGTTGGAAAAAAAACAGAAATCTAAAGTAGTAAATTAATTATTAAAAAAAAAAACTCTTTGGAAAATGAGATTTTTTTAGAAGTGAATATACTATTTTGGGGGCATATGCTGATATATTATTCTCAATTCATCAATTAAAAAAAAAAAAAAAATATATATATATATATAATGCAAATCGGTAATATCTTATTTTTAGTATCAAAAGAGTAAAGAGGCTACTGAACAAAAGAATTTAGTTTAATACACACAAACCCAAAAAAAAAAAAAAAGAGAGACAGCGAGAGAGTGCGACAACAATGGCGATTAGGGTTTTATGAGTGGATTTTGTCGGGTGAATGGGTTCCCAAGGATTAATGGGGTTTTTCTGGTTTCTTTTGGCAATAAGGTCCCAGATCTGCTAAGATCGTATCAGATCTCGTATCGGGCTAATGGGAGAAAGGCTGGCTACTTGTGTTTGATTGCTTTAATCGGGATGGATTTTGGCATTATCAGATCTCAGCTGGTATTTAATTGGTTTCCCTGGATTGATCTATCGAGATCGAATCGGTTTTTGCAAAGTTTGGAGAGTAGGATCGCGGTGGATCCGATTTCGAATTCAGAGGGATTGGATAGCAAGATCGCGATGGATCTGATTTTGAAATTAGAGGGATTGAAGCAGGATGGGTTTGCGTCTTCATCAACCCAATCTGTTGATCTCTCAAGGTTTTATCTTCGATGTTTTATTGACTCTTTCCTTCTTCTGGTTCTCTGGAGAATATTGCGAGTAAACACAATATCGTCGGGGATTGATTTGATCACATCTCAGCAGAGATTCGAATCCTCTAGGATCTGGTTGATATGGAATCTTCGGGCTTTTAAAGGTAGAGGCAGAGCGGTGATTCGTCTTCAGCTCTCATCGCTTCTGATTATCCATTCTCTCTTCTCGTTTTTAAGCTTTTCTCTCTCGGGTTTGTGTGAGCTTTCTTGTCGGCGGTTGTTATCAGCTTCTCTCTGTGTAACAATGTCTCAAAGCTCTTTGTTGGGGAAGGACTCTGTGGAGAAATCTCTGGGTGCTGTTGTTTCCAAGCTGCGGATCAAGGTTCCAAGTTTCGACAATTCTGCTCTGATCAAGGGTTATGCTAGAACGATGATCGGCAGATGTATGAACCCGCGGAAGCAGGATATGAAGGGGTTACTTCTCATGTTTCCTCGTATTTGCCAGGTTGAGGGCAGGGTTGCGGGTGCTGATTTGGGGTTGGGAAGGTTCCAGCTCGACTTTGATGAAGAAGAAGACATTGCGGAGGTGCTCAAGATGGAACCTTTCCATTTTGATGGCTGGATGGTATCACTTGTGAGATGGAAACCATCGGTGGATCCTACTTATCCATCAACCCTAACCTTCTGGATCAGGGTCTTGGGAATTCCCATCGAGTATTGGGCCGATCCAACATTCCAATCTATTGGTGATGCCCTTGGCAAGGTGGTGGAAGTGGATCTCGATGGAGGTCGGGTTCAGGTCATTCTTGACGGTTTCAAACCTCTCTGCTTTGAGACAATAATCGAGTTTGATAGTGGTGAAACTTTGGTGTCCCTAAGATATGAACGGCTTTATGGGTACTGTAGCTTTTGCTTTAGCTTATGTCATGATGTGGAGCATTGTGAAAAGAAATATGGGAACAGAATTCCACCTACTCAAACGTTGGCTGGGTCAGCTGGAGCTGGTGCTCACGGTTGGAGCTACAAAGGAGCTGTTGTCCAACATAGGCAGCAAAAGCATGGTAGTGAAGGAAAAGGGAAAGGAATTGCTACAGGGAATGACCGGGAAGAGGAGAGGATCGAACCAAGTAACTCAAAGGCCACTGGTTTTGGGAAAGGGAAGCAGGCTCGGTTTGTACAAGGTGAAGGGTCTGCTCGGTATAAGAGGTTCTCGAGCTATGCTTAGTTTAATGAACATCGGTTCAATGAGCAGAAAAAACTGAAAACTAAAGACAAAGAGGCAACAAAGGTGAAGGTGGTAGAGTCAACTGCGGTCAAAGCGGTGCCATTTGAGGCTTTTAAGCCAAAGAAGATAGTCCGTAAGTCTCTTGTCTTTGAAGATGAGTCTGGTGGTTTCTCTGACCAACATTTGGAGAACAAGGAGCAAGGTGATGCGGAAAAACAGGAGGATAGAGCAGAATTGGAGGCACCTACGAACCAGGTATCTACTCAATCCGCTCTTGAGTTGGGTGAACTTCATTCGGAGGTGTCAGGAGGCATCATAGCTGAGGATATGGGAAGGGAGCAAACTGAGGAGGATGCCATGGTTGAGGGAAATACAGATTTGGAGCTTGAAGATGACAATGTGTCAGATTTAGCAGTATTGTCGACTATGGTACAATTGTTGCCGGATTTGGGGGCAGAAGCTCTTGAGAGTTTTGAGGAGGTGATGAGGTCTGCTGAGGAAGAAGATACCATGGTGATTAGTGCAGATGAAGGAGCTGAAGCTTCTAAGCTCAATGACAAAGGCAAAGGCAAAGAGTGCTCTCTGGCTAAGAAGAAATCGGGTAGAGGGATTATCCTTCCTGGTGTCACTACGAGAAAGCGGATAGTTTAGGCTTTGGTTTCGCCTCGCAAAAGGCCAGCACCAAAAAAAGGACCGAATCCAGGAGATGACAAATTCCCACCAAACCAGGAACCGGAGAACGGTGGATCAGGAGGCTCTCAGCCTCCAAAACCATCGGTTTAGTTTATGATGATACAAGGCTGGTTTTTTGCTTGTTTTTTTGATTGCTTCAGGAATAAGGCATGTAGGAGTTTTCCATGTCTGAGGAAACGACACAAGCCAGGGTTTTTAGTTTTTCATCTTTTTAATTTTTCCCTTATGTTTTGGATTCAATTCCATTTGCAATCTGGTTTCCCGTTTGTAGCCATCTTCTGTCTCCCTGGATGTACAAGTATTATGGCTTACTTGATTCTAAGCAGGTGGAAAATGAGAAAATAGGTGATTTCTTTATTTGGGCCAAAAGCACATTACTAACGCTTCAAGGTGGTCCGATTTCTGCGCTGGTTTTAGGCCATTTCTCCCTTCTTGGGCTTTGTGGCCTTCTCGTGGGGACTAAAAATGATTTGTACCATGAATGTTTTAAGATAGGTAAGGTTGTGCGACTGGAAAAATCGGGAAGTCTTCAGGGTATTTGGAAAATATCTCACAAGAGCCCAATAGTCTATGACTTTACTCTAAGGTGGATACGGCCTTTACTAGGAAATACGGATAATTGGTGCATTAGAAGAAGTTTACCAAGAGACACAATTCACAATATGGATTGTCTCTTACTTTCGGACATTTCTCCTTTCGGTAATTTTGGTTTGTATATTGAGTCAACTAACTTATGTTAGATAGATATTAGGATTATTTGCTTCACTTAGTGTATTACAGGTCTGAGAAGCAAACATTGGAAAAGGAAGAGTTTTGGATCAATTTGGATGCAAATATACATTGAAAGATGTAGAGTCCAGCAGACCCGTCAGAAGTATGGCCTCAGACAAAGACCTTCCCCGTTGGATCTTGCTAAGCTTTTGACACAAGATAGCTAAGGGAGTTAGCTTGCATCTCCAAGTGGTTTGAAGGAAATCCAACGGTGCAATCAAGAGTTATGGCCGATTTACTGAAAACATGTCAACCTACCGACGAAGCTGACGTGGCAGAGAAGGGATCGACCGGTCCACAGACGGGATCGATCGATCCGGCCCATGGACCGACCATTCCAGGCCCAAGATCGACCGGTCCACCGCCTCTTTTGCCTCCTCTCCAAGACTTTCCATTTCTTTTGTTTCCTTTTGTTGCTCTCCCCTTCTACTATATAAAGGGGGCTCGTCCCTTGTATTTTACACACCAGAATTCATTCTAAGACTTTTCTTTGTTTGTGGGCAAGAGACCTCAAAGCTCTCTAGCTTCTTTTAAGTTTTATTTTAGGAAATAAAGATGTT